>JAPXVT010000007.1:17520356-17540312 GCA_029823135.1 Acanthurus reversus | reverse complement strand
TGTGAGTGTTTTTTCTTCATGAATCCTTTTGGCCATACACGTGGTAAAGGAGGGGGGGTTGAAGTGAACTCAGAACTGATTAAGGTTGCATCAGTCTTGGTAAATTTGTAATTAATCTTTGGACTGTGGTTTGAGATAGTTCTGCAACTCTTTGGGCTCACACAACTCTCTGAAAAGCAGTTGGATCATCGTAAACAATTGTAAATCAAGACTGATTCTCAAAAGTTCATGCTTTAGATGGAAATTTACCAAATGTGCAAACAGACCACAAACAGGAAGGACAAAACTTGTGCACAAACATCACAACTTCAACACACAGAACACACATCTAGCTGACAAAACAGCAATGGGTGGCAGTGACACGCTTTTCCTTCACCAACAGAGATAACAACTGACAAACCGCAAGAAACTGGATCTTGGCACCAGAGGTACTGCTGAGAGCCTTTGAATGTCAGTGTGTAGGGATGTATGGGTTCATGGTAATTTCCTGGGGTGGGGAGATACCAGAGAGGGGGAACAGATTCACTGGGGCCCGTCTGACCTTGGGGTAAAAGTTGCCTTGCCAACTTCCACAGGTCCTGTTTGTAGTTCTGGGAATCTCTTCAAAGAGATTTCTAAATTAAATGAACACCATGGAAAGGTTTTTCAATCTAGATACTCTTTTCTTTCCATACATAGAGATTTAACATTGTTGACTGAAATAAAGTGAAATACAAAATGATGGACAATCTCCTGTCCAGTTCAAATCGATACTCTTGATTTTATGAAATGTGTTAATTTTTTAAAACAGTTTTTTCCTGGGAATGGCTTTTACAGGGACACCTCAGTGATATATCACACTTATATAAAGTTAGTGACATCACTAGAAACAAATTTTAAAAAGACCATTAAATTCTGTGCTGCACAGAATGAGATGTCCTGACTTTTAGTCGCATTATGGATCGAGCTGCAGAACACTGATCCTACTTTTTCTGCATTTGAAATACTTCTTTCAAGCCCAACACTCATTTTTTTAAATGTAGGCTGTTTGCAACAAAACTGAGGTCTCTTGTTACACTGTTTGTCACTGATTTGTTTTGTGTCTGTAAAGCTGTATAATATGTAGTAAGCTAGCACAAGAAAATGTCTGAATGCCTTTATAAGTTCTGATGCCAGTTTTTAGTTTGTAATGTGCTAGCTTAACCTACGGTCACATCTGTGAGCTAATTTGTTTTATGCTAACCTGCTGCGGCACACAGTGCAAATGGTCTATCTGAAATCCACTGCAAGGGTTAATTTTTTCAACGTAGGCCTATAAAAGGCTAATTCTGGACAGTTACTTGGAAACATGGCGTCACGACCCAACACTGGTGACATAGGCTAGTTTTTCTAAAATTGGAAAGCATCCTTCCTAGTTTTTGGAGACATCATTGAAAATCCATTTTTTTATCAGTCGCTCAACAGAATGAATCACTCATTTTGCCCCCTGGGATCGATGAAGTATTTCTGATTCTGATTCTGATTGTAAATTAGAGTAGCCTATCAGGAAATTGATCCTTTGGGCAAAATTAATCAAGTTTCAGATACTCATAGTCTTTTCATACACAACATAGCACACAATATTACTACACAAGTGAAACAGACACCACATTTGGCTCTTATTCTAACTACAGTTTCTTATTAATATGTCTTAATGGAAACATTGCTCTTTGTCTGACTAATACAAGTTCAAAAATATCCCTGCAGGACTATGAGCTCAGTTGAAAGTTACAATAGTAGTGTGACTTCCAAACTTGTTCCTATTTTGTTCCATTTTTTAAATCATTTTTCTTTTTTGCTTTCTCTCTCTCTGTCTCTCTGCAGTGACCTACATTCTTAAATGGTCTGATCTGGTACTTTGCAGCAGTATTTCTCTCTGATATACAGTACACAGTACTTTATACTAGTTTAAACACAACAGCTGTGTGTGTTTCATGCCTTTTAGTAGCTACACATTAATGGGCATGTACTGATTCATCATTTGGTAAAGTGAAACTGATCAAAGTCAGAACAAAAGAGCACCTGGACACTAAATATTGCGTGGGCCAAGTCTAATGCGATGTTTACAGGCCTGATTCCCAGAGAGCACAGCTGCAGATCACCCAGACACGCCAGAAAGAAAACATGGTCTTAACACAGTTTGGAATGTCTTTCAAGACTGACATTTGTAGAGAATAGGATTTATCAGTGTGTAATTTTGTTTCTCAGAAGCCCTCACCTCTGCTCCAAACTTTTAGGAGGACTTTTCTGGCAAATACAATTAAACAAATTTCAGTGGCTGTCAGACATGATTTTTGACCAAATAAATTCAAAAGTGCTCTTCAGAAGGGTGAATTACCTACACCTAGCATCGTTCACGTGTCCTATAGTGTTTCTATACCCTGTTACAACAATGAATGGCCATGAATGAGGTTTAAAAATGTAGTCTGCAATTTACTAAAGTGTACACATGGTCTAATTTTAAAACAACATTAGTAGAAGATAGGGGCAATCTCTGCTAATGGTGAGAAGTCAAAAATAGACTGGTACGGTCCTTTAAGGGTTCAAGAGGGATCCAGGATCATTATTACTGGAGCATCTCATGAATGGGATGTGAAGCTCTTCTTTGGTCTTTCCAGTTGGCCACCACCGTCCCATTCACTCACAAATAAAGGATTAAGCTTACAGCTTCTTTAGGGGAAAGATTTTGCTCCAGTTAGGTTTCTCCCAGATTTTGCAGCTAAAGAACCTGCCAAGAATGTGCCTGTAGGAGCTGGGCCTGAGCCAATAACAGCTGGAGCAATTGTTGTGGGCCATGTGTGTCACTGTGTAGTAACCTCGAAGTACGTGTGTGTGTGTGTGTGTGTGTGTGTGTGTGTGTGTGTGCCTCTGATTATTTGAAGTTGTGTGAGGTTAGTGAAGGAGTAGGCAGCAAAAGCAGTCTTGGGACAGCAGGTTGTAAACACAGCTGTGTGTTGAGGTGAACATGTGAGTGAGGGCAGCAAGCTTTTTTCTTTTCTTTTCTTTTCTTTTTTTTTAAGAAAAAAGAATGTCAGTCAGTTTTGGTTCTAAATTATGGTGATGACCATCTATCTTCATCATCTGAAATGTACAATTAGTCCTCTGCTAACTACACATGACACTTCAAACAAATAACACGTCAATATTCACAATGATCGTTAATTATTTCAACCTATCATTTCATAAGTAGTCTTGCATTATCACATCTACAGCAGGAAGGTCCGTCTCTTTCTCTTGCTGCTTGTCAATATCAATGTCCAGCTACTTTTGTTCGGAACAATAACAGAGAAATGCTGCACGGCTGTGTGTGATGACCAAATGAGGCAGAAATTCCCAGCAGCTATGCAAACATGCCTGCGCGCCACGTGAAATAAACATTTTGCAATTGTTCAGCTACATCAACATCATATGCCTTTATATGAGCTGGAAGATGTGAATCCACTGCTGACTGCATCTTGGCTCGATCACAGGTTTCTTCCAGACCACTAAAAACTAACCTTTAGGCTACCGTATTTTGTAATAGAAAAATGCTTTTCCCATGACTATACCCAAGGTTGTCAATGTTTTTATTGTCCTTTTTTTTGCCTGTTTTGGTTTCCAAAATTTTAAACTATGTTGGTAATCAGTATTTTCACTTTAACATGTTGTGTATACAGAATGTAGGGCTACAATTTAGTTTTAATTGTGAATGTGAATATTTGCTGTTCTTCCAACCTTTATGGTAACCGTTATTGGATGTGGGTCTGTGTGCCCTGGCTCACTGCCCTCATACAGTATGGTCTGCTGTGAATCAGCCAAAAGCCAAGTCTTGCCTCTCTGTTTAGTTATAGCCTTTTTAAAAATGACGCAAGTGATCTTAAGCTCCTCAGAGTTGCCATTCACAGCCAAGATAACTGGTACACTGTTAAACTTTAACTACTTTTCTTCTACTTTTCAGTTCTTTCCTCACAGTCTTGGTTTGAATTTTTAAAAAAGATGAAGTCTGACTCCAGTTTGTCAAAAGAGATCAGTAGGAATTTATTATTTGCTTTAAATACATGTACAGTCCTTCTTTTTCTGCCATTACTTCACTGATCAGTCACTGGCAGTCATCTCAAACTGAACTCCAAATTGAGGTCCTCCAACACAGAGATGTTCCTGAAACAGCATACCTAGGAATCAAGAACATGTTGTGTTGAAGTTAGGCTCATGGCATGTGTAGCTTTTGGCTGCAGTCCCGGCTTTGCATCAGGACATTTTTAGGGTCATTTTGAAGAAAGAACAGAGGTAGAAGTCATCTTTCTAAAACAAGAGGACATCCAATTACTGCAATTACTCCAAAAGATTACAAGCAGACCAGAGTTATAAATACACATGGAAGAACTTTACAACCTTGCTACACAAGCCGATTGCTAAAACTGGATCTCAGTGATGAGAGAGGAAAGAAAGTAGGTGCAGATGATAAGTTTTACATGTGGAACCTGAAAACACCTCATCATGTTGGTGACAATCATAAGTAAATCACTGAAATAAAATGCAGAGAACAGAGAGTTAACATGGAAAATAAATACTGCACCGGTTGCTAAATCCTTGTACATTCATCAGGGCTCGTGCATCCAGGTTTTTGCTTCCCACTCTTCCGGCTCATGTGCTACATTGCCAACTCTGTCACTTTCCTAGAGCATCCAAGCCAATTCTTTGCGTGCTATTTTTGTTATGCTGAGATGAAGAACTTCACAGTAAAATGCACTTAAGTTAATGACCGATGTTATTGACTTTAGGAAGCACTTTCTTTCAAAGACACAGAGGTGATCGGCAAATTGAGTTGTCCCTGAATAACAAAGGGAATGTGCTGTTGTGCATAA
Source organism: Acanthurus reversus (assembly GCA_029823135.1). Classification (NCBI taxonomy): domain Eukaryota; kingdom Metazoa; phylum Chordata; class Actinopteri; order Acanthuriformes; family Acanthuridae; genus Acanthurus; species Acanthurus reversus. The sequence continues at coordinate 17,535,450 of JAPXVT010000007.1, read as the reverse complement.
CTGCAAACCACGTCAGAGTGCTGAAATACTTGAGAAGCAGGCATTTTGATTGATCACAGGTTTTATCCAATTTGGGATGATCTTCATTTTGACAAGAAAAAAAAGAAAAAATCTTAAGGTTAAAAACACAGCATAGCGTACACTGTGTTTGGTTTCCTTCTGCCAAAATGTGGCAGAAAGTCCTCTTTTCATATAAATAATGCTAAAAACACAAAAGTCTCCCTCTCACTCACATCAGAACTGTCACTAGAGTCTCTAAAAATCTAGGAGACACATACAGAACATAGTGTAGCCTGCATACATACAAATATACATATATGCAAATACACAAGAACAGTAACCTCTCCATGTGGAATAATGGCATTTCTGGAACTGAAATCATAAAATTTATATAAAAATATATAAAAATAAAAGTAAAAATCAAAACAAGTGTCATCTGAATTGGTGAGAAAAACAATAATATCCATTGTTCTTTCACTGTATGATGCACTGGCAATTCAATGAATCAGTGTCTTTGTGAACACACCCCCTTTTTTTTGTCCATGGGGTTCACACACATGCTCAGAGGCCAGTTTAAAAGCAGCCATTAGATGAGTTTAATACTGGAGTGTAAAAATGTCCACAGACACAAAGAGAGGAACAAGGCCCTTAGCTCTCTGGCCAGCCAGCGAGTTAACATGAAAACTACACATCTATCTATGTACGGTATCTATCTACACACTAAGGGATCTCTGACTGCAGGGCATGGTAAGTACACGTTCCGATGAGGAGGTCAGTTTACATCTTAACCCTGTTCAGTTCATGAAGACCTGCGTCATTGCTGACATGGAAGTTTGGGCTGGTCCTGTCAACCCAGGCACATGTTCCACCTTTGTGTATTCCTGTTAACACAGCTGACCAATGGAAATACTTCAAAGAATGCAAATACTCTACCAGGAGAAGGTTAAGTATGTTTTTGTGGGTTTGTTTATTGTCCAAAGTTCACATGGTTGGACACTTGTAACAAATGCCACTATCTGGACATTTGTGAGAACTTCATTCTTAAGTTGAAAACATCTGCTTGCTTTCCTTCGTTCCACTCAAAACAACAGCAAAGAGGACGCCTGTATTTGAGTTCTTACTTAAATAGTTTTCTAATTTTTCCATCATATTCTCATCTCATGATCAGGACTCTGGTCCAGTGAGGGCTCCCTGGTGCTGATCATGGATGCTGAGGGCCCTTGATTGACTCCAAAGGGAGAAACAGCTGGAGATCGAGCTGCCAGAGGGGACAAAGAAGGGGAAAAGCTGGGGGACATAGCTGCTGATGAAATGGATCCCTCATGACTGATAGGGGACCTGCGCAGTGAGGCCAAATGAGGGAATGTCCGTCCAATCACAGGGACCTTGGGGGGAACCGACATGGCCCCTGGGTGGGCCACTGATGTGATGAGTGGTGGAGGGTCAATTCTAGGTTTAGGATCTATTTTGTGCTTAGGCTGGAAGGGTTGGCGAGGGTTCTGGCTCTGCTGGGCACTTTCATCTTTCAGTCTGGCGATCTCTGTGAAGACATTAGCCAGAGGCTGGAACTGTGGGCACCAGTTGAGCAGGTAATCCCAGTTATAGCTCCCGCGGAGCTCTTCATCACTGGCAACAATAGCTGTGAGGGAACCATCCACTGAAGGTTTACCGTCCTCGGGAAAGGCATAATCCTTGGGCAGGGAAATGTTGAGGCCCCGGCCTACTCCGAGATACCCACCTCCCTCGTCTCTATAAACTGGGAGCTGGCCAGAGAGCAAGGTTCCACTGAGACTGCCTCCCAGTTTCTTTCCTTTGAACCAGGTGCTGCCCTCCAAAGCTGCAGGCTCACATGAAATATCAGAGAGCTGGTCAGCATCCTGCTGAATGCCAGAGTCGGGTCCTCTGGCTGAAATGTGCTCCTGCATGGAGGAAGTGATGGAGGCCACACGGGGGTACTCATTTATCATCCTGATCTCATCATCCTCTGCTGCTTCAGCTGACCCTCTTCCACTGGAGTGAGAGGGATCCAAAGAGCCCCCTCTAGTGTAAGGACCACCACCAGCTCCGCCCTGATCTCCAGCATAGCCTGGCAGTGCCTGGTGATAGATCCTCTCACCTCCTGGTCCTGAGTTGCAGTCATCCAATTTCTGCAGAGCAGTTCCAGAAGCAACAGTTCTATTTCCTGCATCCTGACCTTTCTTCCTCCTGCGTGACTTGACAAGGAACACCACAACGGCCATGACCACAAGCAGTATGATAAAACCAAGAGACACAGCAATGATGCTAATCAGCAGAATGTTGACATCGGGGGCCAGGCCAAAGTTTGTGTTCGTGACATCAATGGCGACCTGGGCTGTAGTGGTACGAGATGCATCGAGAGGACTGTGAGCTTTCACATCCAGGGTCATCAGCCTGGTTTCCCGTTTGGTCCGGCCTGAACCGCTGCCACTACTGCTGCCCGAACCGTCCAACTTTAGGAAAATCACCCCAGTGGTTTTGTTTACATCAAAGAATGGAGAGCTGGTGGGAAGAGAATAGAGAACAATACCGTCTACCCCTCCATCTTCATCATTTGCCTGGACCTGGCCAATGCTCTGGCCTTTCTTAGCTCCCTCTGGGACCTCGAAGGAGAACTCAGAGGATGTGAATGCTGGGTCATACTCATCCTCACCCGTGACAAACACCTGCACAGTTACAGTAGCTGAGTGGTTCCCTGAATCTACTGCTACTGCTACGAAGTTAAAGGAGTTGATCTTTTCAAAGTCAAAGGGAATTTTGCTTCTGATTTCTCCTGAGTTCTGGTCCACAGAGAAGCTGTCTTTTCCAACACCAGATCGTTCCACCATATGGTACGTCAGTTGGCCAAAAACCCCTGTGTCATGGTCAATGGCATGTAGAACAGTCACAGCTGAGTTTGCTGGTTGGTTTTCTCTGATAGTGGCTGTCAGGACTTCAACGGGGAAGAACGGATGATTGTCATTTACATCTTTGACTTCAACAATGACAGGAGCTAACGCGAAGTGACCCTGTCCATCCGTGGCCTGGACGATGACAATATGTGTGGACTGGTGCTCACGGTCAAGTGCTCGCTGAAGTCGCAAGGCTCCAGTCCACTGGTCCATGGTAAATAAGTTCACCTCATCACCAGAGCTGATCATATACTGCACTTCAGCATTTGGGGTTGAGTCTGGATCTGTGACAAGACAAAAACAGAGTACAATTAATTGACTAGGAGACAAAGAAAAGAATATTGAAAAAACAGAGAGAAAATGAGGGATAGTTGAGAAAAAAAAAGATATTTCCCCACCTGTAGCTGTGAGTCGTATGATCTCAGTCCCAGCAGCGGCTCCCTCACTCAGTGACACGGCATATTCTGCTCTGCTGAACACTGGAGGGTTATCGTTCACATCACCAATGGTTATAACCGCAGCAACACTAGAGCTCCTCTGGGGCACACCACGGTCTGACACCACCACAGTGAGGTTGTAAAGTGCTTTGGTTTCAAAGTCGAGCCCCTCAGCCAACAGCAGAGTCCCAACTGTCTGAAAGCCCCGCCCCTCCAGGAACCGAACACTGCTTTCAATCTGGAAAGCATTTCCCTCATTCCCATTGGCAATAGCAAAGTCAAAGCCGCAATTTTCTCGAGAGAGGTCGCTGTCGAAGGCCTCAAAAGTCAGAACTGTTGAACCTGGAATGGTATCCTCAGAGACTGTGGCCCTGCAGACAGAAGATCATTATATAAGGACAGCTGCTGAGATTACACCAAAAGACATCCAGAATCTAATGGACGTAGACTGACCTGTACTCTGATTGGTGAAACACAGGTGCGTTGTCGTTGACATCAGAGATTTGGAGTTGGACGGTGGTGAGGGAGGAGAGTGAAGGCGAGCCTCCATCACGAGCTTCAATAACAATGCTGATTGATGGACGTTCAGGGTCAAACTCAGCTCTGTGATTGATGAACAGGGTTCCTGAATGCAGACAGGAAATAAGGCAGTGTTGGACGTTGTTGTAGGAAAGTGACTTTCAAAATGCAATGAATTACATGCCACTTTCTTTTTTAAATGGGAGCTAAACTGCACTGGAAAGAAGGCCAAGTGTGTTTACCATTGTTGGGGTCAATGTAGAAACCTTCCTGGGTTGATGACATCACTCTGTAGGTGATCTTTCCATTATCGCCAGAGTCCCTATCAGTTGCTGTTACTGTGACAACCGCACTTCCTGACGGCGTGTGTTCAGGCAGAGTTACCTGGAGTGCAGAGATGTTGATAACAACATTTGGACGTAAGGGCAAAAGAAACAAATAAACCCACAACATAGCATAAATATTGAAATAAAATTCCAAAACCAATTGTGAGGAGTAAACAGGCCCTAAACTCACAGAGGAGAAAATTGCATTTTATATTGTGGTTCCCGTTTTTCCTGAGCTTGTGCTAATATTGAGGTCATTTCCTGAGACTGAGAAGTAAATATTATATGGCTTCATCTCTGCAACCACTCCACAGTCAGTGTTAGGCAGTTAACTTTTATCACCACCAGTGTGTGCGTGTTGGGAATTCACATGTGTGTTTTTAAACTGTGTGTATGAGTGGAGTTTTCTCCTCCTCCTGCGATGAAGTAGTCTGCTACTTAGAAACAGTTTCTGAAGTAATTCAACTGCCAATCAAACTTTATAAGGCATGAAAAAATCTGAAACTTGCGAAATTTATTTATTCATGCATGTGCATTTCTCGAAGGAGCAAGTAGGTTACGCAATGTTCACAAACAATTCAGATTTTAAGGTCTTACAAAGTGCAGGAATGATTTTGTGAAAAGCAGATTTGCATAACACACATTTAACTAGGCATCACAAGTGTAATCAATGTCCCATAAAAAAGAACATCAGCTTGATTTCTGAGCCACCCTACCTGATAGAGATCATGGGTGAATGCAGGTGTATTATCATTGATATCCTCCACCAGTATTGTAATGTTAGCCTCCGTTTGGTGCTGGCTGTCTGTTGCTCTGACAGTCAGAGTGTACCACGTCTTCTCTTCAAAGTCCAGGGGAGCAGTGAGTGAAATGCCTCCGCTGTAGCGGTGGATCCCAAACTTGCCTGAGGCCGTTGGGTCCAGCTGCAAGGAGTAGGCGAGGGCGGGACTGGAGTCAACATCGTTACCCGTCACAAGAGTGATCTCAGTGCCTATCAACATATCTAATAGGAGAGAGATTGAAAAAAAAAAGTTTATACAGCCGTGATGTAGTACTACACATCCTTAGACCCCCACAGGATTTGTCTGGTGGTATATTTTTATGTAAAGTGGGTCTAAATAAGATACAAAGCCAGTAGAAAAATCTTTAAAAATTTAGGTACTTACTCTCGGGGATGCGGACTTCCTGAGGCAAGGGAATCGTGGGACTGTTGTCGTTCTGGTCAACAATAATCACCGTTAAGGTGGCTGAACCGGCCAGTCGTGGACTTCCTCTATCTGTTGCTGTAACTACGAGCCTGTGAGTGGGCAGAAAAAAGAGGTGGTCCAAAAAAGTCCTGTCTCTTATAACGTGTAGTCTCAGAGTTTTCTTTTAATATAAGAGATGATAAAGTAGCTTAAAAATTAATTAGATTTTTTTAATTAAATTTCCTCTTTTTACCTTTAGTTAAATATTTTTATATTGTTCCAAATCAAAACATTACAAGAAAGAGGAACTGATTGACAGAGTTAGAGTTAGTATAGAAATCATTTTGCTCACTTCTTTATTAGCATTTATAAGGCATGAATAATTTATAACTCATGATGTGTTATGTATAATTTGTTCCTTATATACGTGTTTACCTGTTTGTGTGTACATAATGTACTTTTTCATACAGCACAATGCAGCAGTTAAAATATCGATCACAACAATAAAGACAGGTGAAGTCAATAATATTGATCATCTCGTAGCTAAGCAACGTTCTGCTAGGATACCTCAGGTCCTGGCATGTGGATGCCACTTGACTGCACCACCCACCCAAACAGAAAAACTACACCTCATCGGAAAAGGCTTGAGTAATGAGACAAAGAGCTCAAATCTTCGATCCCAATCGAATTGAGCATTAGTTGGATTTGCTGGAACAAATCGGATCCATGGAGGCTGCACTATGGATGGGACTCTGCTTTGGCTCATCGAGGGACAAACACAAGACCTCTGGGGTGTCCTGTGGTGTCTGGCACCAAGGCTTTGGTGGCAGGTCCTTTCAATTCTGTGGGCTGAGTGCTGGGGCCACCTTGGATTGGACTTGTTTCCATAGACCCTTGATTAAATTGGGCTCTGGGGAATTTGGAGGCCTGATCTTTGTTTTTAGCACTTTGTTTCAATGTTATTTACGTCACCTGTCAGTGGATTTAATGTTGTGGCGGATCAGTGTTATATCCGTTGTCAAAATGTTCACATGGATTGGTTCTAGTGAGGTCTATTCAACCACGGATCTATTCTCACTTGGTCTGGGTGAAGATTTCACGGTCCATGATGGCTGCTGTGGTGATGCTCCCTGTCATCGGGTCGATCTTAAACAGGCCGCTCATGCCTGATGACTGAATGGAGTAGGTCACCTGACCATTTTGGCCTTGATCCACATCCTCAGCCACCACCTGGAAAAGTTTGGAGTGGAAGGGAGAAAAGGGGAGACTGGTAAGAATCTATCATTACTCCAGTAGAGCAAATATTGGTATGATTTTGTATAATTTATTGTGCAGTTTAATCCATGTTAAGTACCTGTATGATCGGCATTTCGTATCCCTGCGCTTCTCTCATGTAAGCCACATAATTCTGCAGCTGAAAGCGAGGAAGGTTGTCGTTGACATCCTGCAGGATTAAGTTGAACGCCATGAAAGATGTGGAGGAAACAGTTTCAGCCTTCACAACTAGACGCAGTCTGGGTGTGTCCTCAAAGTCCAGCCCCTTGGAGCTCTTGACACTGATTTCACCTGAAGGACATGCAGATTTGAGCGAAAATGAGGATCAGCAGATAATTAAATGGCAAATTAAACTTATATGTTTGTCTTCACAAAACTCACTAGCAATCTGTAATTCACACCAAAATCACAATACAATTGAAAAAAGCTTTTGTTTTATTGTGAGTTTCACCTGTCAAAGAGCTGATGGTGAAGACCTGGTTCCTGTTCCCACTGAAGAGGCTGTAGCTGATACCTCTACGAGTGCCATCAGGGTGTGAGGCCTGAGCTTGAGCCACAGTTGTGCCTGAATTGTTAAAACAGAGCAAAGAAATTAATCTGTAACTGTGACAGCAGTGAGATCTTCAAAGTGTGTAGAGGAATAAATTGACTGAGATGATTATTACAACATTTATCTCTAAATATATTTAGCAAAAAACACTAAAAAGGGGCTGTAATTGACTGAAAGTGAAGGGTTCAACTGGTTTTGAGTATATGATGAAATGCCATTTAGCAGATGTTTGACTCTTTTCAGTTGTTGGTGTACTTGTATACACAGTGTGTGGAGAAACAGGATTGAAACAGGAACATGTGATTTCCACATTGAAGTTTACATTGAGCTAGCCAGACGCGGTAGCCATTGCACCACCAGCCCCGCGACCAATGTATTTGGGGACTGAAATAAAAAAACTGCCCTGTGCTTTATAAAATGGTATGGGGGCACAATTTAAAATGAAAGAAAATTGAAAAGAAGACTGTTAAAGATGTTAAGCAAAAATTAGGGTTTGGTGAGCCAGACTGTATATATGTCAGACCTTTTGCAGCGTTCTCCTGTATGCTGACATCTCTGGCATTCCTGGAGAAACGAATGCCGTTGTACTCCACCTCCTTCACGTAAATCACAACCACTCCCTGTGCAGATTGAGCTGGACTGCCCTGGTCCATGGCCTCCACTATCAGGGTCCTCTCAGCTTGGGTCAGATCCCCCAGGGCTTCGGTGGCCTGTATCTCCCCAGTCAGGGAGTTGATGCTGAAGCCCTTCACTGGCGTGGCAAAACGGTAAAACACAGAACCGTTAGCTCCAAAGTCCTTGTCCTCGGCCTTCATGGTAGCTAAAACACGTTGAGAACGCCTGCTGGACACTTCAATAACCAGGGGATCCTGGATGAAGAAGGGAGCGTTGTCGTTGACGTCTAAGACTGTGACTGTCACCTAGAAAGAAGACGTAACATGTGGGTCAACTGCCAAAGAAATAAGCATAAAAATATTCAAAAAATTTTCTTGTCCTTAACAATCAGTGAACTAGAAACCTTCAAAATCTAACCGTTTATTTACCTGAACAGAGGTGTTCCTGGGTGCAGCAGGTGAAAGGTCAACAGCAAACACATGGAAGTTGTACGATGCCAATTTTTCCCGGTCCAGAGGTGCTGATGTGGTGATGACACCAGTGTTCTCATCCACAGTGAAAGCTCCATGCGCCTCTCGGCTGAGGAAATACAGAACCTTCCCATTCAGGTCATCATCAGCATCTATGGCCGACACCTGGAAATAGTCAAATACATTTTTATTATTAAATATGTGTTATTGACACACTGACATTTGTTATATGCGTGAGATTTTTGAACACAGCATGTGCTCTGATTTTCTGATCATCCTCCTAAATTCCCATTTCCACTCACCTCCAGAACTTGGGACCCCTCTTTAGCATCCTCAGACACTTCAACGGAGTAGCTACTTTTGCTGAAAACAGGGCTGTTGTCATTGACATCCAGCACCTTCACTTCCACGGTGACAGTAGTGCTGAGAGCAGGGCTGCCTCGATCTGTGGCCACCACCTCCAGAACATACTCAGTCTTTGTCTCCCTGTCTAGGCCACGTGAGGTGGAAAGGGCTCCTGTGCTGATGTGGAGGTGAAAATCTCCATCAGGGTCCCCAGCTGGATGCAGAGTTCATATGGCAAAAGAAAAGAAAAAATCTTTAAAAATTTCTTGGGATTGAGTGTTAGAACCAGAAGGAAAAGTGGAGAATCGGTGCCAACTCTGCACTTAAGTCAAAGTTTTAATGTGCTCCAGATACAAATGTTGAATATACTATGACTGAAATAAGACAGGAGAATGTCAGGAACGAGCCTGGGGAAGCTGTATGCAGATTTGAACTTTCAAAATAGGGCTCTGTCAAATGCAATATATACTTTTGCAAATGCTGCATTCATCACATACACAGACTGCCAACAGTAATAATCTGCAAATTTAAACTTGATTATTCAAACCTGAAAAACACCAAAAATTACATGAATTCACAGTCTCTCCCAAGATACTTTTGTTTTCACATCTGACACACCCTAAAACGGCATTTACAGCTATTATGGCTTACTAAATTGCTCTTTAAATCCTTGTGATTAATACTTGGGTTACACACACAACACTGCTTCTCACCAGTGATCCTGTACTCCAGCTCTCCACCAGGACCCGAGTCAGGGTCTGTTGCCTTGAGAAAGCAAAGCTCTACAGGGGCCTGGTTCTCCGGCACCTCCAGCCCGTACCACGGCTTTGCAAAGACCGGAGCATTGTCATTCACATCCTGCACCTCCACACGCACAACAGCCTTGGCAAAGTTAGGAGGCAGTCCTCCATCCCTGGCATACACTGATGAGAGAGGGAAATCGTTACGCTGTTGAGATGATGGTGATTATCTGTGGAAATGAACGAGTTTAGGCTCAGTTAGTAAATGTCAGCTCTAACAGACAATGAATATGGTGGTACCAGTGAGTGTGTAGTGGTCCTGGAGCTCTGTGTCCAGTTCCTTTGTGGTGCTGATGACTCCTGTCACTGGGTTGATGATGAAGCCTTCTTCCGTCACGCCTCCATATGTCACCTGGCCATTGGAACCTACGTTAAAACACAACAGGCAAATAAAAATAAATGATGGGTCACACTTTGAATCAAGCAATAAGGAAAATGGAGCAAATCAAAGCAATAAAACAGTGTTTATAGTGAATCCAAAGCTGCATAAAGCTGCTGGCAAGTCCTAATGGAAGCTCCAGAAATACTATGGCTTTGGAAGATTTATGATGTAACCACACAGTTTCATTCACATGAGCTGTTGGTCGGTTTAAAGTGATGTGGTTTCTCATAACCACTTAGACGTCTCTATTGTTTAGTTCTCTAGCCTTCCTACTGAAGGCATACAGTACATACTGTATATTGTCTATACCCTTTTACTCATTTTTCCTGCAATGAATTTTTTAAATGTTTCTTTTTCAATGCCTTTATATCTTATCCTTGTCCTTCATCCATATGTCTTGACATTATCCATAATTCTTGCAGTCAAAAGAAAAAATCATTCTCTTCTAGAAAATGTGTTATCCGCAATCACCCCATTGCGGAGTTAATAAAGGATTAGCTTAAGATAAATAAGTTTTTTTTTTTTATCAAGTCAGTGTTTGTATCTTTACATATTCTCTGAAGGTCTTCTGGCACTCTAATATTCTAAATATTAAAAGAAACACATTTAAACCAACCTTGGTCACGGTCAGATGCCGTAACTCTCAATACAGTTGTTCCTGGTCCTTTGTTTTCCATCACTTGGGCCTCAAATTCGGCTCTCTGGAACACTGGAGTTTCATCGTTAACGTCGATCACCTGCACGGAAAGCACCTGAGAGGTGGAGAGCTGAGGCATCCCATGATCCTCTGCTACAATGGTCAGATTGAAGACCTCCTGCTCCTCCCGGTCTAAAGCTTTAAGGATGGAGAGAGATCCTACAAAAAGGAGAGAGAATCATTGAGCAGTGAGTGCTTTCTAACTTTCTAAAACTTTCCAGATTACTTCACTTAAAATCTTTTTTCTCTTTTTTTTTTTTTCCTTTTTGGTCTTAAAATGATTGTGTAGTTTTGTCCGTCATCTGTTTTCATTATTTTTGTGAACTTACTGATCTTGAGTATCTGAGACAGGCAGCATTTGTAAGCCCACTGGACCAGTAAAAAGTAAAAGAAAGTAAACAAATGCCTTCCAGCCTTGCTTTATGAGAGTTTCCACAGTAAGCGTGAGACCACAGTTACTTCCTACCAGCTATTCTACTCTGCCACTTAATCGTGAATTAGTATATTGTTGTGCTTTATTGGAGAACATGCATGATTATTGTAAAGCAGGAAAACACAGACAGAAACCCGGAACTACCAGGAGGGTCAGTGAAAGTGAGAGGAAATGTAAGTGGAATGCCGTGCCTGAAAGATGTGCCTAGCATGCAAAACACATTCAGCATGTTCTGACTGCTCAGTGAGGCTGAGGACTGGATGTTTCTGTGAGATTTTTGTGAGTTCCTGCGTTTCGGTCAAATGCAAACAGATGCAAAACATTTACTGTACTTTTTCGTCCTCCTCCCCTGCAGCCAATTTAGTGTTACTGATACACTGTCAGCCATATGATAAAGGTGCTCTTAACCTCTTTGGACTAGCTTTGCTTAAGCCCACATTAAACTTTATTTTAAATGCTACTGAAGTTCTCAAGGTTTCCAAAGATACAAAATATGTCATACTGAATTTCAGAGAAATGAGAATAATGTATTGCACGAGACAAAAAGATTTTTTTTTTCATTTACTGCAGTGCTGCAGCTATAAAAATGGTGTATAGGATTTCACTACTTTACTTATATACAAGTAGGACAGGTTTAATGATAGAACAAGCAGATATGGATATATATTACCTACTGCATGAAAAATACAAGCAGCAGTCACAGTGTATGTCGTGATAACGATGGAATGATGATCAGTGATTTTGTGATACTTGACAGCCTCCAACAACCACTGAAGTTTCAGTTTACATCCATGGCAGAGCTTTGGATATAAAATGTAATCACTTCATCATTGAATGCCATTAAAAATTTGTGCTACATTAGTCACAATTAATGTAGGACTTCTTGAGTTATGACTAAAAATACATTTGTGAGGTCACAGTGATCTTGACCTTTGACCTTTGGCCACTAAAATCTACTTAATCATTGTGTCCAAGTGGACATTTGTGCTTTTTATAAATACTCCAAGATGTTCTAGAGATATGTTCATAGAAAAGGGGACAGATTTTTTCAGCATGGAGGCATAAAAACAGCATGCAGTCTGAGCTGAGTTTCTCTCTAACACTTGCATAGCCAGTGCTATCTCCGCAGCGCTGTGCAGCAATGGAAATCACAATTGTATTGAGCAGCGCCAAAGCCAGGATACAGCAATGGTGTCTCTTGCAAAAAAGTAACAAGCAGAGAGTGGAAGGAGGGAAGAATCAGTAACGGATCGCTAGAGCAATTAATAGAACTCCTGTATTGATATTCTGTCTCAACCTTAATAAATTTGTTTTATCTAATGATTTTACCTATCTATCTATTTATCTGTCTGTCTGTCTGTCTATCTATCTTTCTATCCTCTTTCTGAATAAATGAAAGGACATGTAAAAAACTTTAGCTTCAAAGTGGTTAATAAAACTAGCAATAAAGCAGCTTTAGGGGAAATTTCATGTTGACAGTGCAGACATAAACTATAATCAGGCTAATGATACCCCCCACATTAGTCAGGCAGTTTGGTAAATGTCTTCTCAGTGGAATACTAATCTGCTATTACAGCTAGTATTAACCACAAGCTTAACGCCAGCAGTCACAGAAACAAACCAGAAGTGCAATCGAACACCGCTAACACACCAAACACTTCCCAGTAATGAAGTAAAGACCTTCCTCCATCTGGAAGCTGCATTAAGAGTCTGTCTTATGGCTCCTAATCCCATCTCACCCAGATCCGAACACGCCCACACCACCCAGCTCCAATGATGGAGAGATCACACATACACAGACATAAAATTTCAAAGGCTGTTCCTGTCCCTCGCCCAATTCGGTTACCATGAACGAATGCGTCAAGAAAAGAAAAGCAAAACATTATTCACTAAAATATTGCTCAGGCATTGAAAGATCATCTAGTAGAGAGGGTTATGAGTGTTTTAGCAGCTGAGACTCAGCAGGCGCAGCACTTCAGTAATGTCCTTGTAGTTCTGGGTTGGGCAATTACGATCTTCTGGAAAGTTTTGTTCATTCATAGAGCTTCAAGGGGTGGGATGCTGATTATCTATCAATCATAAAACCCCACAGAGAAAGGCCATATACTACTCCTGCTGTGTTAAATCATTCAAAGCAATATCATAAATGCACAAAATGATTTGAGTCTTACCCTAATCATCTCTTGATGGAGTGCAAATTGGGCATTTATGAGAAATTCCCAGTACCCACAGACCCTGTTACATTACTGAGGCATATTTTTAGATACTTTGACTCACTCTAAAAATAAGCTTACCAGTGTTGGGGTTCAGACTGAAGCGACCGGCACTGTTGCCTGCCTGGATTCTGTATGACACTCGGCCATTTTCCCCTTCATCGTCATCTCGAGCCATCACGTACAAAATCACAAATCTGTTCATAAAAAAGCAAACAAAATGTCAGAATATAGCAAACTTTACAGCCACTTTCACCTGCTTGGAGCTTCAAAAGTACATGCACTGATTATTTTTCATCCGTCCTTTGTGACCCAATGGATGAAATCTGTCAAAGTAATGATAGAAATTTGCATTCAGGGTACCAAAAACAGACTTCTGTTAGATATGCTACCCACCCAACAGGCTGATCCTCCATGACGCTGACCGCAGACGGGGAGCTGAAAATGGGAGCGTTGTCGTTTTCATCCGTCACAAACACTCGGGCGGTGACAGAACTCCAGCGCCTCTGAGAGGGATCAACCGCCTGGTCTGTGGCCCGAACCACGAGGTGTAGGGACGATGTCGACTCACGGTCTAACATTTGGCCCAGTGTCAGGATTCCACTGGAGGGGTCGAGGGTCAGGAGGTCAGGCGTGTCGGGCCAGTAGTGCTCGATGGAGTAACGCAGTTCACTGTTGGGTCCACTGCCATCCTACAAAAAGGGAGAAAATGATATTAAACAGTGAAAAGAAATCTTGATCCAGCCAAGGAAAAACACTTAAAATCACAAGTGTAAAAGTTCATTCCTGACCTTGGTAATAAACGTTATAAAAAAATATCCTTCAAGCACTGGCAACTTAGGAGTTGTTAACTGCATCTCACAATTTTTTATTAGGGAATTAAGTTTGATTTTTAATATTTGGATCACATGATAACTATGGGGCAAATTCCACCTATTGTTTTCTTTTCTCTATAACTTGTGTAGCTATAAATTAAAGATCTATCCAATAAAATACATTATCTTGGGTCAAACTGTAGTAGGCTTTTTCTACTGTTTTTTGACAGTTTCTGAGTAACTAATAAATCAATTACAATGATAATAAACAGATTATTTACTAATGAAAAGAGTCATTAGCTGCAACCTTACTTTGTTCTTACAACTGATGGCAAATAAACAATCAAAATTAGTTCAGATTTACAGTGTTTGGTTGAAGATGTATCCATTTTACACAATGACAGCGTGTATCAATCACTGGTTAACATTAAAACTATAATTTAGGAGATAACAGATTTGGTTCCACACCTGATCCAGAGCCTGGAAAGTATATATGGAAGACCCCGGCTCTTTGTTCTCTGGGATCACAATGGTAACGGGATCTTCTGTGAACTGGGGTGCGTGGTCATTGCTGTCCTGCACGTAGATATCCAACCGCACCAAATGGCTGCTGGGAAACGCCTGAGAGAAGTCAGATACCTCGATGTTCAGCGTGTACCTCGACCCCTTCTCATAGTCCAGCTCCCGTACCAGGTACACGTCGCCCTTCAAACGGTCCACCATGAATGTCCCATCTCGGTCCGTCCCCCCTACAACCAGGTAGGTCACCTGGCCCTCCAGCAAAGCAGATTCCTGCTGGTCATGTGCTCGAACGGAGCCAATGATGGAGCCTGGAGCTGCACCTTCAACGGTGTTCAGGGTCATGGAGAGTGTGTTGGGCTTAGGGTTGGACCTGGAGGAGCTGAGAACCTGAAGGAAAGAAACTAGGTCAAAACGGCTTATTTAAATTCACCTTTTGTTGTAATTTCCTTTATTCAATCATGATGATACAGATGCAAGTTGTGACTGGGAGACTTTTCAAGATATATTATTATTTCATGCATGGAAATGTCAAGGCAAATGCTGGATCTAATTTTCTTTGGTGTTCTGCAGACAATGAAGCTATATGTCTCTAACCCTAG
>JAPXVT010000007.1:17445676-17458718 GCA_029823135.1 Acanthurus reversus | reverse complement strand
AGAAACAAAGGCTCGAGAGAAGAAAATGCCCTTCGATGGATTCACATTATCCCTCGTATCCGGTATAAGAGCAGCAGATCCGGCACTCCAAAATTCTTGCAATCAAGCAGGTCCTTTATAATTGTCCCCTGGACCAGGGTACAAAATGCTCCCAACAGCCCACCAGTGGTGTTGGTGCTTATCAGTGTGCACGTGTCTGTATGTCTGTGTATGTCCACTATGTGTGTTTGAATCCGTGAATGCAACTTGACATCAGAAAGCACTTCCAGCTTTCTAAATTGATATTCCCCAGCAGAGAGTGGGAGGCTGGCCAAGATATTATGGTCTGCCATTACTAGAGATACAGAGAGACTGTGCATCACTGACAGAACAGGGTTCCTCCATTAACAGTCGAGGCTGACGCAGTCCTGAGAGGAATGGTTTGTGCAATCATTAGCAGATGCAGACACACCTACAGACACAGACCGTCTCTTTTTTGTGTGTTTTCCACCCACCATAGAAAAAACAAAACATCAAAAATCCCCTTTAAAACACCCACTAACCTATTCAGAGGCTTAACATTAGTTTTAAATGGCCTTTTGTGTCTGGCTCTGTGTTGTCTTTCATTTTAACTCTTTTGAATAGGGCTGGGCAATATATAGATATTGTATTGTATTGTGATATGGGACAAGATATCATAACAGAATTTGGATATCGATATAACATGATATGGCGTAAGTGTTGTCTTTTCCTGGTTGAAACAGTTTCATTATAGTAAAGGGATGTGATTTTCTGAACCTCCCAGACTGTTCTTGTTGTTCTTTTGTTGACCCTTTATCCACTTATCCACATTACTAATGATTATTTATCAAAAAATGTCATTGGGTAAATATTTTGTGAAATCACCAACAGTCATCCTTACAGCAATGTCTCAGTATCGAGGCATTTGGTCAAAAATATTAACTCATTTTATCGTCTTAGCCACCCCCAGCTCTTAGAATGCACAAGTCATCAGTCACAACCCACATGATCAATAATTATTGGTATCGACCAATATGAAACTTCACTATCATGATAGGTTTTTCAGCTGTGTCACCTAGGCCTACTTGTGAATGGCCTTTAGTCTGTGGATAATCTGTACCAGTGTGCATATTGTGTGTACCTCGACATGAGGTTTAGTTGGTTTAGGGAAGAATACTTTAGATAAATCACTACAACAAATCACCTCTTGCAAAACTTCCCTCATTAAGGCTTGTCTAGGAAGTAAAAAACTTTTTTTCCCCTTCCCTTTTATGTTAAAAGTAATGAGTGTATACCTGCCAACACAACTGTTTTCCCATGGTCTCCCTCATACTTCAAGGCCATCTCCCAGTGCTCTCATGTTTTGTTGTTTTGTCTCAGGAAACTCCACCATGTTTTGCATTGTCCTTAAATTTCATTATAAATAATCATCACACACAAACCCACAATGTTGGATGTTTGTTTGACATTGAAATTTCATTCTGTCTGTTAATGTGGCAACCCACAACCTGACTCAAGGTACGTTACGATACTTAGCATAGCTGTTAGCTTAGCTGATGTCAAAATGTCAGTGCAGGATGGCGTCCCACCCCTGGCCTTAAAGATGTATTTTGAAACCAAAACATTTGCAGGTATTTGAAAAGGACCTCAGATTCAATGAAAACTTTGGAGCTTTTCATCTTCCAGCCAACCAACCGCTCCCACTCGCCACAACAGTCCTGCTCTGCTGAGCCATGATGTGAAGACATTAAGCAGTGTTGAGTGACAGCAGCTTGGACACCAGATGCTGGCATTTAAAGACGGCTGGTATAACTCCTGTTGTTGGCTTCTTTGATCCCTTTAGTAGAAGCAGAGCAACATCAAGCAAAGTGAGCTGAATGTCTGATTGCTTTAAAATCCAGACTTTTTTTTTTTTGACAGCGACATATCTCTGTCTCAATTGTTCTCCTCGTCTGCCTTTATCTCTCTTTTGCCTGCACACTTTGACTCAAGAACATCATCTAGTAGCACTTTTACTACCCAATTTTGCAAGATGGACATGTTATTTCAAAACCAAGAGATTTATTCCAAGTAGTATAAAGAACTTCCTAAACTGTGTGCTGAACACCGGGGTGTGTTAGGCCGCAGTAAATCTGATCCAAAACCACAAAGCTGAATTTGGGCCACATGCACCAGAAATGTTGGTTCCCCTAAATTGACATTAAATCTGACACATCCTTACTCTAAAAGTTAAATCACTTACAACAGCCAGACGGAGCACAGGCCAAATCATATGATTTACCCAACCTCAGACAACACCTATGCCCCAAGCCAAACGCCTGTGAATGTACTCAGTGTGAGGTTAAGACGACATATAGCGACTGCTGTTTCATGTCAGGAAGATTCTCTCTCAAGACTCCAACACTATCATCTTATGCATGAGCTGACTGCAAGACATGCCCCTACTTAAAAAAAAGGAAAACTTTCTGTCGTAGTCTCTACAAAACTGTCATATCCTTTACAAGAGCTTAGTCCAAATTGCAGGGTGGGAATACAGGAAGGCACAGTGACAGCGAGATGAAGAATCCCTCTTCTCTAATAACGAGTTGCAGTAGGTTGGTCAGAAAAAGAAAGACCACCCTGAAGCAGATGAAAGTGACTCGAAGCAGACCAGAGTATGAAACCTCCACGCCTTGTTTAAAATGTTCAAACCCAGGATTAAAGAAACAATCAAAGCCCTTATTAATGAACGGCAAACTTTGAGTTTTGTATTCATAGGCATATTATTAGTGTTAATGTCAGTGTCGCTTTACAGATATTACAGCTAGTGTTCATTCAAAAGGGTATCATTGCTTTTCGTGCCGAAATGATTGATAAATAAGACCTTGGAGAGAGGATAGATGACACTGCAATAAGCACCGTGGTAGATTCTGAAGTCCAAACCGCACCGAGCGGGTTGTCAATTTAAAAGGGAAAAAACCACTGAGGTTTAGTCTTCATCTCAAGGCTGCTTATTAAATTAATATTCAGCTTGTCCTGCATGGACGGGTTCACTGGGTCCAGAAGGCTGCAATACAGGGGAGTGTGTGTAAAGATATGACTGCTTCTTCTGCAGAAAAAAGCAGTCAAAATAATCAGCTAATCAAGCTCTATAAATATGTTTTTCATGTGCTGATTGATTTTCTGTTTCTCTTTCTCCTCACCTCTCCATTCCTTGCCTTTCTCCTTCATTCATTCCTGCCCCATCGCCCTCGTGGCTCAACATTTGTACAGTCCATCACAACAAATTGCAGCAGTTGCCCATACAAACAGTAAAGTTATTTCCACTCCTGTAGTCCCTCCAACCCTGTCTGACAGCCCGCGGCCAGCAACCACAAACACACATGTACGCTCACAAGCATGGAGGCCCACAGTGGAAATAAGTCTCCAACTCTTTTGTGGTTTTCATCCCTCAAGCCAAAGCACCAGGGTTTCATGCTGTGCTTCTTTTCTTTACTGTACATGCAATTCATACATCCCCATATAATGTTGCTTAATCACATAATATATACATAGTATATATGCACAGTGAAATGCCCCACTTCAGTCCAGTGTCAGAGGACAGCTATCAAAAGAGAGGGAGAAGAAGAGGTGAGACTGGGCAGGTGGGAAGGGGTGAGAGATTCTCTTAAAAAGTTCCACTCGGAGGGGAGTGGAAACTTTCTCCCATTCTTTCTGGTGTTGCTCTAACCCTTTAATAGACATCTCATGGTGAGAACTACCCTTATAAAAGCTGAAGTCAAAAGAAAAGACAATATGAGGTGCACGCATGACAGAAATGCATCTGGGAGATGTAAAGAAAGCGAGCGACCTGATGTGGACCATATTGAATATAAAATTCTTTTGTTAGCCGGTGCCATATCTGTGATCTCACATAGAGCAGGCAGGATCAGCTGTATTGTTTAATACTGTGTCTTTTGGCACTGCGAACGCAACACTAGATCTGGAACACTTATGTCTCCCTCTCCGAGCGTCTCCCCGAGTTTGAGTTCCTGAGGTGAGAAGGAAGAAGGAGAGGACAAGCGAGATGATTAAATGGATGATTCATTTGAGAAAACAAATATCTGTAGCTGCACAGGCTTTGACCCCCTGAGACCCCCGAGCCGGGCCAGACACAACACCAGAGGAGCAGAGTCAGCCAGATAACAGCCCCGAGGCTGCTGCTACGACGCGCACTACGCACACACAAGCAACAACTTAAAGTCATGTCCAAGTAGTGCGTAAAAAGACAATATAATCATGAATAAAAGATTTCAATCATGTATAACTTCCAGCTCATTATGACATAAATTCACACTCGGAAAAAAAAGTCTTGGTCACACCCAGCTTCAAATCTATCTCTCTGTAAAGTCGAAATGACAGAATCTGATACACTGGGAAACAAGCGCTTTCACCGCCCTTCACCCCTAACTTGTCGACCACCTGCTGTCCCAAACTGCAGAGCCCCTCCCAAAGCAAATACAATCTAGAGAAACACAGGAAGCATACTAATTTACACCAACTTAACCCAATGTGTCATGAAATTAGATTAGTGTGACCAAGTGAACTGTGGAGAGCCTCGGGATCACCTGCCACTCGCGTGTGGCGTGTGTGTGTGTGTGTGTGTGTGTGTGTGTGTGTGTGAGTGCACTTTTTCTGTGTGCATTCAAGCACAATGCATCACAGTGTGAGTATGTGTGTGTTTTGTCCTTTCACTCTCAAACTCCCGGGTAGGAGATGAGACAGTGAGAAAATGGAGGCCCAGACAGAGAGAGGGAGAGAGGACATCTGGACGGCAGATAAGTTTGAAAAGGAACACAATGCGAAAGCAGCCCAGGAGAACTGGAATAGAGAGATAGGCTGAAGGGAAAAGACAGGCACAACCACGTCGTGCGATAAGAGCGATAGAAAAAGTGTGTATGCGTGGCTGCAGTTCAGTCTGTGTTGTGTTTGGAGGATCCCGTTTGATTTCTGTCTCTTTCGCAGTCTAGCAGCTTCTCCGCTCAGTATTCTTGCAAAAGCTGAAGGTGTCGACCTCGTCAGTGTCGGATACTTGCTACACTAAAGACAAGCTTTGCAAGTTATAAACTTATTTTTAATACACCTTAATCCATATTATGTAGTTTAATCTGATAATACCTGTCCTTAGTAAGATGTATTTTGTATATGCTGAGACAATGGTCAATAATTGATTTGCATTAAAAAAAATAATCATGCTAGTCATCCATCAATCAAAATGGTTGAACTTTCAATATGAAAATTTGTTCTCTGGTTTGTGAATCAAATATCTTTCAGTTTGGGGTTGTTGTTTGTGGAAAAGCATGCAATTTTAATTCATCATCTTGGCCCTCTAGAAATTATGATGGGGTTTATTTTGTAAACATTTTCTGACATTTTAGAGACTTAAAGGTTCAATAATAAAAAAAAAGGTAAAGGATGACTCAGTAAAACTGAAAAGTTGGCGTAATGTATTAATACATGATGTAATATTGGCAGTCTTATCTTAGCAAGAGTCCTTCTGATACAGAGGTTATCTTTGACTTCAGGTTTATTTTATTAGGTTTAATTAATTTTTAGGGGAAAAAAACACACGAGTGTCAGCAAATGCGAACAAAGACTAAAATGACGCCTGGTTTGGTGTTCAGAGCAAATGTGCAACAACAAAAAGCATCACAGGATATAGTAAAAAAAATACTTTCCATACTTCACCTCACTCACCGATTCCTTTAAAGCACAAGAGGCAAAGATAAGGCTGAGACCAGTGCAGGAACCAAAAGGGTAAAAGCCTGTGAGAAGTGAGGTAAAAATGTGAAAGAAAAAAAAAGAATGGATAGGTACTCACTAACAGATGAGATGAAGAAATGGAATAGAAAGCAGTCAGATTGCAGAGAGAAAGAGTGAGAGAAGAAAACCCCTCGCTGCCATATGGTACAGAGTATTGGACTTAATGAGGCGTGAGGCCATCCTCTCCACCAGAGGCACTGGCCAGTCAGATCACACATGACTGAGCACTGTGATAGGTTTAAAACACAGCATATGCCAACAGCTAGTGATATGAAACCAAACTACTGCTTCTGAGGGAAAACGACAAAGGAATGATTTACTAAAATCCGGGCCAGATTCCAGCACCCAGCAAATAGCCGAAAACTGTTGTTGCACAAAGAAGACTAACATTTTGAAGCTGATTGGCATTGCTATATTGTAAGTGATATTAGAAGGATCAGCTGAGAGTATGGGCTCTGGACTGGCGCCTCCGCCAAAATAAAAGTAGCTTAAAAAACACTGCACTAATGTGATATATATAGTTTCAGTCTGGGTGGATTTGCCAGCACCTGTGGTTACTGGAGGTAAGAGCATCAACCACTGGGGTCAGAAATCAGTCAGAAATGCAACCAAAGAAGAGCAGGTGTGTATTACAGGCAAGATGAATGAGCCAGCAAGCTGCTGGACCTAAAGTCGGGTTTTTAATGTCACAAAGGCAGCTCTCATTAACCACTTATTCTTTCACTGATAAAGAAAATAGATATATTAACTTACGAATTTACAAGATCAGCAAATCTCTGCTCTTTTGCCTTCTATTTAGTAATGGTGTTTATTTCTTCTGTAATAACAATCGGTTTTTCTTGACTAAAAAGTTAGCATGCAATAAGTCCTTGCATGTGGAAAAAGGGTTAAACAAAGCACCAGACGCCTCTTTCTATGCGAATGTGCACAGACCCTGATAAAGAAAACCTGGATCAAAGAAGAAATTTGATAACCACTGTGGTGATCTGGCATTGGAGTTTTAGGTTGTGTTGAGCTAGCTCATACTAAGAAAGCCTGACTATGATAAACTTCCTTATTTAACCCCCAGTTTATTTGTTTGAAGCTCTTTTGAACAATGCTGACCTGATGAAGCCATTATATTAAAAGTCATGAACGTTAAGCACCAGACTCACTAGAAATCCATCCAATAGTTGCTCAAATTTTTTATACAAGTCAATAAATGTCAACTTGATGGTAGCGCTAATGGGAAAGGCAGCAGGATTCATCGTCTTGGAACACTGAATGTGAAAAATTTCATAAAAATCCATTCAATAGTTGTTGAGGTATTTTTTGGCTGGACCAAGCAGACATCGGCATCGCTACAGCGAAGCATGAATAAAAATGTTAGTCTATGTGACAAAAAAACTCAAGGATTGTAACCTTGATATTTCTATAAACACACTAAGTTCAGGCCTTCTTTTCTTTTAGAAAAGACATCACTACAATAAAAGAAAGCCCACCTTGTTATGCAGAAACTTAAGAGCATGAGCGTAAAACTTGAGATGGATATAACTAATGGCACAAGAGTCTCCAGTAGCAAACAGGTGATGAAGTCACACTAAGTGTTGATGGATGTCATGAGAATAGCTCACATAGCAGACACATCATCCTGATCCCTCATCACACACATCCTGTCACCGTCGCTAGCAGCTGAGAGATGCGTGAGCTGGTGAGAGAGAGAAGAAGAACTAGAGAGAGACTAAGTGTGTCAGAGCTGGGCCCAGCTGTTCACAGCATGAAACGATTCACAAAGTTTTCGATCTCGCCGCCTGTTTGTGTGTGAACTCGACCGTTTGTCACCGCTGATCATCCATTAGACGCAACTGAGGCATGTGGCAACAGAGATTGCGCCAACCTGCAGCCGTTCCTCGCTCGACCATTGATCCTAGCAGATTAAACACACTGACAGATTAATTAAAACACACAAGGTTAAATTTCAACAGAGCACAGCCGCCCTTGTGCAAGAACAAGCAGGAGGGACGACATCAAGCGGGCTATAAATCGCGATCTTCCCTCAACATTTTCAAGCTTAATAAAAACTGGAGTGTGTGTGTTGTGAGTCTGGGCTGGAGGGGAGCGTGCGAGCTCCAAGTGGAAGCTGTGGTTTGGTCTGGCTCTGGTTTCCACGGGGGCTGGATCCAGCGCGACACCAGCGGGAGACCGGTTCAGAGTTACACGTAAACCGAACACCTTCCTGTTTCCAGTGTGTCACCTTATGTCCTGCCCTCTATTGGTTTATCAAATGCGATTAGTCTCAGAGTGCAGGCGTGTGTGTATGTTTTAAATGTGATTAGTCTTTCCTTATAGAGCCATATAGACTTTATCCACAGGGTCTCAGACTTTCGACTTCACACCAAAAGGGCTGATTACTTTGACAGGCAGACGTGCTGTGTTTGTTTAAGGGGTTTTGCGGGAAGTTCAGGAGGACTAACTCCACCTGTCAAAAGAAACCCGTCTCCTTTCCTCCATGTTTTTGCTCTATTTCAGTCACCTTCACACCACACTAGCATGCTCGTATTGACTTTCTCTCCTCTTTTTTTAATCTGATGACCAGCAAGGCCTGCTCAGTGGGTGAAATAATCTGTCTGTCTGTCAAAAAATGTGGCTCGGTGCTACATATCGCCACATTCGACCGATGAGACTAGAATGAAATCAGCACCATCAGGTCAAAATTTCCCCTTGACCAGCAGTTTGGAGCATGAGAGAGAATCTTTAAATGAACTCCAAGATTTCCATTAAATTTGCTTTGGAGAGGCATGGTTTCCAAATGGGGAACTCTTATTTAAATTTGAGGTGGGCAGTTTATTTTTTTGCCATGGGGCAAAAATCTCATAATGACCTTTCAGCATATTCTAACTCAGGTGGTCTGAAAAACACCAGACTTCTGCATATGTCCTTGGCTCTGTATTCGGGCTTTAGAAAACTAAAACTGTGACAGGCACTTTGCGGCCAGTCACAGGTCATTTCGGAGATGTGTTCCTACGGCTCAACGCAGGTGACATCGCTACGAGCTGATTGGCTGCTAAAAAAAGTGACATGTCTTGCGTTCTAAAACTGGACTGTTGCGACTTGACAAGCTGAGTTGCAGGTGACTCCATCAGCCAGCTTGAGATGAGCTGAGACCAACCGGTTTACAACGCTGCAACTTTCTCCTATTTGGTCTCGTTGCAAATATTTTCACGTAAACTGGCCTTAAGAGAATGAAAACAAACAAACAAAATGCAAACAGGAGCAAAAACACGGAAGGAATTTTGCAGCGAAGTTGCCTCATGCTGCAGCAGGGTTGATTTCTCTGCTCCTGAGAGGATGAACCATTTCTACTTTGGATACTTTTAAACCAATCGCAGGTCTCAGGTCACAGTAAACTTTGTTTATTTTTAAGCTACATCATAATTAGGGGCACATCCATGTCCCTTCCAGGAACAGTCCTCTGAGTTTAACAGCTCCTTCCTGTTAGTGCCATTCTGAAGGCAAACTTTAGTTTTATCCCCAGTGCTGGCAAAGATGTACAAACAGCAAGTTCATCAATATGTTTCTGATTCTCTCCTGCATTTTGTACCAAGGGACGTAAAGATACAGTATGTGCAGCCTCTAAGGGCCCCTTTTTGTGGTTCTTCCAGGTTTTATTCATGTTTCCAATTTATTTCCCCCATTATTTCTTTTTGATTTCAAGATTATTCATTTTTAAAAGCACAATGTCAATCTGTACTCCATAAACAGGCAGTGCAGCCTTACACCGCTGTTATGCCAGCGAGCCATTCTCCATGTCTTTGTACAACTCCCAGCTGAGCACATCTGTGCGTCTGTCGAGATGATTGAGTGTCGTTTAACAGGCCTGACCATGAAAACACATGCTGAACATCACAAGGGAGATGCATCACCTGCTGAAAGGGAGTTCTTGGCTTCAGTAGCGTACACAAGTACACAGATGTATGACATGTATGCCTGCACATGCACATACACATACACACAAGCAAAGTTTTGCGGTCATTTCCCCTTTTGCCGATGTCCTTTTCTTTTATCTGAATAGCAGTGGAACTGATTTTTCTTTATTCTTTAATCAACATTTTTTTCCAGCTTGCAGCTAATCTGTTGATGGCTGTTGGTACTGCATTTGATCCTTGGCAGCAGCGTGTATGTCACTGCTTGTCAGATTAGCAGTGGCTTCCCAGCGGTCAGATCGTGCTGGAAGTGAGCATGTCATTGGTTCTGACAGACATATGCAAGGCCCAACCCACATGGACAGGAAAATATGCTTAGACTCTGAAAAACTTATCACACCCATGAAAAAGAGCTAAAAAATGAATGTAATTACATCAGCTCAGTGGCTTCACTACTCACTGAAACAGGCCCGGCACAGATCAGCAACATTTGCTGGAAATAAGAGTTTTTAAACGATGAAAAATGCCTCCCTCAAAAATATGCTTGCAACTTTTCATCATTAGCCACAGTTCATGCTGTTCTCATGATCTTTATTTTTTCAGGATATGAACTTGCATCAGAGGGTGGTGCATGCGCGCGCACACACACACAC
This sequence comes from Acanthurus reversus, assembly GCA_029823135.1. Classification (NCBI taxonomy): domain Eukaryota; kingdom Metazoa; phylum Chordata; class Actinopteri; order Acanthuriformes; family Acanthuridae; genus Acanthurus; species Acanthurus reversus. The sequence continues at coordinate 17,448,382 of JAPXVT010000007.1, read as the reverse complement.
ACACACACACACACGCACGCACACAAACACACACATACACTGAGGCACCATAACCTCTACTGCCTGGGAAATACTTTAAGGAAGCAGGGGAAGAGGAAAGCAGGGAAACCAAGAAATAAATAACTCCTTTGTGTCGCGGCTACATAAACAGTGCAGCACTTTACTGATGACTATAGTAGCCGAACTGATAAGAAACTTCCTACACACTATTGCTGTATGTATGCTTGTGTGTATGTGAGAGTGGAGAATGAGATAAAGCAAAACAGACATCATAAGAAAGTTTTTTTTAAAAAAAGAAACAGAACTAGAACGATTAACGAGACTGAGGTTGCACATGAATGAACAATAAGAGAAAAAGAGAGAAAGATGTGGAACAAAGGAAAACTGGAACTTGGGAAAGACTAGTTCTGGCAGAAAAGAGAGAAACTTCTGCTTGCCTTCCGTGTGTGTATGTGTCCCATTTCTTCAAATACTTCTCCTGATAACATATTTCCTTGTTTGGATATTAAACATTTGCCATTTTTTTCCCCCCATTTTTACACAAAGTGTCCAAAATTCAAACTGAGCCAGCCGGGCCAGTATAATAAATCCTAAAGCCAAATAGTGATTGTTATCTATTGTAAATATTGGTACAATTCTGAGAACATTCTGCCTTGGTCTTCACTCCTGTGAACGTGATGAAACCTCACAACTTCACTGACGTGCCAAATAACATCGCACAAAATGTAAACTGGACCACCTGACCCAATTCCTCCTTTGTCAGAGTGAAAAACCAAATGCTCCACCATCCCGACAGTTACTAGGCAGGAAAATGGAGAAAATACAGAACAAATCTGGAACAGCATCCATCAGGCTATAAATTCAGGTCCAACATAATTTGTGTGCATGTGTGTGTGTCCTGCCACATATTCCACTGGACGAGAAGAAAAAAGTTTACTCGAACCCCCATTATCCTGCAAATAGCAGCCTCTGTGGGGAGACTCTTGCGGGGATAATCTTGGCTCGGTCCGAGCGGGCCTTGAGGAACGTGCCGGAATGAGCAAATCAGGCCCTATTCATTCACTCTGGCATACTGGAAAACCACCCGTGAAGTCTGGCATGGGATTACGACTGCACCTAGTGCCAGAATAACTGCCGGCTAGGATTAGAAAAAAGACTAACAGTTGATTACAAATGTTGCAACCACTGAAATCGAGGTCCAGGGGGTTTATTTAGTTGTTTGAGAGATGCACTAATTCAACAGAGCAGTTTAATTAGAAGCAAATTAAAAGGTTCAGTAATTCAGTAATGGACAGGCTGTATGTGTAATTGTAAAGACACCTCAGAAATAAATCGTTTAAGGCTGTATTTATCCTCCCCAGTTTTTCCTTTCTCAGTCTTTCCACTGGTCAGTCAACTTCTCTATCACTTCTTTTCTTACATTTCCTTGCTTTCTTTAAGTCTTCTCCTTCCTAAGGAGCAGCCCCGTATGCCAGTTCGCACAGAATACCAACTAGCAGTCCTTTCCAAATATATGTTAAATGAACCTGCAAGAATGTGAAATTCAACTCTTTATCTAACGTTCAGGTCGTTTGGTATGATGAGGCATTCAAAGCCTTTTATCAGAACCAATACGCTTTAAGTTCTTGCAGCAGGCTTTTCTTCTCAGCCACTTCATGGCAGAGGGGTGAAACCAACCTGTAAAAACAGTTGGTCTTAACGGTGCATGATGCTGAGTTAAGACCTTGCTGGAAGACAAACAGCCAATCATCCCTTTTCATTTCTCTCGAGAGGTCCTCCTTATATATAAAAGCTGTTGGAATCAAGATAAAAGTGAGAGCCAAGCTGCCGCAAGATAGTGCGCTGTTACCAAGGGCTCACCCTACGCTGATGGCTTGGTTACCACAGCAACCCCACGAGGTGAGAGAGAGGACATGGAAGCATAGAGTAAATCTCCTCGCAGTAGCTTCAGGAATGCAGGTGAAGTCTCCCTCGCTGCCTCTCCCTCTCTCTGTGTTTCTTTTTTCAACAACCTTTATAAATCTCTTTTCCCTCTAAATGAACATGCTGAATGGCTTCGCTTTTCCTCTTGCAGCCCAGTTTTCATGAATCAAATTAAAATGCAACAGTGTTTCCAATTGCGCCATCTTTTTCTGAAATAGGACTTTGAGACGGCTTTTCACTTCAGACACGACTTTTATTTCCAGATTCATTTATATTGATGTATAAATCGGGCTTGTACCAGGGGAGTAATCAGAAAGGGCTTAAGGGGAGGGTATGAGGGAAAAGAAAGAGTGAAGAAAGAGATGAGAGGACAAGTGAGACAGTGAATACTTGATTTTGGCTGCATAAGTAGGACAGTAGTGTTGTGGGCCAACATGCTTCAAGATTGAGCACCATGAGAATTAAAAACGGCAGTTCCCTTCGAAAATAAAGACGAGTGGAGTGAAAGAGGGCTGGATAAAAGAAGACCGAGGGGGAAATTAGGCTGAAAGCTGGAGAGAAAACTTTTTCGGGGTTTCTCCTACCTCTAAGAAGCAGGTGCCAGCTGGAGTGTTCTCTTTGATAGAGGCGTTGTAGAGGCTGCTGGAGAACACTGGTGTGTTATCATTAACATCCTGCAATACAATGTCCACCTTCGCTGTGGATGACATCGGCGGGCGGCCGCTATCCGTCGCAACAACTGTCACGCTAGGTGCAGGTTCTGATTCGAAGTCCAGAGCTGTT
>JAPXVT010000007.1:17180388-17190562 GCA_029823135.1 Acanthurus reversus | reverse complement strand
ACAATAGGCAAGTTTTAACAAGACCAGAGGAAGACAAAAGAAGAAGCCAAAGAAAAAGGAGAGCGATATATGAGGAATACAGGGAAATGAACTTCTGTCTCTGTCAACATTTGGTGGTGTATTTAATGGCCTCACGGGCTGTTAACAGCGTCGCCTCCTCTTTTGTCTCTTTCTCAAGAGGTTCACGATAACAAATCCCCCCCAGCATCGCTATGTTTGTGGTTGTAGTCATGGTGACAGGACCTTTTTTTTTAACTTTCTTTTATGAGCAGTTGCAGAAGTACAAACAGAAACTTTTGATTCTGAACTTCCATCTAGTGGATCTATTTAATGAAATCAATGCCAACATAAATGATGCATAGAAATATGTGGGCGGTGATGTTTGCAAAATTTGAAACGGACGTGTTTAATCACGTGGTTTTTGCCCTCCTCATTGCTTCAGTTTGTAGTTCTTTGCAGATACAATAATAAGGGAATCTCTCTAATATCCTAATATATTGATGCCTTTTAAATGAAGAATTGACAGACATGGACAGATGGAAATCACACTAATATTGGCGGTAGATGACGCAGATAACTGCTGTTAAATAAAACCCCAGATGTACAGGTCAAAGAAATGCTCATGCTGCTATGCTTTAGCTTCTTTTCCCATCTGCATGTCTGTAGTCACATAACGTTGTGTATTGTGTAAAAAATGTGTATTTTGAAGAAATACAAATACGTTCCCACGTCTGCACGATATTCGCCTCGTCTTTTAACGTCTTTCTCTATCTTATTTCTACACTTCCAGCCGCTCCTCCCCCAGGCTGCGTCTCGCCCCGCAGGGTTTCTGCTCTTACCAGCTGAATCTGGAGCACAGTCGATGTCTTGTCCCACTCCTTCTGGATAATTAAACAACACTTCTTATACTGCTGCTCACATATTTGGAGCAGCAAATCACCACATGAATATTCAGCTGATTGGTTTCAACAACTGGGAGCCGATTGTCTGCGCAATCACTATTTCATCAAGAAGAATGAGCGAGCGTTGATTGAGGATAGCAAAAAGAGGGGGATAATTTATTAACATTCAATATAAAGGAAATGATAGTTTGCCACGCACTCTATGGCTTTTCCTTGTAAAGAGGCAGATTTTAAGTAGCATAGTAACCTACAACAGAAGTCCGAGATGGATTAAATTTAGGTTCACATGTTTTAATCTTCACCTTCATCTCAGAACAAGCGAGAGGATGTGAGCACTCAAATAAAATATACCTTTTAAACGATTGTTGTGGGTGGTTTAAATCTATGGGGTTTCCTGTCTCTGAATTCATACAAGGACTCACTGATCACTGAGTTTTTACTCAGCAGCAGGAGCAGCTACAGAGAGGAGCGTCAAAAGCTCCACTCACTCATTGACTCTCTCAGGCCTCTCGCTCAATAGAGGACTTGAGCTAGAAGGATTTGCTTTAAAATATGGTAATCCCCGACTGCAACCGTGCTGCAGAGGCAGTCAGCTGAAATCTAAGTTAAGGAGCGTACAGTGTAAGCTCCTAGAAAGACGGAGGAGCGTATTTAATGAAGTTAGTGACACTTGAGGAGTAGAGTGGCGTGAATTGGCTGACAGTAAGTTCCAGTGGCCTTTATCTTCTCCACTCAGATGCCAAAAAGCCACAGACCCAAAATCTAAAATCAATCCTATGTGTCATTTTGCGCAGGCTGCACCAAATAAATATCTACTTTCTCCTGTTTTTAAGCTGTCATCTGTATTTTCTAATTTGCTTTAGCTTGGTGTCTTCACTCTCTGGTACAGAGCTATTACTATCAACCCACTCCTAAATGCTTTTTTTCTACTTCTCTGTTAGGAGATGACAGATAGAGGGGACCACAGTAAATGAATAACAATCATCTCATTTCCTCCCGCTCCACTTTGTTCTGTCATTTTTATGCTTTGCCCTCCTCTGTGGCCTCAAAATGAAAGCGCTCTTCAGGAAGGCATTACGGTTTGTCTTTCACCAGTTAAAAGAAATTAGTGTTTGATTTAAGCAGCAGCCGAGACTCATGCTCGAAGGCGCGCTGTTTGTGTATGTGCATGTGTGTGTTTAAGCTGAGAGAAAAAGGAGGGGTGGGGTGGGGGGGATGTGGCGCGTGTCTTGTCAGATCCCGAAAGGATGAATAAAAAGCTAATCTCCCTCTTCCAGGGAATTCTACCAGTGATGTCTCAGACAGTCCTGTCTCAGAGGGACTGTGGGAGTGCAGTGGAGTGTGCGCTCCCATCTCCACAATGGGACGCTTTCAGAGCATATCAGACTGTCATCTCCACACTGGATGGATGTAGTTCCTCCTTAAATGTGAACAATGAACACACACACACAAACACACCCCTACTATGACACGCACCCTCAAAAAAAGTCCCCAATCCTCATTTGTTCAGACCATTGAGCCTTCCTGCACCCGGTCCTGACTCACGTGCCGTTCACGGTGTGTTTGTTATCTTTCAAAGCAGGTTTGCTGGGCGTAAACAACAACCACAAGGAAGCCCCGCAGTACATGCATGTGTGTGCAGGTGTGTATGCAAAATCAGGGGAGCATTGAGACGCTCTGATAAAACCGTCTCCCAGAATCCCATGGAAGTCTATTTTGACTTGCTCGTAATGAGGTTTGCTCCGTCAAGAAATTCCTTTGTTTACCGCCCTCAGAGTGTAAACCTCAGCGACTTTATTCCCTGCCCTAAAGGACGGGGCTACGCTAAACATTTGAGGAATGTGAAAGGTGCGGGAAAATGGCCCTAAGGGGAGGCGAGCCTAGCGACTGCATCATGTGTTTAGGCTTGATTGAGGGGTGGTGGGGGGTCGTGGTTGGAGGGTGCAGAGAAAGGTCAGAGGGATCAGCCGAGCCGAGAGCCTCTCCTGTTACAGCAGTGTCTAGACTGGTCACCACTGTTACCTTTTATGTCTCTTTTAGATACGGACTCCTCTCTTTTGATTACTTATTAGGTTGTCAGAGAAAACTCTAAGTCATCATGATGAAACAAAACATTAGCGCTGCTGTGGAGTAGCCTCTAACAATGAATGCTGCCACGAAACTTATTAGTCGTGTTTCTTTGCTCTCTGGGTGAAACGAACACTGAAGAGATTTACTCAGGATTTTCAATTTATTTGATGTCATCACATGTCAGCTGTCTGCGCTCCTGTTGCATAATAGTCTGTGACAGCAGCTTATACCCAGGAATAACTACAACAGACTAAAACAACAGTACATTCCAAGCTGTAACATACTGTACACCGAATAAAAGAGGCAGGTGATGACTTGCTATATTTGTGGTTGGATCCTGTTTGCATATTTTAGTGAGACAAACCTGCAACAGGTATTTTGCTACTGATTAAAACAACTTTTCTGATTAAAAGTTAAATTTAAATTTAATTTAAAGTTAAGTTAAAAGGACCATACCATGTTTTTGACTTAGCAGAGACCGCCCCCATCTTCTTCAAAAGCAAATTCGACCGGGTGTATACTTAAGTAGATCTCAGACTGCATTTTTAAACTCCATTCCCTGCCATTCATTTGTTTATTTGATCAAAAATCGCTGAGCAAGAGAGAGAGAGAGGAGTTGCGAGCCGTTGAGACAAATGTTACTACACCTGGAAAAATAGTTCCTTACAAGTGTTGCCTTGGCTGGGATATTAGTGTGAAGAAGGATTTAGACAGACGTTCTTTTAAACCAACGTCACACATTTTCAAGTACTTTTTGTAATGTTTATTAAATATAAAAAAATGTAAACAAATACGATATCTCATAAATACAGCTATCTTGGGAAAAATGTGTTGGGTTTATGTAACGTGGCAGATTTGACAATGGCCAGTCACATCTGGGAACACTGGTACAGTCCTTTAAGCTTCATATATTTCAGCAGCCATCTTTACTTTGTTCTTATGCAAAATTCGTGACCATAAGGTTTAATTCATAGATTATTGTAAATGCAGCTACATTTATGATGGGTTGTTGTCTGCAACAAAACAGCTTAAGCGATTTCATAATTTGATTTGAACAGCCACTTCAGTGTGCGGTTTAGACTGTGACAGGTCTCATAAAGCAATGAGACAGGTTTTGTTTGGTCTTCATTCACACTGCAGTGCTGTACAGTTACGCTCATCCACGTCATGGGTGGTTTTGAATCTTGAGAGCCGAGCTGTGTGTCATGTAGGGCGGAGTTGCGAGACAGGTGCAGAGATGAAAAGATTGGCGGGGGGAAGTTGGGTGTGCCTGCTCCATGGCTGTTCTGACAGGCCTTTGGTATTTTTCCAATGAATGTGAGAGCATGTGTGTGTATGTGTGTGTGAGCAGGAAAACCTGCTCGCATTTCTCTTGGGATCGTGCAGGTGTTTGTGACTGGAAGCGTGTCTTCCTTCATACTATTGTAGTCAGGTGCATGCTGCTGAGGCTTACATGTGTATTCAAGTGTTAGACGATGTGACGTGAGAGCCCGTAGGTGTTTCAAATGCAACCAAGGCAGTGTGGCAACATGTGTTTGACAGCTCCCCAGCACAGAGTTGTTTCTAGATGAGAAGCTATGCAGTTTCAGTATGAGACTTGGCTCTCTCTCTGTTTGGTTTTGTGTTCATAAAACTCAATAAAAAAAAGTTTTCATGAAGACTTTGATAACTGAATGGTTACTATGCATGAATTGAACCGACGACTGCAGTTGCATGTCGTTCCTCTTCTCTCTTCCCCCTTTTCTTGCCTTTATCTTAACTCTCAAACTGTTTAAAAAAGCTGAAAACGCCCCCAAAAAATTATCTTAAAGGACCATAACAGTGTTACTACATGTCATTGTCCTTTGTCAACATCAGCCACATAGGTTTCATACACCCCACGCGTTTTTCCCAAAATAGCTTTACGAGATTTTGTGTTTGTCTACATTTTCTCCGTATTCAGTAAACAAAAAGTTACAGAAAGTACCTTGAAATGCATAACGCTTGTTAAAGGAACATCTGTTTCAAAATCCTTCTTATGCTGATATTCACACCACGAAGGCAGCACTCGTAAGGAACTATTTTTTCAGGCGTAATAACTTTCGTGTCAACAGCTCCTGGCTCCTCTCTCTCTTGCGTGCAGCGATTTTCAACCAAACAAACACAGACATTCTCTTTAGAAGGGGGAATTACCTACACCAAGCAACTTTCATGTGTTCAGTAGTGTTTCTTTACCCTGTGTCAACATGAATGTCAGTGAATGGGGTTTAAAAATGCAGTCTGAGATCTACTGTAGTATACACATGGTTGAACTTGAACAACATTTTGCAGAAGATAGCAGCAATCTGTGAGAAGTCAGAAATTGACTGGTATGGTCCTTTAAATTAACTGAAATAAGGGCTTTCCACTTTGTGTTTGCTATTCAAACCATGTTGTTTGAGATAAATTTTAGAAATAAAATCAAATAAAGTGTTGAAAATGAAGCGAAGGGACTTGGTTTTTCATAAAGGTGTTTTTAGTAAAACATTTATCCAAAATGGAATTTTATTTTCACCAACATTGGCTTATGTGCCGTCTCGGTGTGTGTGTGCTTGTCTGTGACTGGGCATGTCTGCATTGTAATGATGCTTTTGCTGCTGTGGTGCAGGCCATTGTGTTAATACACTCTCAACGTGTTAATACACTGCGAGAATGAGAGCGAGAACGGGAGACTGAGAGAAAGAGAGCGAATAATTATGTTTCCCCTTTTGTCTCGGCTCCCTCAATTAAGCCTGAAGAGAGGCAGCCAGAGCACATGTCTACTTATCCACTTAAAGCTCAGCAACAATAGGACCCCCCAATGTCTGCCTCTCCATCTCTCCCTTCTCTCTTTCTCTCTCGTTCTCAGTCTGCATCTCTTCCTCCCACTGTTTCCTCACTTTTCCATATCAAACTTCTATTCATAGCGCCGTTCCCCAATATATCCTTACCCCTCTGTGTCTGCACCAGCCTCATGTGTTCTGCCTCCAGCCTCGCCTCACCTCTCAGCTCTACGTGGGTTTAGCAAAGGAAGAACCCCCCCCCTCTAGTTACCATTTTCCCTCCTCCATGATTTGCTGCAGGGTATGGGAGAGGAAAAACGAGACTTAGAGTCTAAACGTTTTAGACTTCACACTGCCAGAGGAAAGGCAGTGGTTTGATATCCCTTGTGTTGTGTTGGACGGGATTGTTTTGTTTGCTTGGCCTTTGGTTTTTCACCTCCACTGCGCTGAAATCAGACAGACAGACAGATTTCTGAACTTTACAGCAAAAGAAATGTACAGTCAATGCAGCCAAGACTTCTCTGTAGTGAAACATCTGTATTTGTCGTAGAAGTTTTTACGGATGCTGTATTTTTGTTGGTAAGTGTGTGTTCCATAAGCATGGGGAGCCCAGCGTGTGGCCGGGGATAAGCCTCATCAGTTCGGGTGGGATGGAGGAGGGATGAGAAGAAAGGGTGGAGCAAGAGGCAGAGCCGAAAAACTATCAGGGTCAAGTTTGGCTTATGTAACCGCTTCCCACAACTGGGGCAAAAAAAAAAGTGCTGCAGTGGCCAAGTTTAAATAGATGAACACACACCCTGGCATGGTGCAATGTCAGAGGTAACCTGTGAAATAAGTCACTGTGTGATTGCCGGGCAGTCTCTCTCTTCTCTTATTGTGCTTCCTGCTTCTCCTTTTCTGAACTCTCATTTCTGTGTCTTTTCTTAGAACTGTAGCACGGTTGAGTCATTGCATTTCTGCTTCAGAGAATAAACTGGTGGACAGTATCATCTGATTATGATCAATAATAAAAGCAGTAGCTGTTAAAAGTGTAGATCTTTGAGTTTTAATAAGACCTTGTGCTGATTAAAAGCTCCTTTTTTTTTGTTGATAAATGCTGTATTTTTTGTTTTTTTTACATGATAGTGATATGATTTCGCCTATGTTCCTTCTTAAAGGCTTACTGTAACACAAACAAATCTCACAATAGTGTTTTTAGCATCTTAATGTCCCCGTAGGCTGCCAGAGGCTTCTGAATGCAGATACTGTAGATAATGCGTTGTTCTACATCCAAACTTGCACATTTTTATCTGGTTGTAATATGAAAATATGTGCAAAACCACACACGCGCAGGCGTGCTCGCACTTGCATACCTTCACACTATACATAGCACATTATGGAAATCACGGTCTACTCTAAGCAGCTCAGGGCTGGTATTAGGGAAAATTAGGTCGTGTCGGCGTGGATCATTTAATTGAGTCTTAAGCAGAAAATCACACTCTGTAGCTGCTTTCATCTTCTGTCATTTTACTAACTGTGTGTGTGTGTGTGTGTGTGTGTGTGTGTGTGTGTGAGTGTGTGTGTTTGAGTGGGTGTATGTGTGTATAGACAATCACACATACACCCACATCAAAGTCAAATCAGGATTCAGCAGCTCGTGCACACAAAAACATCTGCAGAATAATGTTTGTCTGATGAGCTGCACGCAGCGTCTCTCCTGCAGCACAGAGCTGCTGACAGTAGAACTGAGTAGAGTCGAACAAGACAGACTAGAGATGTGATAGAAACACAGGGGGGCGGGGCTCTGGCTCTGCAGGTTTCTTTCGACGACAAACAGCAGCAGACCAACTGGAAGCAATGACATCATCTCTGATCTTGGGATGCTGATGTCACTGACAATGAGGTCACTGCACTGAGCTCAGTGCTGAGTGATGTCATGGAAACGTGACCGAAAAGAAAGAAACAAGTCATGAAGCTGATGATGAAGATTGAGGTGAGACTGATCAGAGACATAAACAACATCTGAGGTGTGTGTGTGTGTGTGTGATGATGTCACTGAAGAAGCCTCTTTTCCCTCCTTTTTAATGTATTTAATACATTTCTTGTTATTTGATCAGTGCAAATGATTTGCAGTGTGTTTCCTCTGTATTTTGCTCTCATTGCCATCAAGGTAGATAATGTCTCTTTGTGCCCTGAGTTTAGACTCACAGGCCGTTATGCTTTTCATTGTGCATGCTGCAGAAACACGCTGTGAATAAGCCATTGTGTTCAACCACAGAACTTATTTTGAGTTCATAATTGACCTTCACTTCTGAAAAATACTAACGAGAACGCAGATATTTTGACTGATAGATTTCAATTAAAGCAGAGAAGCAAAACAGGTGAGTTGGTTTAAGTGATTATTGGTTGACAGGAAAGCCCTCAAACAAATCAAAGATGGAGAGATGGAATAACTGTTTTCACAGGAGCTGTGACAAAATGTCAAATTAGAGTCTGAAAACAAAGACAACCAGTCAGATTCTTCAGACTAGACTGCTCATGACGGTAAAGACACTTTTAAAGAGTCAAGCTCAGATTGTTGGTGCAGACTAAAAGGTCAATGTCCTTCCCAACTACATCCATTTGACTTGTGTCAGTATAACAAACAGACTGGTGGACAACAGGCTTATGAGTGAAAGATGCTGGTTGCTTCAGGCATGCAGGAACAATCTGGATTACCAGGGATGCAAAGATCAGTCAGCTTCACTTTTTAAATCCACATTAAAAAGAGTTTGTTTTTGTCCTAAAATTCTGTGTTTGCCTGCTGTGTTCGGTTCATCAGGATGTTAATCATCAGTTACCCATCTAACAAAAATAAACTCAGTGAGCTTGAAACAGTAACATTTGCAGAGTTTAAATTTGGGATAAATAAAGCATTAGTGTCAAATCATGAGTCATTATAAGCAGACAGTCTGAGTGAAAACATCTAATATCTCCTCACGAGCGCTGATGAGGTTCTGACCCTCCAGGTGACTTTCTGGGCTGTGAATGTGTGGAACCGTTGTGTTCACGTGTCACCAATTGAACAAAAGGTTTTATGGTGACAAGATGCAGAAACAAATCTGGACTGGGTGTATCATGTCGCTGTGACCACCAGTTTAAACCAGTTGAGACCAGTTTATCAGTGTGTGTGTGTGTGTGTATCCTGCTCGGCTACAGTATGAATGAACAGCCTGACTCTCAGCCGGCAGTCGTGTGTTTAATTTGTGTCAGCGAGGCGTCGTGACTCCCAGCGTTTTTGTTTCTGTTCGTGTCTGCAGCCCACTGAGGAGGAGGAGAGAGCGAGAGCCAGAGAGATAGAGAGAGGAGGGGAAGGTAGTGAGGAGGGGCGAGCGAGCTGCAGGCGGAGGAGGATAGAAAACAGACGACAGTGTGGGCTTAATGTCAGCGGAGGTGAGTCACTGCTGCTGCAGGCGGAGACTTCCAGAAACTCACCTGAGGGGAAGATAGAGAGAGATACAGAAAGAGAGAGAGAGAGAGACAAACAGACACACAGACAGACAGACAGACCGCTGAACCTTTATTCATGCAATAATCTTCATTATTCTTCCAGAAATGTTTGCAGATTTCACCTCCTGCACAATCTGTGAAAGCTTTTTCATTGTTGCACATTAAGTCTTTTCCTGCTGTTTGACATTTTGAATAAATAAAACTTAATGTTCAGTACAGAACAAAACTGGACAGTGATTTATGTGGGAGTTACTGTAGTGCACCTCACTGTCTAAACTTACATTCAACACATTCACATTTATAAAAGAAATTTACCTTTCATGTCAGTCTGACCCTCCATCACTCAACAATGCTCTGACCTGCAATGATTAAAATTCAACAGTGCGCACATATTTACAATTTCGCAATGCTTTTATGATAATAAACTTGATGCATGATGCACCGCCTCATTCAAATCCTTTTTAAGTTTGCATGCTAACACTGAGTTCAAATTTAGGAGAACTTGATGTTGGAAGAGTTTTTTATTATTTCTTGATGGATCTGATTTTGTGCATGGAGACATTTCATGCTGAAACACAAACTTGCAACTGTCTACAAGTGTCACTGTACACTGTTGCATTAAGATTTCTATTTGCTAAAAAAATAAACCACAAAAAACCAACACAAAACAAAAATACACAGTGTTGGAAGAACATCCTTTACTACAGAAAAGTGCTAACACCACATAGTGAAAATATTCTGTTACAGTAAAAGTCCTGTAGTCAAAACGTTATTCCTGTAAGGAAAATGTACTCAGAGTATTCCAGATGAAAGTCTTCAGGTGAGTAAAGTGTCCCGTGACACTTCTTCTTTTCTCTGTGATCTCATGAGATTATTGTGACTCCTGTATTCATGTCAAGTTCTTTTCATTCTGGATGATTCTGCTGATTATTTCATCCATCGATCCACTGACTG
>JAPXVT010000007.1:17124631-17135502 GCA_029823135.1 Acanthurus reversus | reverse complement strand
CCTCAAGCATTTGGAGGCTTCCTCTTCGTCAACAAAGACGGTCTAAACTTACCACAGAATCCCTGGGAACTTCCAAAACCATGTCATTTCTCAAATAAAAAAAGAAAAAAAAAAAGTGGGTTGCCCCCCCTTTTTTTTTTTAAACTCATGTTGATCAGTTTTTGTTTCCCAGCTCTTGTCTTTTTTAAAGGCTCGACAGTGCTGAGAATTGCGTCTTACCTCATGTCACCCAGTGCCTGCGGTCACATGGTGGCAAGACTGAGGAAAGGAGGCAAAGTGGGACAATTTTAATTATCCCCACATTCTAATTACTCCATTCTCCACAGTGTTTCACATCATTTAGTGGAGATAAATGAGTGTCTGGCTAGCCGGAGGAAACGGGGAGGTTCATTATTTTAGACAAAGAGCAGAGCCACCTCCTCAATATGATAAACCGGAGAATAAAACGACGATTGCTTGCGATTACGGCGATAATAGAGATGACGGCGATTGCCAGTGTTCTCCAAGGTGTAGTCAGCCTCACCGACAAGTGCTGCTTATAATTGACAAGCTTCTATCAGTTTGGCTTCGGGGCATTTGAAATGGAAAATGCATTATTCATTGTGTGAAGGGTGGGTGGGGGGCCATTTTCATCAAGGTTTGTTTTGATTGACTCCTGATGGCATAATTCGAGTTAAATAGCTCTTTGCATGCAGTGCATTTCTAATGTAGCGCTGACTGCTAAACATCCATAATTTCAGTGACGTGTATATATTTAACCTCAAAATAATCTGTTATACTTGCCTCTTTCCACTGCTCTCAAATCAGGCCTGAGGGCTCCATCCCAGTTGTTGCTGTCATTCCACAGTCTTCCACTTGAGGGAGCTCTGTGCTGATTCATGCGAGGCAACATTTATTTTTGAAAACTGAGCATGCAACCCAAGAGCAGATCAGGTCCCAAAAATATTTAAAGAATTGTTACAAGTTAATTTAAGTGTACAAAACTGAATTTTCTATGTTGTGTTACTATTGCAGAGTAAATGAACTGTATTCATAAAGAGTTTTTCTGGTCTAAAGACAATTCGAAGAGTTTCACACAGCATGTTAACATTCACATTCATACAGTATTAGCAGGGGCGTCTATACTAGTGCCTGCTTTCTCTTTGGAAACATACATGCATACACTCACACACACTGGTGGAAGAGTACTTTCATGTTCAGTATTCTGCCCAAGATGACCTGCTCTGTCTCTGTCTGAGCCCCAACTGTCCTGTTTAAAGGACGGAAAGAAAAAGCCTCGCTCTCGACACTCACTTTCCCCCTCGCAACTTCTCAGAGTTGCAGGAAGAGGCTTGCGAGTCTAAATGTTCCTGCATAAATTTGTGAAGGCTCATGTCATAACATAATCATCCTTTCACTTGAGATTAAATGATTAAAGTCTCTCTCTCTCTCGCTCTCTCTGTGTCATGGTGAATATCCCATCATTTCCCGCAGGGATTTATGGATTTGCATGTTCCCCTGATTTCAAATGACACTGAACTTTAAGACTCCTTCTCCCTCCTCCCTGTATTCACTTGACACTGACACGTACATGTACCTGCCTGTTCTCTCTCTGAGTAACAACGCCCAGGGAGGGACAAGTTGAAGAGAACATGCATTATAAATTGTTGTCTTTGTATTTGCTTATACGTGTGTGTATTTGTACATGTGAGTGGAAGTGTGTGATGTGTTTCCATTTGTCAAATGTTTGGATATTTTAAATCTGTGTTTATCCCCGCTCGAGTGTTGGAGCAGGTTGGTGCTTGCCTCCACGCTCCTCCCTCATGCTGTGCGAGTGTGTCTCTTCTGAAGGGCGTTACTGCATGTTGTGCATTTTGTAAAAGGGTAAAGAGACGTCTCTGGGTTTGGACATGCATGTGAGGACTGACGAGAGAGAAGGTATTGCCACGGGGGCCTTTTTTTATTTAACTGTCTGCCTCTGTTTGTTTATGTGTGCTCACTGAAGCTGTTTCCTTCTTATTGAGGTCAAAGTGTTGTGAGTTGCTAATGTGTAGGTATGTGTGTGTGTATATGTACACTATGCTTATTAGCTCATTACTGAATTCTGATTAGCATAGATGAAGGTCCTGACCAAACTTGATGTATGTTATTTAAACTGCACATATATNNNNTTAGCTCATGACTGCATTCTGATTAGCATAGAGGAAGGTCCTTACCAAACTTGATGTATGTCATTTAAACTGCACATATATTTTCAAAATTTTTAAGTATCTAGATCTATTTCAAGTAAGTTTTTAGTCACAAATGTTTACCTCTACAATCAACGGTACGCTTGTCAAGGGAAAAAAAATCCTCAACCTTTCCTCCAAATTCAGCAGCTGACAGTGCAACATTGTCTTCTTATCTCTGCTCTCTGATCTGCAAATTAGCACAATTTAAGGCATAATCTCATTCTGTCAAGCTTCCCAGAACTCGTGTCTGTCAAGGATGACAAACGTTGCAGCTGGTGTGACATTTTAAAACTATTATTTGATTGACGAGGGTGACTGGTGAAAATGGATTTCAGGCTTTAGCAGGAGAACTTGAATCTCCAGTCAGACCTGCATCAAATGTCTTTATGTAGAACTTACCTCAAGCGGCTCAGGCATCCAGAAAGAGAAGCGTTATTCATCGGATTATTTCTCATTTTGCTCTGTATGTTTGCATTTGTGGGCATTCATGTCTGATTTTGAGACATGGCTGAACTCAATTCCATGTTTACCTTTTGTCTAATAAGGCTGCCATCCTTCTTGAGTGCAGTGACATATGTTAGTCTCTTAGGGCTGCGATGAAACAGAAAGAGGGAGAGAAAGAAACCAGATGCCTGTTACCATTTCCTGTTGGGAGTATTTGGCTCTCACCACCCACTGCTTCCTCACCTCCCATTCTCTCCTCCCTCCTTTCTCCTCCCCTCTTTTCTTCCATCTCTCATGAGGATCTGATGTTTGATCTTGTTGTTTAATGCTGCATTCCACCTTGCTGCTGCTGCTGCTCTTAAACACCTGAACAGAACAAGACGAAAATAAAGAAGACAAGAGTGGAAACAGGGGGATGACAGGGGAGCATGAAGTGGCAGTCGGAGGGTAGGATTGAGAAAGAGGCTGATTAGATAAATGCTGTAGGATAAACTGACACGAGCGCAGTTGTTTATTGCAATCTGCTCTATTCAATCTGTGTAATGACCTATTTATTGAGCTGCGACGGTAAGGATGGCACCAGCAGAAGTATTTTGCAGAGCAGTGTGAGTGTTGTACAGCTGGCATTTACTTGAGCACCTTTGCCCAGTTTGATTGGAGACGCTCAAGATCCAGACACCCTGCAAAGTGCTCTGAGCTGGTCACACATTTTGGAGGAAGACAAAAACAAATCTTCAAGCACCGAGGAATGGAAACTACCAGGACTGGAAACGCAGCACGGGAAAAGGGACACTTGACCTCTCTTTGAACTCTGTTTGACCTGCCAGGATGTCGGCATTTAAGAGGAGCAGGAACTCCAAACGCTCGACAGAATCCATCTATGATATGTTACAGCTGGTGAGCCATGCAGTCCGACATGTGTGCGTGTGTCTCTGATTGCATGTGTTGTGGGTATGATGCTGCAGAGGTCAGATATTATTTTATGGTACCAACAGCACCAAGGTTAGAGACTCAGTTTCCAGCATTCTTACAGTGAACGTCCAATTTGTCTGATTGTGATTATGTCACGTTTAAATCCTTTAAACAGAAAAAGTCTCATTGCTGATGTTCATCAACTTTTCTGTGTTGATGCTTAAACTCATTTACCAATAATGTGCCTATTGGAAAGCTTCTCTTTGCTTTTTAATAAGTAGCGGTGGTAAAACAATATGCAGTCATCCTTCTCCTCTCTGTCCCTCTGTCTCCGTCTCCATCTCCCGCTGTCATCCGTCTCTGTCACTTCTCCATCTGTCACTTGGCTGTCTCTAATTCTTTTGGCTGTAGAGGGCAGGACCTCGCTTACCAGTGACAACTGTCAATGTCATTGCTCCATTTTGTGAGTATAAGCAGATGGGCAGCTTTCAGGCAAGGCCAGTGTTTCTGTTCTGCACTTTGATAATTCAATATCTCGTCTGTTCATGGAGGACCGTGGGTTCTCTCTTGTGACTGAAGGAGCTCATCTTGCCTTGACAGGAGGAGCATTACCTTGTGTCAAGGCGTGCATGAGCGCGTGCATTCAGCAGTGTTGCAAAACAGGTCTGAGTACCACGGTGGAAAATTGTGTTTGTCATTGCTGAGGGCCGACAGGAGACAAGCCGTGGAATCAGCACAGACAAGCCGTGTCCCCAGCTGACCAGCTGTCAGTAAATCAGACAGTAGAAAGACACAAGCAGGCGCAGTGTGTTATTACAGGCTACATTTGATAAATGCCTCTCCTGACTTCACAAAGACGAGGGTCATTTGTGTGACATACATTTGCAAAGAGCACTTCTATGAATTACACCGCCGATTGAGGGATTGAAATAGAGGCATTAATCCTGTCAAACTAAACTATGGCTGGAAATCGGATTGCTCCTGCTTTGTGTTCTCTGCAGTTCCAGATTTTGGCTCACTTCACCTGATCCGCTGCACACAGTGGAGATCTACTGCAGTGACTCAACTTGTGTCTAGTTAAATACTTGCGGTGGTTTCATTGCATTCGTTTGTTTGAGTTTAAGACGTCTCACAAGAAAGGAAGTGCCCCGCAATTGTCCTGCCTTATCAAATCGAAGCTTTTACTTTCTTTAAAGCTTTTATGAAAGACACTTAGGGTTTAATTAGGATTATGATTGTAATGAGTTGTATTGAGGCTAGAAGCAGGCGTTCGCTGTTGGTCTTGGACTGGAGTTCTATTAAATGAGACGTGCAGTATGAATCCTTTGCAATTAGTGTTCGCTGTGTGGGCTGAGCTCATTCATTCCCCCCACATTTCACGGAGACTCATTTTTCTAATTGTCTTTTTAATCTACTAGTTCTGGCTGAGTACAGGCGGTAAAATGATGCAAATGTACATCATTCTCTCTCTTTCCTTCCTCCTCTCACCAGACCTCACAGTCTTAGCAACAGCCTGCCTGGACTTGGCCAGCAAAACACACATTCACTTTTTGATCTGTATCCAGAGATAATGGAAATTTTCTTTTGATCATACCAAGTAAATTATCGCTCTGTATTTGCAGACACTGAAAGGCTTAATAACAGTTTTTCCTATTGTAGGAAGAAGCATCGCTGTATTACTCACAGTGCATATCAGATTTGCCTTAACACATCCTGCCTCGCACTTTTGGTGTCACTTTCTCTCTATTTTTCTATCTGCTGTGCCCACACTCTGTTGCGTTAACCTTCACAGCCTTGGAACTATGAAAGAAACAGTCAGGTGTGGACAAAGCCGGGCCATCTTTACTGTGTACGTTCTTGTGTGGGTTTTAATGTGTAATTATTAAACTGCTGTTGCACATCACTACATAAGGTGACTCATCTGAGCTTTTTTTTCCAGAAGTTGATCCCCACTTTGCAAAACCAAGTTCCTCATCATCTCCCAATAAGGAATGTGTGACTTTTTAAAATTGGGAGTAGCGGCAACATCCTCAGTTTTTGACTCGGCAAGTCTGCTCATGCTTGGTATTTTCGATATCCGGGATGTATGTGGGTGTTGCTATGGCAGGTCTTTGCAAGATTGCACAGTATATATTGGTGGTCATGCATATTTTCCATTAACATCTTGAATCTTGGTGTATCTTGAATCCTTTTTTTTGTTTGTTTTTGTTTTGTTTAATCCTAGGCACAAGCCTACATTAAATAAATGTTGTTTTTTGTGGAGGAGCTTTTATTGTATCTCCTTTTCATCTTACAGCAGCATTCAGGCAATAAATATACTTTTTTACACTCCAAAAATGCACCAAAAGAAGCCATTTGACATAAAATCACCCTTAAAAATCCTAGAATGTGACCCATTCCGTTTGTATTTGTGTCCTTCTCTGCAGAGCACGGAGCAAGTCACCGCTTTCTGCCGCAGTCTCCATGACATGAATCCCCTGGAGTGCCCTATGTCATCCTCCTCATCGTCGTCGTCGTCATCCCTGTCCCCGAGCCCAGTGTCAGCTTTGCCACCCACAGCAGCCGCCGCCACCCAGCGACAGCTCTCCCACGCAGACAAACTCCGCAAGGTCATCAACGAACTGGTGGAGACGGAGAAGACTTACGTCAAAGTCAGTACAAACTCTCCTGCAGTGTCTTGATTTGTTTCAGATGATCTTTACCGCACAGATTGACACGTCGTGAGTCATCGAAATCTGTATCTGTCCATGGACTATTACATAATCAAGACTTTTCTGGTAAAACTACATTCAGTTAGAATTGTAAAGGTGTGTCAAGTCCTTTTTAAGTTCATAGCTGTGATAGGTGACTCATTTGCGGATATTAAAAACCTCAGTATTGATGGCACATTAAACAACCTTCGCATCAACACCCACACATGCCGTTCCTTATTCTACCGGAAATATCTGATCACAGGCTGATCTTGCTCATGTTTCTTTCATGTTCATGTGCCATTTTCAGGACCTGAGCTGCCTAATAGAGTGCTACCTGACGCCTTTGCAGAAAGAGAGCTTCCTTACACAGGATGAGGTACTTTCTACTTGATCTGTATAACCCATGAGTAAAAAAAGTGGATATGAATTCCCTTAGATATAGACGATATTAACCTTGACAGCCATCTGATTCAGAGGATGTAAACTGTGGGTGTAAGCCTTCCACTGGGTGACTACTTCACTTGGCATTCTCTTCTCCCTCCACTATCTGCATATTACTGTTTTCAGAGATAATGCATGCAACTCGACAGTGCTTTGGAAATCCGGCTTGGTATGCCTGACCACTTTGACAGTCTCTTAAAGTGTAGCAGTGTCAGAATGAGGCTCTGTATGTGTTGCAGCTGGATGTTTTGTTCGGTAACCTCGGGGAGATGGTGGAGTTCCAGGTGGAGTTTCTCAGGACGCTGGAAGACGGAATCAGACTGGTGCCTGATCTGGACAGACTGGAAAGGGTGGAGCAATTTAAGGTGCTGGAATTCATGAGTCATTCACTTTTTTATCCTCTAATAAATTTGCATGACTACTTCCCCAAAATTCTGCTATGTACAACTGACTGTTACTTGGATACTTCATTATATATGGCTTTTTGGTTTTATAGCAGTTGTACAGACAGTGTCTACCCTGACTTCTTTTGGTGAGCCTCAGCAGCACAAACCATGAATGTCACTGTATTTGCATTTTCCCTAACTCCTGGAGTCCTCTTAACCATATTTCTTTGTTCTCTCTTTGATTCCAATTGAATCAAACACAGTTGGGTCATTTGCTTTTGTGCCTGACTGTTGCACAGAAAAGTAATTCCCCTTTACTGTAGTGTAGCCTTGATTAAAAGCAAAGATATTTAGATTGCGGAGGAAAAACACGTTTTTTTTTCTTTCCACAGAAAGTGCTGTTCTCCTTGGGTGGTTCATTCCTGTATTATGCAGATCGCTTCAAGATCTACAGCGCCTTCTGTGCCAGTCACACAAAGGTCCCAAAGGTTCTGGCTAAAGGTAAAAACACACATTTCCTTGACTGGCACACAGCCACCACTTACTCCTCTGATAGTTATGCAGCAGTTTGTTGCTTTCTACCGTAAGTAGCAGAGTGATAGCTGATGGGCTCGTGCAGTAAAAAAGCCAAGTGGCTTTAGTCACATGCCCTGCAGGTACAGTAGCTTGTCTTTCAGTTGTCTGTATCTGTTCCAGTGTTTCTTTGCTCCCTGTGCAAAATGAATCAAAGCTCATATTTCTGCTCCTCCAGCCAAGACCGACCCGGATTTCAAGGCCTTTCTAGCAGAAAGAAACCCCAGACAGCAGCATTCATCCACTCTGGAGTCTTACCTGATCAAACCCATCCAGAGGGTCCTGAAGTACCCACTGCTGCTGAGGGAGCTCTACTCTCTCACTGACCCTGACAGTGAGGAACATTACCACCTGGACGGTAAGCCAGTGTCCTCTTTGTTGCACAGAATGGTATAATCACCTATGCTCCAGCCCCAGAGAGCTATAAGTAATGAAGATGCAAGCAATGATGGCAACGATAATTTGGAGATAATGAATGATTTTCCCATTCAGTTGCAATGAAGGCCATGAACAAAGTCGCGAGTCACATCAATGAGATGCAAAAGCTCCACGAGGAGTACGGAGCTGTTTTCGACCAGCTCATCAATGAACAGACTGCGGATAAAAAAGAGGTAAACACGATAATGCTCAATTTGTTCAAGGTTATTCTTCATGAATCAGATAAATTATCCAGTGATTTAAATGAATGTTTTATAGCCGGCTTGATTATTTCTATTTATCTCAGGTGGCTGACCTTTCGATGGGGGATCTTTTGCTACATACGACCGTGATGTGGATCAACCCTCCATCTTCTTTGGTCAAGAGCAAAAAGGACCCTGATTTGGCTGCTTTTGGTAAGTTAATGTAGATTTTTTATTACACTGGGAAACAAAGTCTAACCTACATTGACTTTCTATATGTTTCTTTGATCAAATGGTTCTTTTTTTCATACTCAAAGGTTTGAGCTGTGTTCACTTGAAGTATCCAACAGCCTCAAATTAACCCTAATATCCAAAATGTCATACTATAAATCATAATATAAGCTTCATAAAGGTCAAATACATTGCACTGCAGTGGTTCCCAAAGTGGGGGTCACGAGACACAGAGGTGGGGCTGCAAGATGCCTTCCAAAAACAATTTAAAAAATAAAAAAAAAGAATTGTGTGATTAACCCATTATTGTACAAATTCTGGTTTTATTCTTTCTTAAATGACTTAAAAATAATATTATGGCTGTTAGGCTGTTCTTCTTTTTTGTTGTATTGATGCCCGTGTAGGCCTGAGAGTGCGTTTGTGGGGTTCTGCACAGTGTTATATGCCACCTCCAGGGTCAGTGGGGGGTCCCCAGTCTCTGGCACTGTGTTTTGGGGGGTGGCGGGCTGAAAAGTTTGGGGACCCCTGTTGTATTGAATTGCCATTTGGTTGCATTGTCTGCAGCTGAAAAACTGTCCATCCTGTGTACACTTTTAGTTATGATGGTTTAAAAAGTTCCACGCTCTTAATTTCGCAGTCAAACTCTTAAATATAAATATTTACAATATAAAAGACGAAATTCCTTTTTGCATCTTTGTGCACATGATAGGTTTAAACATTATGAAATTTGAAATCTTGCCCCGTCTGCATCTTTTTTGACGAACAGATGGTCTGTAAAGTGCTTATCTAGCTGTTTTTTGTTTTTTTTTTTAAGTGAAAGTTGTGTAGTTATAAAAAATAAAAACTATTTTCCACATACAGTAGATGTGCTGTAACTTTCCTCAGCAGCAAAAGAGAAATTCCATTGTATGCTTCAATATTCTCTGCACTACAAAAACACCACATGGTGTATATAAGCACATGGCACTTTCCTGTATCCCACATAGTGCCGTCATGCAAAGTGTGATGCAGGTTGCTATTTCAGGTGGTGAAGAAACAGACTTGGTAAAAGAAAAACCCAGTCGGGCGTATTACATGTGGCATCTTTGCATTATTTTTTAGTTTCATGTGAAGTGCAATGTTATCGTTGCATTAGTGGGATCACACATTCAGAAGCCCCATCTGTCTTAAGATTTTCTCAGCTCAGACACTTCGGGTGATAAATATTACATTTACCTGAGGCTTTTTCTGACAAGGTGATAGTGAGTTGAAGTGGATGCTTTGTGTGTGCAATGTCATGACTTTGGTCCATTTTCATTTTTTGTGTGCTGCTGATATTGTATGCTAAAAGTGTGAAGATATAACTCTCTTTTTCACACATGCAATGGAACACAGACCCCCCTAACAGTTTCTTTCATTTTCTTCTTTATCTCTCGACCTCATTCAGTGTTCAAAACAGCAGTTGTGTTTGTGTACAAAGAAAGCTCCAAGCACAGGAAAAAAATCGTAAGTACTGTGTTTTAGTTTTTTTTTTCAGTTTTTCCCTCTGAATGTTTTTTTCTTGGACACACTGAGACAACAAAGAAATTAAGGTTAACGTCTCTCATCAGGGGACAATAGACTGAATTTAATGAAGGTGCTCATTAGCAACTGAATAGACTGAGAGTGAAACTTTATATGCACACACTCCTTACTGTTACTACTGTACAGTACAATGAGTGGATTGTTGTGTCTGTTAAAACACCCTTCTGTCATTGCACTCTTGTGCCCTCTTCTGTCACATTTATGTATTGCAGTGGTTATGTATGGGTCCAACCAGTCTCTCTCTTTCAGGGGGGATCTCACCGTACGTCTGTGAGTGACGACAGAGATCCTTTCCGCTTCCGTCACATGATCGCAACAGACTCCCTGCAAGTCCGCGCCCTCGCAAGTAGGTCTACTTAAATACACTGACATGCCAGCAAATGTAATTTCCAGGTTGCGTCACCATTCCTCCAGGCATCTTCAGGACTTTGAGGTCTGGTTTAGCTTGCTGTTGGCTCTGTTGTAGCTTAGTGAATGGTCAGTCTCACAGGATGTTCACACCAAACTCAAGCGAATATATCATTTTTTCTGTCCCAGCCTAGATGACTCACAGACACTCGCAACGCTGATTTAAAACTATGCAGAAAAGAAGTAGAGTAAAATGCAGGTGCCTCATTGATGCAATTTTCTTTTCTGGCAGGTTTTCACTTTAAAGCTGCGGCATATTTGAAGTAGATGACCTGCATGATCAAATAGGATCAGAAAAAAATCTTAATTTTTCTGGTCATACAAATATGTACTGAACAAGAATTTAAATGTTAAGAGCTCTTTGAGGCACCGTGTGAGACTTTAATTTGT
>JAPXVT010000007.1:16857699-16868093 GCA_029823135.1 Acanthurus reversus | reverse complement strand
ATTGCCAGCTACACAGGAAACGGATAGACGGGTGGATAGATGTCAGAGGACCAGAAGATTTTCCAAATCTCTACTAAAACAATACTCACATGCCTGCTTGTATGTTGAAGAGTTATTGAGTTTTGTAGCTATAATAATTGCTACTGTTGACATCTCTTCAGTATAAGAGAAGGGAAAATCCGCAGTCCTTGATTCATGCAGAAATGCATTCAAGTGCCAAATCGAGAGGCTGCCCACTTGATTTGGCTAACTCGAACTGCATAAGCCTCATATTACCTTGGAGCCGTGCCAGGAGGGGATCTCTTCACAGCCAGGATGAACACAAAGAATGATTGCAGCATTCAATTCAAAGTCCTTAAACATATATTCAGGAATGTGACTATCTTACTAAAATAGACTTTAAAAAAATGAACTTTTCCTTAAAAAAATTGTTTTCATAACAGCTTAGAGAAGGTTTAATTTGCCTTTTTTTTAAAGGGAATATGTTGATAAGGGTTGTTTGTTATTAAGGAAATGCTTCTAGAAATTAATATGCATCTGTGTTTGTGTGTGCTTGTGCATTAGACATGTCAGAGGTGGCGGACGAGGTGGCATGTCTGTCAGACTCGACCTCTGAGGAGCGCTCTCTAAGTTCCTACACCTCTGAATCTTTCGATGACAACGGTAAGAGTCTGATGTTCATGCACATTTTGTTAGCACCTTAACCTTTGCATTTTTCTTGTGCAGCACTTTCTGGAGGCTTTAAAAGTTATTCAAAAGAAGTGAGAATCAGTCAGTGCTTTGTGTTCAGGAGCCACAGGCCAAAAAAATGGCTGAGAGCCACGGCTATAGATCAAATTCCCTGAATGTGGGAACAGTCCACTTTGACTACAGTGCATTAGCTGTATTAGCATATTGAAAAGCAAGCAGACAATGGACCAGCAGAAATGTTTAATGAAAGGCACCTTAATGCAACCAAATCCATACATAAAAATAATGTTAATGCATGAGTCTTAGGTAAGAAAAAACCCTTCTTTAGCTCTCTTTCTTGAAACTCTGTAGAGCGTCTTTTTCTCAGATAACTCAATACCATTCAGCCTTTCCTTGAATTGTATAGCTAGTCTTTTTCCCAGATAACTCAATACCATTGATCTTTAGTTAGCCAAGTATGAGAGGTTACGAGCCAAACGCCCTAATGACCGTGTGTGTGGGCATGTGTTTTTCAGATAAGGAACACAAAGCAGATGCTTCGTTACCCTTCCTAATTATTGTAGCTGGAAGGAAAGGAGTCCTCATGTCTTTCCAACTCCATTATAGGGGACACACACACACACACACACACCACAAGCTTGCACACGTGTTGGCGAGAATAACATGTCTCCACTGTTCTCAACATGTGTGCACACACATGCTAACACACAGTTTCCATCTCAGTCACACCCAGTACATGAAACCTTATCCTATTCATAAAAAAAAAAAAACTGATTGTGTTACTCTCCTCTCTCTGTATTTTGCCTAGCATCCATAGTGACAGTCATACGTCTCGTCAATGATGCCGTGGATAATATTGAAAGTGAAGGTATGGAAGAATATCCTTTGTTAACACCTCTATGTCTTTTATGTCTGTCCTCTGATGCCAGGGTGTTTGTTCAGTGGTGTAACACTAAGATATAATGTTCTGAATGCAGCCCAGGCACTGCTGTTCAATCCCCTTTATATTCAGGATAAAACATCCTGCTTAGATTTCCAATATTTTTGTCAGTTTCGAACACTGGATCTCTCTGTTTCAATTTCTCCCCTTTGGTTTCTGTTTTGTTTGTCTCAGTCTTCCTCTGACTTGCGCTCTCTCTCTCCCTTTGTAGTGTCGAACATGGACAAAGAACAGCGG
Source organism: Acanthurus reversus (assembly GCA_029823135.1). NCBI lineage: Eukaryota > Metazoa > Chordata > Actinopteri > Acanthuriformes > Acanthuridae > Acanthurus > Acanthurus reversus. Next base: position 16,866,226 of record JAPXVT010000007.1, on the reverse strand, counting down.
CGGAACAGCCCTGGTGAGTGAGTGTTGCAAAGCAACTGAAAAACATCTTATTAACTTGCCATCCCTTTAGCTTTATTTCTCAAGCTGTCTCAAGCTGTTTCCCCAAACCCAACCCTTGGTATTCTCTACATTATTTTCTCTGAATACTTTTATCAAACTCCATACAGCACAGATCATCATTTCTGTTCGCACTGTGTGTTTAATTTATTTATTTTTTGTTGTTACCAAGGCTGTGAATGCAAATGTACGCTCACAGTTACTTCCTTTCTTCGGAGGCACAGTTGATTTCTGATTGGTAGTTCAATAATAAAATTAGAAAAAAGGAAAGAACAAAACATTCAAGTAGCAGGCTTCTCATCATTGTTGTATTTGGTCTGTCAAAATAGGACATTATATCAACGGTAGCCAGTTAACATTAATCCTAGGGCATGATCTATAAATTAAAGCTGGGGTAGGCAGTTTATTTTTGGTGTCATTCAGCAAAAATTCCATAAGAAACTTTCGGCATTTCTGTAGTTCAGGTGGTCTGAAAGAACACTGGACTTCTGCACGTCTGCACGTCTCCTTGGCTCTGTACTCAGGCTTTAGAAAATGAAGATACAACAGGGACAATTTGGCCAATCATGGCTCATTTCAGAGAGCACGTCTTCCTATTGGCCTCTTCTTAGTGACCGCTGCAACTTTCCCTGCAACCGCTTTGTCTCATTGTGAATCTTTGGTGTAAACTGGCCTTAAAAGAGAAAGTGAGAACAAACAAAATAAAACACGAGCTGTGAGTCTCATGCTACAGCTGGCTTGATTACCAGACATTGCCTACCCTGGCTTTAAGAGGGCTAAAATATCCATATTTGACAATTAGCAATGAGAAGTTTATCGAGGAGGTTTATTTTTAATCGGAAAATGCTCCTGCTCAGTGCATGTCTTGGTTACATTTAATATCGAAATATTTTTGCATCTTTACAAAGAACATCCATTTATTTTAGAATGTTAAATACCAGTATCAGCATTGACCTTAAAATCTGGTAACAGTCATTTGATGAAAGGCCATAATGAAGCTGTTTGCTGATGTCTGCGTGGTGTACTCATGCATGTACTCAGCTTTATTTTAAAACGAAATCCCACTTGTAAACACCTCTCTAGTATTTATGCAGTTAAACAAAACCAACAGAGTGGCAAAATTTCAACTTCCTCCAGTGTTTGGAATATAAAGCTTATGGCAAACATTATACAACATCAAATTCTATGCCGCTTATTTCAGCTCCAGATTGTAGCTGCATGTTGTGATTGATTACTCTTCATTACTAATTAGGCATCCACTCAAACTGTAGTGTTTTTGGCTTCTTAGCCAACAAACCCTGAGAAAGCTCTCAACTGAATCTCAGACTTTAAGTTATTTATGTCTTTAATTAACTTCCAACTGTTGAAAACTAAAACAAAATGGGTTTGCAGTAATAGGATTTGGATTGGATAAGAGCATTTGATACCGGAGTCAGATTCTGTTAAATGCTATCAAGCCAAAACCTCCCGACAGCACATTTTCAATATAACATCTAAAATACATAAAACTGATGATCAAATGAAAACCTCAGGTCAAAAGTCTTTTATGTGTAAAAAATATTTGCTCACCATATAATTATTTCAGCCAGCTATGTAACATAAACAAGAGCCTATTGCATAAGATTATTTGAAATATACGGACATTTAATAGCTCGGTCAAGTTGGTTTAGTGCTCCTCACTCCGTCTTTCAGGCCGGCCTTGTGGAGGGTCTCAGTGGATTTTAGGGGCACTTTGAGCAAAGCCTCAAACCCGCACAGAATGGCAGAAGAGAAGGCAGCTTCAAACATTTTCTTTTTTACTCTAAATGGGGCATCATCTACAGGCTGAACACTGACTTTCCGCATGCATGGCTTTGCTTAGACAAAGATCAGGGCAGTCACGATGCGGTTGCACCTATCCTATACGATCTCTTTGTTCTTTTCACTCGCATGAGCAACGGTCTTAAAACCTATATTAATTGGCTCATAGTTACTGAGTCTGTTTGTTCTGCTTTGCATGTAATTTACTTGGTCCACAAAGCGTTTCAATACCAACCCGCAGCAAGACGGCGTTCATGCCTCTGTCTCTGCCAGCCTAGTGAAGCATAAGAAGCTTTATTTCAGAAAGCGAGAATTAAATGATGAATGAAATTGTTGGCCACTAGGTTGCTCCAAATAACTCAGTGGACTCAGTACATTTGTGTGAAGGTGTGATCGATAAATTTTTGACCTAAGGGAGAAGGAGATGAATTGTGTTTTTTTTCTGTAATGTTTCATGTTTTGGATCATCTATAACTCGCATCACATGACAGAATGTTCTTAGATTGTTAATAATAGTGGTTGTGTGTTCTACTTAAATAGATTAATGTGTGGGAATCTTACCGAGACTGATTTATTGTATGCGTGTAACAGTGTGTGTTTATGGTATGAATTACAATTCATTCCATTAATGTGTTTATCTTCTAATGTATATATTTAGTTGATAAATACTGTTAATATTTCTTAATTGCTGCCTGGAGAATGCCACTTTTCAAGCACCTGGATGGTTTTTGGCAACCCTCCTTCAAATTCTTTATTATATTGTAAATTTGTATTTTTTTGTATGTGAAAATTAAAAAAAATGTATACAACTCACGTTGCATGAACATGCAGTTCAGAGAGAAAAATCTCAAGTTAATTATTTCTGTGGTGTTTCTTTAACAGGTAATTGAAATTTGCAAGTCAGCACTGTCAAAAACTATAGGCAACATCCACCTTCATGCAGTCGTCTCTTTCTGCCACGTTTGAGTTCAGCATCCCACCTAAGTGTCCTCATGTGGACCTCCTTGGATGAGCCCTTGAGACGGTGGTAGCGGATGACTGCCTGAAGGCCGATGTTGTCCATTTTCCCAGACAGTGCTGACTTGCAATTCTCAATTACCCGAAACAGAAATAACACAAAAGTCAAAAGTTTCTGCATGATCACCCACAGTTGAACTGCGCATACATGCAGCAAGAGCCGCATAACTCATCTCCTTTTACCTTAGGCTAAAAAATTTGTATATCTTACAAATAACCCCTTGTATAATACTGCTACTGCTACTACTACTACTACCTCTAATAATAACAATAAGAAGAAGAAGAAGAAGAAGAAGAGTAAAAGATCACCTTACATCATAAAAAATATACAAAACAATATAAAAAAGAAACAGAAGCTGCAATAGTAGAACATGCAATACTAAAATATAAAAACAGTGATGCAGTTATGAAACATACCAGAAACAACAAAGCAAAAATTTAAAAAGAAAACATTAATCTAGTAATCATCAGGTCCAAAAGAAGGCCAAGTCACGGTGGGTGAAAACAGCAGTGGGTTAACGTATAGTTATAGTGAGTAGGGTGGCATAAAAAGATGTGTTTTGACAGTGGTTTTATCGTATGATACATGCACAAAGTCAAATTTTTCATTTTATAGAAGGGGAATATATTCTCATATATTTGTGCTCATGTCACAGAACAAAAACAGCAAAAAAGAGCCCAAATTGCAAATATAGTTAGAGAGAAAATATCTGAGGTGAACCATGTCTGTTATCCTGGAAATAGGATCACTTTCCATTTGACATACTGTATCATTAATGTTGCTTGCATGAGATAACATGCTAACGTTGTCGTATGCATGTGTACTTATGTGTCTTAATTTGTGCCTGTGCGTTTGTCTGTTTTCACGTATTGGCACTAAATGGCTCTCTGCCATCCTCGCTCTCTTGTTATCGAGCGTGTTTTCATCCGTGTCATAATTCACCATGTCTTTCTGCGTTCAGTTGTTTCTATGAAAAGAGCATTTCATCATCAAAGGCCTCCTGTCCCATGAGATATTTGTTTTGTTTTACACTTCACTGACAGTGAGTCCCCCCCCCCCACCTCTTAGAGTAAAAATGAGATTTGTTTAGAGTTCATCCAAGAGTATATTATGGATTGAGCGAACTTACATTTATTTATTTATTTATTTATTTTTTTTAGTCTGATAATACTCAAACCATAAGGGGAGAGTTTTTCAGTGGGCATGGCATGCGGTAAGAACTCCCACATTTTGCGTGGATTGTTGGCAAAGCAATCATTCGATATCTTTGTCCACATGTGTCATGCATTATATACCAGGAGTAGGCATTGCTAATGAAGGGCACTCTCCATCCCACACAGAGGATGACCCCTCTGGGTTCTCTCACTTCATCAATATGATATTTTTTTCGCTCACAGCTCATTAACCCGACCATGAATTATGCAACTTGCACGCTGTAGTTTGTAGGGGGGGAAGTGGATTAGCAGGGAGTTCTGCATCAGGCCATTTAACAGCGTGAACTCGGAGGTAGAAAATAGGAATTTTGTCGGGGGATTTTATTTGCACATTAATAAATTCTAAATGAGAATCTGAACAATTACACAACGCAAACAACAAACCTCCCGCTCCCTCAGAACACATAGTAAACCCCACGGTGACACAGAAAGAACCAGCCATTCACGAGCCTCCTGCTGCATTACAAACAAATAAACACACATATACAGTGCATACTCTCACCCATGCAGCATACGCCCACACACAGACAAATTCTCATTCATATGCTGAAGAAGCAACACATGTCTATGTAAGTAAAAAGAGATCAAGGAAGTAGATAATAATGAAAAACATAAAAAATCGAAAAAATCGAAACAAAAACACAGCATACCAAAGTATATATCAAAGACTTTTTGTTAATGTAGCCTAAATTGGCTGACATTTTTTCCTTTAGGTAAAGGAGTTTATCTTTTAGGAGGCAGTAAATCCCAGATCCTTGCACCTCATGTGAGTGATTTTACATCTAAAGTTAATTGCTGTGGCTTTAGGGGGGCAGTGATGAAATCTACAGTGGGTTGAGTAATTGCGAATATCTTCAGATCAGTCCCCCAGTCACTGATTCACAAAAACATATTCTCTAATGTCACCTCAGTTAGCTTCTGGAGATAAGATCGCAATGATACTGTTGTTTCAGAAGGTAAGTGATTTATTGATGTGACACCTTTTCGCGGGCTGATCCTATTAGATAGATAATCTCATTCCTTGCTCTCTCTGTGCAATGCAGAATGGCTGTTTGTAACGTTATACACATACAAGTGAGGACTACCTTCAGTAATTTGGCAGCACTAGTTTGTCCAGGGAATAAAGCCTCAGGCTTCTAACAAAGTATGTTAACTGAAATCCCATCCCAAACTCTCTTAAGTAGGTCATCTCTCTTCTTGATGTTCCATTAATACATACCTATTGGTCACTAAAGCTATTCCAAACCGCTGAAAAAAAGATTTATTTGGTCTTTCTCTCCCTTTTTTTTAAGCGTACCGCTGGGAGTCCTCCAGTCAGACTTCCAGCTGGTTGTCTCCATCTCGTCTGCGTCCACCAGAGGTAGGATCGCATTTCGACCTCAGTGATACCCAGCAGAACATCAGACGAGGAGGCAGCACGCGTTCTCTCCAGCTGGACTACAGAGTGTTAGGCTACGGCAGCGACAGGGGCCAAGAGAGGGGACAGGAGACCGAGAAGAGGACCTTCCAGTGGGAGAGGAATCAGTCGGGCGAATGGGAGAGGAAACGCATGCTGGACAGAGAAGAAAAGAGACGGCACGACGGGGAGGGAAAGAACGCGGGCAACAGGAGCAGGGATATGGGGACTCGCCAGGACCACAGAGACCGTCAGCAGTTACGCAGCCATGACAGCTGTGAAGACAGCTCCTCGCCGGTTTACGAGGAATATCGAGAGTCCAGCCACGACCCGGAGCAGCATGAAGACACGGAGAGCCTTTATGACACTCTACCCCCAACCCGACCGGCCTACGAAGGATACCCATCAAGCCCACCGGGCATCAACCTGCATCCAGCTCAACTCCTGCCCCCCCTCAGGGCCTGGGACTTACAGACAGGGGAGTGGAGGGGATCGCAGGAGGAACACGGAGGGCTCGGCTCCAGCAGTTTGGCAGGATCTGGGGACGAGCTTGAGAGACTACTGAACCTAGTATCGCTCAGAGCCCGGAGAGCCACACGAATAAACAGTGTCTCTACCAGATCTGAACCCACAACAGACTGGGATGGATTCAAATGAGCACACAAGATTGTTAAAAATGAATAGATTTAATATTCCTTTATACATTAAAGAAAAGCAGTGACCCTCTCTGATTATACTTGACATTTATAATACCACACCGCTGGTCCATCACCTAAATATAATTAAAGGAGAATATTACCATATATACTTTTATTATCCGGCATTATTATCCAGCTGTAAGCAAACACTAATCCACCACCAATCCTCTGGCTCATTTATAAGCTGGAGGAATAAGAGGAAATATATGTGTTGTGTTGCCGCTGTCACCTGTGCTGCATGAGAGTTAGCTGGGATTGGCGGAGAATCAATGCTATTACATTTATTATTTATAGAATCACTGGAGCACAGCATTTATTAGCATCAAAATATGAAAGGAGCCAGGCTGTCTCTGTTTTAGATGATGCCAATGTATGTACATATGTTATTCCCATTTCATACATTGTTCTGTTGGATCACATACACACAAACAAACAAACACACACACATCTACACACAGTCATTTTGTCAGCTCAACCATGTAATGCATCTCTTATTTTTATTGACACAAGCTTGGGGTTGTTTTGGAGAGAACACAGATCCCAGATGAAGCCTCAGAGATGCTTTTAAGATTACCATTTGTTGATATCAGGAGATCTTTATTTAATCGAAAAAATAATTATTCCAAAATTATTTATTTTAAAAATGTATTCTAATAATTTGTTTGGTTGCCTGTGGGTCTCATCGGGGGTTTGAGCTCATATAACTATGATTAAAAACAGCACTTTAGGTAATGCTACATATTTTTTTATGTTATTTATGCAAATCAACATTAGTTTTGACCTTTCATTTTAACTCCTATAGGCCTACACATTCACTTATGAATACAGATCTGGATGTTATTCTCTGTGTACATTATGGATCTTGTATATATTACCAAACGCTGAGCTTTTAGCAGAGCTTCAGGTAGAATTAAGCCCACTTTACACCTGCTATTAACATGTGATATGAATTTTCAGACTTTGTGCGTTGAAAGGCTTAGAGCATTATGCTGGAACGCAGCTGTGAAGTGCAAAAATCACTCACCCAAGACTTGGACACATGGTTGCCTCATTGTTAACACAGTGTACATGTAGCTATGCCCACAGTTTGCACACAGGAACAGGGAATGTAAATGGCATCAAACTTAAAAACAACCTTCAAAACACAGACAAAGGAGAAACAGGAAAGAGGTAACTAAGAGTATTTAAGGATTATGGATTGTGAGCGAGCCAGACTAGATGTCTGCTGTCAGAATTAAAGTCTGTAATGAAAACAGCTGCAGTGACCAGCCTTCGTCTCACACTTACCATGTATCCTCTGGTAAACATGACTCCTTGTGATTAATTTGAAAAAGGAAATAAATGTCTTGTTGTCCAGAGAAAAATATGCACATGTTAATCAAGGATGGAAACGCTGAGAAAAAAAAAAAAAACATACTTTGCAGCTCTGTTTTGGCTCAAGGATGGAGCTGATATTATTATTCATGACAGACACACACTGTTTATGTATCTTAATGAAGATGTATCCTCCCCATTCATCCTCTTTATCCATTCCTATTCAGGTCTGATTCAGGTGAGGTGGTTGCTGAAGCATGTCCCACCTTGCATCAGGCGACAGGCAGAGAAACATCCTAGACAGGTCAGACTAACACATGAAAAAAAAAACAACAACAACATCCACACCTGTGGGCACTTAACAGTTTCCAGTTCACCTGCCCTGCATGACTGAACGGTGGAAGGAAACCCAGAAGGAATACTGTGAGAACGTGTAAACAGAACAGAGGCTTCCGAAGGCTAAAACCTAAACCTTGAACCTCGGTGCTGTGAATTAACACTGCTAACACGTGAGACACCATCGCTGTCTTGTTTTACAACTTGACCCCCATCAATATTAGTTAAATCATCCTTCAAGTCTAGCAATTCAAATTGTTTCAGGTCACTGATGTGTTGAAGTACAATGTTTATGTATCAGTGCAGATGTTTAATCGCCTGTAAATTACAAGGACTTGAAGTATACGCTCCAATCAAGCATATTTTAATGGAGAGAGAAAATCCTTTTCATCCATTGACTGTAATTTAAATAGAAGACAGTGTCATTGGTTTGTTGACTACTGCTGTGAAGCCTCGAGTTTGGCCGTTGCATCTTGGTTATTTTAGAGCCAGAAGTGACCATATTTGGACTGGTGGGTGAAGCTGGAGAGGGTCAACATCACTACCAATGACTGTTTGAAGCTTAGCAGACAGCTAGCAGCTGCTTTTACTCAATGCGGCCATGCCCTTAATTAGGAATGACGTCAAGCCTTAATATGAATAAAGTGAGTGCTTTATATAACAATTCACCCCCAGTACAGCTCTCAAGAACAAG
>JAPXVT010000007.1:16820736-16832304 GCA_029823135.1 Acanthurus reversus | reverse complement strand
TAACGTGAATCCACTAACATACCATGCGCAGCCAATACTGACAACAGCTAAGTGACCCCCCACCCCCTGCACAAAAAAAAGGTTGTAGCACAAGCATAGCCGTTAGCTGGATTAGCTTGTGCTGCTAGAGGCGCTACAATTAAGCTGTTAAGTCTTCAACTTAGAATGCAGCAGGGCTAACAGCTTCATTCATGTTGAGCTGTTGTTACCAACTTATTGTAAACGCACGCACGCACACAAACACACACACGTTCACTTTCTCCTTTATTCCAACCCTCTGCAATTTAGCAACTGATGTTACTTCAGGCTACATTAAAAATCCTGTTTACATTCTCCCTTAGAGATGACACGATGCTCTTCTTCTTCTCTTCTTCATTGTTTTACTGATGGACTAAAAGCCACACTGCCACCACTGAATCGAAGAATCATGAATATTATGCTATTTACTGGTGTCTTGAGTGAGTGAATGGGATGCGTAGCTCCACAAATAGAAAATCAATATGTGGCGGACAATGTGTAACTTCTGGAAGCACTTTCTAAATAAAAAGGCAGTTCAGACTTGTCTGAGTGCTTGTATTAATTAATGAAAAAGTTGGTGCACTCTGCAGTAACAGAGGCTAGAAAATTAAGGCTGCAGCACACTGGAGATGCATTGATGCATCGAGAAGTCTTTGCTTTCGCACCATTGACACATGAATCGTAATTGAATCGAATCATGAGGCCATTTAAGATTCACGCACTTAATTATTGTGAAACTTTTGCCCAGTGACACCAAAAATAAACTGCCCACCACAGCTTTAAACCAAAATAATGCCAGCTTGGCTTGTTTGCAAGATGGCAGACAGCTAATGTTCGTGGTCATCTAATGTGAGGAACGTGTCATTATGAGAAGCGGTGTTGTAATTTGTCATTTTGGAAGATAAACTTTTTTATGCCAAATTAGTTTGTGTTGGACAGTAACCATGTGCAACTGTGTATGCCTATGTACTTGTATTTATGGGTCTGCAATAACAGATCTCACCATATTTCAAAAAGAAACGATAATATGTAAAAATTAATAATATATAATAATATGTAAATGAAAACAGACGGAACTTGGCCTATACTCCATGTATTTCCTTCAGTCTCTCTCTCTCTGGCTCTTTCCATGGTGCTGAAACATTCAAAGCCAGTCTCCTCCTGGACCTTCCTGTGTCTCCCAACGCTCCTCCGTGACATCTACTGCTATTACTAATACTACGGCAGCTCAGGCTCAGCTGTAGTTTAGTTAGCTGTTCTCACATTGATAAAACATGAAAAAGTGATTAAAATATTCATACAGCAGAGAGAGAGAGAGAGATTGAGAGAGCACAAGTGTGCACATGTGTGTGTCTGATCTGGTATAATTACACTTGTGAGGAGCAACTCTTGAAAGCACCGGCACTCCTAATTGGTTTGTGACAGCTGGTCCTGACAGCTGAAAAGGCAGATTTTTCCCCGGTTAAGATGAGGGACTTGGTAACAAAATGGCATAAGTTTACTGGCAGTGTGTGGTGTGTATGTCAAGAGGAAAAGTCAATAGATTATCCATAAAACTTTGCAAATGCGAGAAAACTGAGACAGAGGGAGGAAACTTACGTTGAGTTGCTAACAGACAACTGCAGCTTTTTGGTTTACAGGAAACTTTCTAAGTCTACGTTTCACATCTTTATATTTTAGGCATTCTGCTGACACGCTAAATCCAGAGTGTCTCCCAGTGAATAAGTATGGAGGATTTCTGTGTCTTGCTCCGAGACATTTTGACAGGACATTCGGCTGTTGGCAGACTATTGCAGGGAACACTAACACCATCCTGCTGCCCTGTTTGTGCCGACAATTATTAGGAGATGAATGTACATCAAGTGCCGATTTACGCAATAAGCTATTATTGGCTGTCATGTACAATCATTTTGAGAGAATGAAGACAGACGCTGCTCATCTTTGATCGAGGAGGGAAATAGTATTTTCGTTACACAATCAGAGTGTTATTTGATAAATGTCAGATAGAACAAGGCTTCGCTGAGATGTATCAAGGCATTGTGATATATATTTTAGTAAATGCTGCATTTCTTCAAAAGATATATTACCAGCTAATTGAAGTATGTTCTCTAATTTAAAAAAAAAAAAAAAAGGGAATTACATTCTTATTAAAACTGCTTTTTTTGCTTTGTTTTAAGGTGCAGGAATAAATTGCTTTTACACAGCAACTATATTTCAAATTGACGCGTATTTTAAGAGTAAAACTTCTTTCACTAATATACAGTTGCCCCCTGTTGCCATTTATTCCTCCATAATAAATGTTGAAACAGTAGCATGTAGACTTGAGCATGCAGGGAATTACAAGCTATCTACAGCTGGTAACGCTGGTGTTAAAAGTGACTTCTCCTCCTTTTAAGAGGGTTTTGTTAGTGCCTCCCTGGTCAATAATCCATAGCATAGCGTAGACTGCTACATGCAGGAATAATACTTAAAACAAACCATCAAACTCACATCAAATATGCTGTGAAAAGAATCCCAACAGATAAAAATAGGTGTGACACACAGGGTGCATAAAATACATAGAAAGTTTCTTTTTCTGTATATTTGAGTTCTTCATTTGAAATGTGGCACTTTGTAACACTGCTTTCAAATTTTCAAAAGGTGCTGATTACTGTACGTATCAGTATGCACGCCTACAGATTGCAGAAACAGTTTTATCTAAGTAAAAATGCTGTAACGTTCAAAAATATAGTCATTTCCTGAACATGTAATTAAGTCCGCATTAAATCTACAATCTAATCAAGTCCAATAATGCTATAACTGGACAAATAATTTAACACAAATAATATTTTGTCAACATCTGTGTCGACATATTGCTGAAAAGTTCATCCTTTTAATGTTTCTTAGTATTGAGGTTGAGACGGGTCAAGGTCAGACATTTCATTCTGCAAAAATCAGTGTTGGCTCAGTGGAAAAAGAACATTTCATGGAGGTTTAATTGACTGTTTTGCCTTCATTGCTCACTTGTGTAGCATTAGCCATCATCTGCAGCATTTGTCACTTTCTGATGGTGTCTGATCTAAGACCCACTTTAGTCTAATGGACAATTATTGCACAATGACCGATCAGCCTGAGTACAGGCGGGTCCTTCCCATTCATAGGGATTTTAGTTTAATGCGTCTTTGCCTGGAGACAATCACAAACACTTGACAGTGATGGTGTTTTCAGTGGGCGAATATGACACTAGGAGTATAATGAATTTTGTAAACTTATGGCCTTTCTGATTAAAAAAGAAACACATACTTTTTGCAGTATCATAATATCGGTAAAAATTATGACGTAGTATTATATTTTCAGCAAATGTAATTACAGTATCAATCGGATGATTTTATTGCTGTTGGTAGTTATTGCATTATCGGAATTTCTTCCATTTTGGATTAAGTGCAAGTTTTTTATTACTTGTTCAGGCTTTATTTCATTTCAACAATATTATTACATTACTGAGTGCTGCAATCCTCCAAACCTGATCCCGCATCTTTTCTCAACTTTTAGATTTGAGATGGATTTTAACATTCTGCTCATCTCTTTTAAAACACAGTTAGCCCCCTCCTTTCAACTGTGACCCTGTCAGTATCCTCAGATCCTCAACTCTTTCTGGTTTATACTGTAATTTAGGCTGCAGACCAAGGTTTTTTTGCCATGAGGGCTCTTGAGTGTTTGATTTTAATTCATTAAAATCAAAACAGGAGATCAGCCAGCTGAACAGGTTGACAGATTGATCAGAAATACCTTCATCCCGAGGAGCTTCTCCAGCTTTCTGATGCGTGCTGAAAAAAATAAAAAGGTTTTCAAAACCAGGCACCTGAAGGCAAGCTCGAACCATCCACCTAAGGACCCTATTGGAACCTTTTTATGTGCGTAACGGAGGAGATGGAGAAAAGAAGACAGGGAGAGGGAAAGATCACAGAGCAGGCGAAATGGAAAGAGAGGAGTGCTAAGCTGTAGCTCAAGAAGAAAAGAGGTTGAGATTAGACACAGGGGCTCTGTTGCTAGTTTGATTTGAATTAATCCATTTACTCGATATTGAATCATTTGGAATCACGCGTTAAAATTGCATTTGACATCCCATTATACATCCCATTGTGACAAATATTAGCCACTCAGTCGGGTTTCATCATGACGTTTCATGTAGAATCCATAGGGGAGCGGACTTGCCACTGATCTATAATGCATGGGAGGAGAGTGTCTGTGGGGCTTTGGGGGATTTTCTGTATGTGTTGAGGCTTTGCCATATAATTCTTTCATCATCTGGTTTTACTGTTTTTTTTTGTCTTACTCAGTGAGTATTTAGGCAGAAGTGAAGGTTGGACATGACTGCTGGGGATGTTTTCAGCAGTTTTAAGTGCTCTGGGAGTCTACTTCTGCCTGAGCTGTGCCCAGACACTGTCCTGTATCTTTTGGGTGAGGCATGACTTCTGTAATTCCCTTGAACACAGACAGCTGGATAAAGGAAACAGGAGGAGCCCGGACCAGCTAGATGGAAAGGAGCAAGGCTACAGAGAGGGAGAGATGCAAAAGGAAGGAACAGTTTGGATGCAGCTCAAAAACAGAGAAATGACAAGGACACAGGCTATAAAATAGAGAAAGACAGCCCAGCATTAAGATAAGAGAGGGAAAGGGCTGAAATCCCCCGCTATGAAAAGTAGGAGAGTAATGCTGTTTTATAAAGGGAAGAGGCACAGCCGAGACAATGTAAGAACTACTGTCATGTGTCATCACAATCACCCAGTTGTTATCAGTACTTTAGTGCTGAGATGGAGGATGACTCAATAGCACAAGTTTGCACATATGCGTGCACACACACACACAGCAACTGACGGAGCAATTTTTCTTTAATCTTACTGACCACGAACATGATAGATTTAACCATTTAATCTGTGAGGCAAGTGATCAGTAACTTCATCCCTTTATTCCTTATCGAATCCCGTCATGCCTGCCGTGTCTTCCCGTATCCATAAAACATGCATTGTGATAATTTGAAGTGCATTATGTAACACTTTTCTCAAAACCCTCAGGCAGCAGTGGGTGAAGAGGTGGAAGAAGCGAGGGATTTGCTGCAAGAGAAGGAGGAAAAAGAGAATGAAAGGAGGTGAAATGGAGAAGTCGTGAGATATTAAGGGCAATCTAGGATGAGAAAATGAGAATAGGATAAGGGAGGGGGGGTGTGGTGTGTGCGTGTGTGTGTGTGTGTGTGTGTGTGTGTGCGCGCGCGTGCGCAGGACTGTATTCATGCAAACGACTCGCAAGCAAGAGAGACAAACAGAATGTTTGTTTCAGGCAGACGCGGAGAGAGAAACAGGCAGGATGGATGCCACTTCCTAATCTACTTCTGGATGCAACCTTACAGAGATGTAGATAGAGACTGTAAATGTACATAAAGGCTTAGAGGCCAAATGTGAAAAGTATAATATTGATTCTGAGTGCATCTGGGACTTTATTTCATACTTGATTTACCGGAATTTGTGCTCAGATTGTGGTTTAATTGTATTGGCTGGGCTGGAATATCCAATTGGCATTCTGGGCTCAAGGCAGGAGTCCGCGTACACTCGAGGACTTTTTCAAGAACTGTTCTCTACTTAGAATAATAATATAATTGGTATAATGCAGTAGTAGACCTTGACCCCTCTTTGCTTGCAGCATTGTAGTCTCTCAACCCCTTCACCACTGATAAACAGAATAAAGACAAAGATGTGAAAATAAAAGGACTTTTAATAAGTCTTAAAGGGTAACTGCGCTTTAATATTTTCCATTTTTCCCTTTTGGCAGTCTCACAGAAGTGCTAACAGTCAAATTATGGACAGTGACAAAAGTGTTAGCTTGGAAGAATTTAGCTTGGAGGTGGAGGATGATGTTTTTTTAATTATTGTCAGCATTTGCAGCATTTCTCAGTCTTTATTTTATTGTGTAACATGCCTTATTATGTTGGGTCCTGTTTGTAAATGCACTTAGAGAAATCAAAAGATATTTTATGGTTATTTCACGGCGGTTACATTATAAACCACAAGACCAACCTGGCATGAAGCTGTTGCATTGTTGGATTTTGTGTGAATTCAGCCAAAGTAAATGCATCAATTCAAGCAGGGTCTCACATGCCCCCTGGGTTGGGTTGCCAGGTTAACACCCATTTACTTTGTCGGACTATAAAATCATACGACTAACAGGAAAAATTACCTATCAGGAGCTCAGTGAAAGAAAGACTAAAAAAATCGGAAATTATGTGAAAAACGGGAAGGTTTGCATGAACTGGATAGGCATCATTTAAAAGCACTGTCAATTGATACATTTTTGTTTAAACAAAATCTGAATGAAAATGCTCTTAACATCACCACTGCTGAAAAAAATCTTCAGAAAAATTGCCCACAAGTTTTCTGGAGGCTAACGCTAACGCTTGCAGCAGCCCACCATCACAGCTGAGGCTATAACTTCATTTGCAATGTTTTTATGAGGCTTCCGACCCGTCGGTGTGAGGGGGAATTAGTTCAGAAGTTTGTAAATCTGAGCTTGTCAGAAGCTTGTACTTTGATTTAGTTGCTAATAGTTTGCTAACAGGAAAGCTCACAACAAGTCTTTGGAAGGGGAACTGAAGTGAGGAGAGGTGGAGACGAAGAAAGTATTAAATTTACAGACAGCCATAGACAGCCTCTGGAAAGCAGCAGAGAATGAATTACAGCTTACTCGACATGCCCTGATTGCTACGTGTGATTTATTGAAAAAATAAAAAGTATAGCCGGACCGCCAAACCAAGTTGTCTAGCAGCATGTGTGCCCGGTGGTCTGTAAGTTGATGATCTGGGTCCTGCGAACAGATTACTTTGGTAGCAGTGATTGAACCGAAAACCCACATTGCACAATTGATATCATATCAAAAAAAGCCAAAGAAATCACAGCAAACTTTAGTTTCAAAAGAAGTTTTTTTGTTTTTTTCCCCAGCCAACTGTATCAGCAAAAGATTGAGAGCTGCACTTTGAAGTGTTACGCTCTGGTGCTGCTTAAATCATTCAAATGTTGTGTTGTGTCAGCGATATTAATTGCACTAGGTCCTTTGCTTCAGAGAAAATTAAAAGATGAAAAGTGTTTAGTTTCTATTCAACTAGTTTTCTGTTTGGTAAACCCTGAAGTCATATTAAATACAGTACAGCGGTTTAGACACATGTCATCAGAGACAGGCATACAATCAGTCGCTTCCAAAAAGAATTGAATTGGACTGAAGAGATGTATAAAGGAAGTGTCTGTTTATGACTGAGCTGAATAAATCTGAATTGAATGCTCAATCAAGTCTTATTTAGTTCGACTCATGCATGCTCTAGTCTGTCAAACTCTGGTTGACGATGCTCAAGGCTGGAGAGTTAAAATGGAAATAACCTTTTTTGGAAAAGTATTTTTTCCTCTCCTTCGCCTACTGAAAGTTTAAAACTTCTTCATAATACTGATATTTTTTGAAGGTGAATGGGTTCAGAAGCCTGAGGAAATCAGACAATGAAAACTTTTGTGCTAATATATCCAATATAACAAGTTAAACTGTTGGCTTAGACAGGCTCTCAGGACATTCATTTAAATAAAAATCACATACAGTCTAAAGTAAATTCAGCAGAAGGGTATTTGTGAGTAAACAGGCGAAAGCAATCAACCAGAATTCACTTTTCACCCCCTGTGGGACTACAGGTCATTTGGTTTTGTGGTCATCTATTTCATAACTCCCGATCTGTGCATGTTTGCAGCCCTGGTATAAACTTGGCAGCCGGCAGACAGTCGGAGTCCTCAAATGCTGCATATTCAAAATGCCAAGTTTTCTGATCAAACACAAAGAAAATGCCCAAAGAAATGAAAGCCCTTCAAAGGCTGCAGTCAGTCAGCTGAACGTAAGTCTGTAAGTTATGCCATGAAAAGATAAACATATGACATAATGAAAGAGAGTGTGCCTAAAAGGCTGTTTTTTTGTTTCATAATCAATAACGTCAATAGTCATCTCTCCCAATGTGCAGTGCAGCTTTAATCTAGACTTGTATTTTGTCCATGTTCACTGTTAAAATGATGAGCTAAGACAGCTTTCTGATTTAATCATCTGCTTTGCTTTACAGTTCAGTGTGCACTTCAAAGGTCAATCTCCTAGGACTAACCAGACTTAATGTCTGCCCGCTGTACTTATTAGAAAAGCCAGTAAGCCTCAGCATCACAGGATCATAGGGGTCCAACATGTAAATGTACCAAATCAAAGATATGGTGAAATATTTAGTACCTGGAAAATACGAAATGTAACGTTCTACTGGCTTGGAAAAGAGGTTTGCATTATAGGTTATGTATGACAGTGCCTCCAATTTTAAAAAAAATGACTTTGCATTAGCTTTTGTCTTAAATTTTCTAACTAGATGCTGAACTTTTGGAGAACGACTGAAGCGTATCTGCTGCTAAACAGCCTGGTAGGTTTGACAGCATGTGCTGCCAAAGTGAGCAGAATGGCTTTTTTAATGTGAAGGAATGGGGGAGAAAATGGGCGAGGGCTGGTGTTGGGCTCCCTAAATGTGTGTGTGTGTGTGTGATTGTGGGGGTGGCGGTGTGGAGGGTTTGGCTTGCCTGAGGCAATGTGTCCACAAAGTGCATTTTGAATGTGCATTGTCCTGACCTGAGTTCATTTCTATGCGCGAACAAAAGCTTACCAACGGAGGACAATAGAGAGTACATGCATTATTTGTAGCCTTGCGATGCACGCAAGTTGTTTCACGTTATTATTTTGTTATTCACAGAAGATATTCAGTGAGATTTTATCTGCTTTGAGAGGCAGTTTGAGATGGATTAACAGCCTTGCAAAAGATAAACAGTTGGCTGCGATATCTATTTCCCTTGTAGCCTCTGAAAATCTGACCAATAACTTGCTTCACTGATTTAGCAAACAGGCAGAAGCTTTCCAGTCCAATAGAACTCTCAAGAGCCAGCTAAACTGACTGAAACTCCCGCCAGTCACACATGTCTGTAAATACGCAAGAGTGGCCTCACAATGCCTAACAAAAATGGAAGGAGTCTGTCTGTGTGAACGCGAGCCTGATTTTCTTGACAACTGTTCCTTCCAGTCGACCTCACACTTGGTGGGCGTATTGTTGAGTGTTGAGTGTGAACTCGTTTCAAGATGAGACGTATTTATTGGTAGTGTGTTGAAGTGCATTCTGCACTTCATTGAAAAGGAACCACACTGTTACAGCACTGAATGGCATGCTGGGTACATCTTGCTTTTTGTCACTAGTCGCCATAATTTGAAGTTCTTCGGTGTGAAGAAAGAAAAACCCTTTATATATACTGCACAGTTAATTGCTATGTTGAAGAAAACACTCACAAATCAAAGGTTGAACCAAAGATAATGTTCTTTTTCTGCTCAAAGCTGCTATATGTAACCTTTTTGTGCCAGTTACGTACAATTCCTCAAAATTCTTAAGATTTTTTTTTCAATTTTAGCTAAAAAATGTGGTCAAATCCTCATCAAATCATTTGTTCCAATGTGTCAGGTCAAGTGTATCCGATGTAGTGGCATCTAGTGGTGAAATTCCAAACTTCACGCAACTTCATATCCCTCTGCTTACCTCCCCATTCTAGCATGCAGGATCACTTACGGTGGCCATGAAAGTAGATCCCACCAAATAGATCCCCCTAAATCCTTTACTCTGGACCCTTAATTGATAGGTAATAATATAAAGCACGTTGAAGAGAAAAAGTGTTGCACACTCGTAGCCACAATGCAAAAAACCCTTTTTTGTTCTGTTACCAACGTTTCGACAACAGTCTTCATCAGGGTATCAATGAACAATTTATAGAGGAAGCTCAGAGAATCAAGAACAGAATAAAGAAAAAGTTTTTTGCATCATGGCTACTTCAGTGTTTGCCGCTGTTCCTGTGGACAGCACCTCGACACTATTGGTTTGCGCTCCTCCACTTTTCTCTCCTGTAAGATAAAGTACAGCAATTTTAATGTACAGGGCTCAGACAGTCCAATGGTTAGGATTCCTCCAGTCAACATTCATCAAGCTCTTGTATTTCCTTGGCACAGTTTCAACTAGACATCAACCCTGTACAGCACACCATGCTATTTTGAGCTGTATATAGGAATTGTAATGTAGTTGTAGGTAATATATAGTATATCTGTTTGACAATGTTAGCACATTATAACAAGTCTATATATATGCCTACGCATAGCTAAGTTCTCTCATCAATCCCATGTAAGTGCAAGTTGACCTATTTATAATATTTAAGAACTTGTTAAATCAGATTGAACATTTCAATCCTTCTTCCTCAGCTGATGAATTCTGGCGAACAAACATCCACCTCCCAACTCTGAAAGTGAGCTGCAGCTCCCAGGTCTGCAGTTCTATTTGAAAACACTTTAATTACGGCAACAAAAAGTCAGCGGCTGCCAGGCACACACACATGCTATATGTGGCACCTGCGCATGTTGGGGAGACAGGAAATGTAATCACACCTGATAGAAAAACAAATTTGTACCTAGAAATGTGGCACTAAAACGTATTGACAGACCCGAGCATTATTTTCGTGCTGTGTTGATTCGTGTGCACCCTCGAGGTCAGGCTATAAAACCAGTGCCAGAGAAGCATCTCTGGCGTGCCATGCTTTAAAGATACAAATTTAAAAGTCACTGACAATGGACAGGAAAAAAATGACATAAAAAATTTATGGTGACTACGAAAAATTTGATGCTTGAAGGAGTAGCAAGTAAGAAAAAGGATGATATCAGCAGATTAATCCATCAGTGATGATACTTTCAATCACAGTACGCTTGGTGGAAAGGATACATCCTTTAGGCCATCAGAATAAAGCACTTATCCAAGCGGTAAAACTGATGTTAAGATTTAGTTGAATGATTTAAAGAAAAGGGGAAAGCCTAATGTTTTTTTTTTCCATTTTGTTTCATTGTATTAGTCAAAATGATGTTCATAAAGATGGCAGCCTCAGCTGGCCTGTGACATACCTGAACTCAGCGGTTGCTTATGGTGCCACAACACAACCACGAGCCCACACAGAGCATAAAAAAAAAGATTAAAAGGGAATTAGATTTTTAACCATCCTGCTGACTACATTTCTTAAAAAATACACTAAATACAACATGAAAAATCTTTGTTCTCCTTATGCACCTTTCGCCAAGATAAATTTTTTCATGGTTCCTCTTCTTATTGTAAATTAAGTCCATACTATCCTGAATTTTTATTTTAAAAACTAGTACAGATTCATTAGAGCTACACTCAACAGCATGAGGTCAGGACACACTGGTGCATTAGCAGCTAAAGAGTCAGATATTTCCTCCAGGAGCTGTGGGAGACCAAAAACAGAACATGAACGCTATCGTTGCTCTGCAAGTTCTGGATGTTTAAATTGGAATCTGTTTGCTAACAAGTTTCCTGCAACTTCAGCTGGTTTAAAGCAATAGTTCAGCACAAAATTATATTATGTATATCAATTACCACCACCCCCCACCCCCACCCCCCCAAAAAAGGAGAAGAGAATCATCCAACTC
>JAPXVT010000007.1:16683987-16694762 GCA_029823135.1 Acanthurus reversus | reverse complement strand
CTGGACCGGAGACATACCAGCGCACAATGTTTGGTCTCAGACCAGGAAGCAACAGCTGTCTGAACTTACAGTCATCTCCAGGCTCATCCACAAGTAATCCTTCTTCAGTATAGTTGAACGTTACCATCAAACCATTTCAAGCTGCAACTGTTGACTCATGCCTCTTCTCCAATCTTCTCTCCAGACACCTGGGACCTAATGTGACAGTTTACCCTGCTGTTGGGAACCACGAGAGTACGCCAGTGAACAGCTTCCCACCGCCCTTTGTGCATGGCAACAGATCCGGCGCCTGGCTCTACGATACGATGGCAGAGGAATGGGCGCAATGGTTGCCAGATCAGGCTTTGAAGACTTTGAGGTTCTTGATATTCCTGTTTATTATATCTAAATGTTTTGAATTTTTTTCAGCGTCATGCAGGTCATGTTGATAAGACAAAAATGTAGAGGTTAAGTAACAACAGGCAAAGTGTGTGGTGTAGGTTTTAAAGTAGAAAGTGTGTTTGTGTCAGATTTTTATTTTATTTTATTTTATTTTTTTCTTTCAGTTTCGGTTTGTGTTTTTGTATGCGACTGAATAGGATCAGAAGTGGTTCACGTTTCTCAGAATATGGTTCTCTATAAAAGGTTTGGACCTTTCGTGGGTGCCAACGCAGATGAATTATAAGACGAGTCCTTCTAATTTCAGATATGGAGGATTCTACACAGTAGAGATTCAGCCTGGTCTAAGGGTGGTCTCTCTCAACATGAACTTCTGTGCTCGAGAGAACTTCTGGCTGATGGTGAACTCGACCGATCCTGCTAACCAGCTGCAGTGGCTGGTCAGTATTCTCCAGGCCAGTGAGGACAAGGGAGAGAAGGTGAGAGGACAGGCAGAAAGAAAAGCTGACAGAAGACTTGTGGCTGCTTTAAATTGTGGCGCTAATAAAGTGCTTAGTGTGGTTTTAATGAGGCTCAGGTTCATGCCCCACTTTAGCCACATGCTTCATTATAGATGTGGAATATAACTCAGTGGCTTTCCCTCTTCTCACTGTTGCTGAGCATGGATGCAGTAAAAATGTTTTATTACTGCAGTAATTCTCCTTTAATGGTATCTTTTGCTCCCTTTTTTAGGTGCATATCATCGGTCACATCCCACCTGGCCTGTGTCTTGGTAGCTGGAGTTGGAACTACTATCACATTGTGAACAGGTAGCTACATCGATCATTTAAACCTGAAGGTATAGATTTGCAGAATTGAAAGACAATTGCAGTAGAGTTACATCACTGTGTTGTGCTTGCTGTTGTCAAAGGGAAAGGACATGAAGTTCTGCACACTCAGCAGGGGTTTCCTCTTAATGTGCGGCGTGACAGTTTGAGTCCATTTAATGTGATCTGGAACAAACATTTCCAGATGATTAATGCGTCATGTCAGTTGGAGCTGACATCTTTTTCTCAAGCATAATGTTAGTTAATGGTAATTATTCCAGATCATCAGTTATCTGGGACTCTTGGGATGATGCACAAATGTAAAAATAATTGAGTCAGCAAAATGTGTGGTCGACCAATTTTTAGCAGAGCCCGTTTCGCTTCTTGTTTTGTCTGCTGGCCGGAACAGCCTGTGGAGTGTTTGTGTGTCTGCTTCAGTGAATCGGTGTGCAAGTTTTATTTCAAAGGTCAACGTCCTGCTGGGATCAAAGATGTGACGGCCTCACTTTCTGCAACCTGCCAATCAGAAGAGATTTGTTGAAAACATTCTTCCTTTTCATCATCCTGTTTTTGTTTCAGATATGAAAGCACAATCGCTGGACAGTTTTTTGGCCACACACATCTGGATGAGTTCCAGATGTTTTATGACGAGGCGACCATGACCCGCCCGTTGGGAGTGGCTTTCGTTGCTCCCAGTGTCACGACTTACATCAATCTTAATCCAGGTGAGTTCATGAAGTAGCTCTCCAAACATTTCAGAAGCAACACACACACACACACTCAGTTAAAAAAAAGAAAGAAAAGATTAGATTTTTTTTTGTCTCTTTCTAGGATACCGTGTCTACTACGTGGATGGTAAATACAAGGGCAGCTCTCGGATGGTGCTCGACCACGAAACGTTCATCCTGAACCTCACAGAGGCGAACCACAGGCCAGGAGAGCCAGGTGGCCCAGAACAGAACCCAAAATGGACTCTGCTGTACCGCGCCACGCAGGCCTATGGTCTGACCAGTCTGTTCCCTTCTGACTACAATGGGCTGATGCACACCTTTGTCAGCGATGACCAGGTCTTCCAGAAGTTCTGGTACTTCAGACATAAAGGACACGTGTCCGAACCCTGCAAGGAGAACTGCAAAACTACTATGCTCTGCTTTCTGCAGAGCGGGCGCTACGATGAGCTGGAACAGTGCGACCTCCTCAACGGGTTTGAAGGAAACTTGGCCCAGGCTGCCAGAAAAACCCTCTGTTGACCTGAAACGTGGACTGAATGAATGTCTGGGTGGGTGAAAAAAAAAAGCAATATGACCAAATGTAAAATTGAGCCAAAAATGTATTTTTCCTGCTGCTGGTTGATGCACTAGGATTGTTGTATTGGTTTGATAATCGAAAGTCACTTTAGCGATTACTCGTTACTCTGACAGTTTTATGCAGAGCTTGTGAATCTGACACTCTCGAGAGTTCTCAGTTATGCCTTGCTATCAGTAATGTCTTGCAAAGACATCTGAGTATGACTTGCAACATGCCTTGGATTTGTCAACTGCTGTTTTACAATGAGTTGTGTAAAGACTGCTTGAAATCGTCCTTAGGGATGTCGTGGCTCTTCTGCTGCACTGGGGGCCTTCTATCAGGGAGAACATGTCAATGTTAAGAAAGATACGTCGTATGTTTAACAAGAATGTTTGCCACTTTAAATGCTGTTCTGTAAAGAGTAGCTTGCAGCCAACATAAAAAAAGGCCTCTAAATCCTAAGTATTTTATCACATTTGCATTAGGTAAGATTTAGAATCTTCAAGTCCTCATGACACACAGCAGAAAATTCCTGTTAAAAGTGGATGACTGTTCGTCCCTTCGATTGCAAGGCACAATAGGCCGTCCTTAAACACAATGTGAACGTGACATTTTCTGGGATTTGAAAGTTGCAAGGTACAATAGGCCGCTTACCTCTATTGAATCTGGTGGATTAAATGACCTCAGCTCTCTCTTCTCAGGTTTGAGCTTTACCGAGTTGCTTCGCATTACAGTTTCAGAACTTCACAGTGGTCTTGGTCAGCTCCTCTTCAGGGTTTAGGTCAGTTTGGGTATCTACCTTAATGCAAAGCACCGTCTGCCTCAGCAAAGAGGCCTTCAAAGCTGAATTACTAACAGTATTTTCCTCTGAGGTTTACTGATGTCTGCACTTTAATTCTTCGTTGCTAATAAACATTTAGATTTCATGGAGAACAGATCTGATAAACCCGAAATGTTACAAGCATGGGAGGGTTTTCAGATCTTGATCTGTGTGATTTAACATGCACATAACAGTACTGCAACTTGTAAAATGAGCAATAATTGAAAAAAAGATTGTACAAATGTGAATAAAAGATTAAATCTGATAGATGTGTCCACTTGTTGGGTTTATTGTAGAGGGAAAATGTTGAATGCAGAATTTGAAATTACAGTTACTTGTGGTAATACGTCAGTGAAATTTCTTCAAACAAAAATAAGAGTGCTTGTAACTGCTTTTATGGAAATGAGAAAAAAAATCTGATAAATTTTCTTAGATCTAAATTATTTTCTTTAATGAGCGTCTGAGATAAAAAAAAAAAAAACGGACTGGAAAAAAAGGCTTTCCCTGGATTATCTTTGTAAGGTCTTTAACTATTAAACAGGATCATTTTTTTTGCCAGGATCATTTTCCAAAGTTACCTATCTGTGGAAACAGATGATTTTTTTTCCAAGGGAGAAAAAAGTTAACTTTGAAAAATATTGTTTCAAAACTGTATTTTCCACCCCAAATTTTTTTTCATTATTCATGAATGAGAAAGACTAACTTGAAGACTGTCCAGCTAAAACCCAGCGATCCTGTGCTTTTTATAACAAATGATTAACTCACAGCTTAGTCTTCCCTTAAAGCTAAAAGTCACGTCAACAAATTACTAATAATCTAATAAGTGTCAATATTTACCCTAAATGGGATTTTCTTTTCACAGAGGCATAAAAACCTGACAAAGACATAGCATATTCACAAATCTATGCAACTTAGTGAAGGAGGGGCATTATGGATTTATGGCAATTAAAGGTACAGTGTGCAATTTAGTGGCATCTAGTGGTGAGGTTTGATAATGCAACAACATGGACAGTCCTGTCCCAAGTGTGTAAAAGAGCCTATGGTGGCTACAAAAACTTGGAAGGCCCTTTCTACTGAGTCTACACTCATGAAAACACACCTATAAATCTTATATTCTGTCACTTCCTGCCAACAGGTCGTCCTAAATCTTACACAGCTGGACCTTGAACTCAGTAAAAAGCCACTAGCTTCTAAATCAGCTGAGGCAATAAAGACCTGCTGCCTCCAGGACTCACACTTCAGTTCAGGGGTGGAGCTGTGTGACACCTATAAACTATGAGCACATTTATAGGAGCCTATACTCTGATAAAGTTTTTATGGCTGCCTCACTGAGTACATGTGTCCAATTCCCTTCACTAATACACTACTTGCTTCATTGATAAAACAGCTTGTTTAAATTGGACTAAATAGGGGGGATGAATTAATAATAGCACCAGTAAGTAGATGAAGAATCAAGAAATTGGCTATCAATGACAAATAGACAAAATTTCAGTTTTATATTGACATTAAGTGCAATTTTTTTTTTCCAGATACTTTTTAGGAATTTTACATTTTATTGTAGGACATTCAAAAGACTCAACACATACTGATGTCAACTGATTCACTGGAAGACACAACTGATTCACTGGAAGACACAACTGATTCACTGGTAATTCTTCACATATTTCTCATTGTAAGTTTCAGTTTAAGTGCCATGAGTCATCAGAGCAACACTGTGGTCTACGTGATATAATTAAGTGGTGGAGCCCACTGCATACGACATTTGAACACAAGTCATTTAATGCCTCTTGTGTATTTTTTCTGCGTTAGTGTTCAATCTACCAATTTCTGCTCGCCATCAGTCCTTAAAAGTACAACTGCGACAAGCCATAGCATCCTCTTCATCATTCTAAAGGGCTTCTGTTTATGGTTCTGAGAAGAACATCGTGACACCAAAGTCCTCCTTGTACAGGTCCCAGGTCTTTGGCTTGTGTGGGTTGTCCAGCTCTTCCCTGGGTAGAAACAGCCTGTGGAGAGTGTGCAGGTCAGCACTGATGTCAAAACAGAATATGAAATTTGAGTTAGGAGCTACAGAAATAATTGAATCTGGCGACAAAATCCTACTTGTTCTCCTCGATGAAGGAGGTATTAAACCAGAAGTAGAACGGAACATCTTCATATCCTTTTGGCAGACCCTAAAGGTGAAGATGAAAACCAAAGATAAAGTGAATCACAAGAAAAACCGAGCTGAACACCATCTTTTCTCACATGTGTGGTAGAAAAGGTGAAGTGCAGGCACTCACAGCACTTGATTCAAACATGACCTTCACGTCCCCGTCGACCACAGGCCCCTCCTGCAGGCTGATGACTGTTGCGTTGTTGCCCACATCAGGGAACACCTAAAACCACCAGAAGTGTGTTAACAAGTGAATCAGTGTTGCCTGACGGGAACTCGTGCCTGGTGAGAGACTCACCGTGCAGTTCTCCGATTTGGCGCACACACACTGAAAAACCAGCTCTTTCCTCACGATTATCTTCACCTTGAGATCGCTGCCATCACCTTTACCCACGCCTGAGTCAAAGAAAGCAAAAGAAAGCAGAAAATGAACACTGGAACACGATGGTATATAAAGGATAAAAGTTCCAGACTGAAGTGCCCTGCTGGTTTTCTGGGTTTTACCTCCTATGGAGTGGATGCGGATGCTCTTTATCCTGAGGCTTTTGGGTGGAGGCAGCTGTCTGTTGAACTTGGTCTTCATGATCTCATAGTACCCCACGTACCGACTCTGTAGTTCACACAGACACAACAGGGCTAACTAGAACTACTGATTTGCAAAAATGCTCTTCTTCTTAATGTTAAAAAAAAAGAAATCACTGCCTTGTGACTGTATTCATCTGCCAACCAGCCAAGTTGCAGTTACCATCCATATCTGTTTAGACACATAATATATGTAAAAGACTTTCAAAAACTGGTATTTAGTGGTGAGATGGAAGTTACCACTATATTAACATGTGTGAAGCCAGTGAATTATTTACAGTGAGCATGCTGTTTTTGCTCAGAGATTATTTTTTAACAAAGGAGTCAGAGGACAGATAGTGAGCTTTGACACAAAAACAATGGTTGGTGCAAAAACAATCACCTGAAGCTCAACATTAGCAAAACCAATAAACTTGTGGTGGAATTTAATGTTTAAGATATGGATGTTGCTGCAAAAAAAACACCTACAAATTCTAAAACATGAATGCTTAATGAATATCTTTAGCTCGGTACCAAAGAAAAGCAAAGCAATCAGCACAGTTTTAATCTGGGCATCCAGGATTAGCAATGTTCCAAATCTGCCCAATGTGAAATACGGTCACAACAGGCGTTTTCAGAATATTTCTGCTTGTGATTTTTGACAGTGATATGACTTCATATATGGGCCGTTGGTATACTAATGTCAGCTGTACGTGATTTACAACAAAACTTTACGACAACAAATGAAAGCTAACGTTACTGCATTACCACTCCAGGCTTTTGTCTGTTAGGTGCTGATAATGCACCATGAGTCTCATGCTGAATGCTATTAAATCTCAGAGAAGATACGACAAAACGACGACGATCTCGTTACAACTCTGGTTCATGTTTTGTGTCGTCTTCTTATTACAGCTGTCGGGTTTTTAAAACAGTGGTTGTTGGCTCCTGACTTCAAGTGATCAACATGCTGAGAAAAGTACCTACTCTGGAGCTGGAGCTAAAAAAAAGTTACTCCAAACGTAGTTCTAAGAACTATAATGATTCGAGGTTCCTACAGTGTGGATGCAGTAAAACGAAAGGTTATCAAAACAAGGTTCCCGGGACTATAAAATTGTTCCTGTGGTGCGAAAACGACAAATGTTACCTTCAGTCTCTGAGTTGTGCTGTTGAAAAGTTTTTTGCAACACATTATGGAGTTGACCTTTGACCTTTTTGATGTAGAACATCATGCCCAAACCATTTTGTCCTATCAGACATTTGTGTAGGAACTTGTCTTAATTAGAATATGAATTCCTGAAAAATGACCAAAAAAGTGTTTCGCGAGGTCAGTGACCCTTGATCACCAAATTCTAAATCAGTTCATCCCTGAGTCCAAGTGAACATCTTTACCAAATTCCCTCAAGATGTGCCTGAGTTGTCATATTGCCGTCATGAGAGGTCAGCACGTCAGTATCTGCCAAGAGCATAATGCCTCCGGCTGCAGCTGTCAATCACTGCAGCCCATACTAGTGGGACATATTCCACTGCCACAGACACAGTTTAGTTTTTGTCCACCGAGAGGTGCCAGTCTGAACTACTTCAAGTTTACACAAACTGGCTTTAGGTGTAGTCCTAAAATGGCGACATTTCAAAATAAAATCCTCTTTGCAAGTACAAAGCCTGAGTGACGCGTTCTCACCTGAGAGGGAGTCTCCACCCCCTGAAACTTGGAGCTGCGACTCTTGTCTGTCCTCCTCTCACCAAAATACTCCAGACTGTCCTGGTAGACCAAAAAAAAAGACATGAATGTAAGGAATTTTTTGCTTATTTATTAACCTTTGCTTGAACCAAATCAAAGAGACATACCTGTGCACTCTCAAACTGGTCACTGTCAATAAGCCAGGTGCACACCATCGTACCTGTTCGTCCTTTGAGGGGGAGCAGTGGAATTGTCGTCAGCAGAGGGTAAACAGAGAACAAAAGCTGCACTTTTTTAACATCTGCACACCAAACAAATGTCTTTGTCCAACTTAAATAATACACAGAATCATAAAGAAGCAAGCTGTGATCTTTGTCATCACCTTTCCCTCCTTTACAGTGAATAGCGATGATGTTTTGGGGATCAGCAGACATCCATTCCCTCACGCTCGCCGTGTATTTCAGCATGTCCCTGAGACACATTAAACCATGCGGTAAAAGAGACAACAAGACAAGCTGGCAGGCCATATTGTGCAGGTGTAAACTGAAGTGCTACTACATTTAAAAGCAAAATAGAGAGGGGAAACAAAACAACACATCACAGCAGAAGGTGCAACTCACTCCAAGGAGGGGACATTGTGGTCGTCGACGAACACCCGCTCGACCCTGTAGTGAAAGAACTGGGGGTCGTAGCCTTTCTCACCTGCAACAAAAAAAAATATCCAGACCTGGTTTGTGTAGTTCTATATAAAAGGGAAAATGGTACATGTGAGAGGAGCAGCCAACTTACTGCACAGGTTATAAACTTTATAGTGGTCTTCGTGTTTGGTGTCCAGGAACCTCGCCACTTCCTGATCAGAGAGAGAAGTTGTCTAAACTTAGAATTCTGTGAGTCTACTTTCTTAACAGCAGTGCCAAGAACAGATTGAGTTCAAAATCAGTAGGGATGATTACCGAAACCTGTATTAAATGGCCCCAGGGCTAAATTTAGGATGACCATAGTATCGATAACCTGACGTTAATGGTTCTGCTTAATGGTATTGAATAACTTAAGGCATGCTTCTGTGATGGATCTTTGCTATTAATCCTCGCAATCCTCCTGAACAGACATCCCTGTGTCAGAGCCTGTCCTCCTATGAGGGGGTGGGGGGGCACTCACTGCCAGTCTCTGATTCTGTCACTCTCTCACACAGACTGACAGTGACACAGACAGAGACAATGCTCGTTGTCCTCAGTGCAGTAAGTCTTTTTCCTGTGAAGGGAGTAACACGAGCAATCTCTCCAAACATTTTTCGACGGTACGTCACATTCAGACGGATTATTGCACCGATTTCGACAACCTAGCTCGCAGCTCTCCTGTTTCCCCATCCATCTCAAGTATTTTATGCTAGCAGAAGCCCACGCAGAGTTAATGTCAGCTTAATGTGTAGCTATGTGTTCTTGAATTCTGTCTGAAATGGTGAAATCATCATCCAAACTGACGTTCAGAAACACTCAGAGTCAAGTGTAATCAATTAAATCACATCCAGCAATTACTGTAAGTTACTGAAGCTACTAGTTTAGCTCTAATATTTATGTACACAACATTACAGTAACATGTATTATTACATTTCTTTTAACACAACATGACAGAGTGTCACTAATAGTGACCTGATTGAACACGGCTGTTAAACCAACTAAAACATTTTGTCAATAACTGTTTATCTGATTTATTTGTTCTAACAGTGCTGATTCAGATTTCAGAAATGTTTATAATATACAGCACAAGAAAATGAAGCAATTGTTAATTTTGTTGCTAATTTGTTAATTTTTTTTTTCTTAAAGAGGTAAGAAAAAGAGCTGATAACAAAAACCGTCGAAGTACTGGATCGATAAGCAGTATCGGTAAAAGTAGTCACACAGCTAAAATCTTACTGGAACCCTTCCATAGAAATCGGTGAGTATAAGTAGATGAAAGCAAGTAAAGTGATGAAGGTGGGTTCATTCAGAGTGCATGGAACCAGTTTGCATCAGACTCACCTTGATTGGATTCCTGTAGAATGACTGCTTCCCAGACGAGGGGAAAGACATGGCGATGACGCGGTCTAGAGAGGCAGGTGAAGACATGAACAAATATTCCACTTCTTAAAGGGTGTCGCTTTAGTAACTGATTTTACATTTATTATTTGACACAAATTTACACTGTTTTGGATTTTTTTTTGTGCATTATCCAGGATGTAACAACTACCTGTGACATAGGTAAGGTCAAGGTCAAATCCATCCTTCTGATAGCGTCGCTTGTTCTCAGAAACCTGAGGAAAATAACAAGTCAGTGAGCAGGAACACACAGCTGAACTCGCCCAGTCGACTTCGCTGCATGAGGTGAAGACCTTACCATCCTCCTGGTGACCTTCTCCAGCTCTTTCCTCTGAGCTGCCAGTCTGAAGACCCTCACCAAGATTATTATTCTCAGGAAACGGAGGAACGTCACCACCCTGACGAGAAATTTAAGAAATAAATGTAAAATCTTAATCACGTATTAATGTAATATAATGCACTCAACATTATTATGCAGGTATTTCTTTCAAAGAAGGGTAAAACAATAATAGGGTCTTCAGCAATCTATGGACTGTAAGGTGACATTAGGATTATGAAAAATGGTTGAAATCATCATGACATACTGATCAGTTTCATAAAACATCAGCATACTCTCAATATGGCTTCTAAATGCAAAATGTTTAATTTTTTTTTTATGTCAGTGTAAGTGATTACTGAATGTTCAGTCTACAGAGAGAAACTGTCAGTGTAGAAGTTCTGCTTAACATGAAGGGTTCAGAAAGAAATACTGTGGAACTTCACGATATCATCATGAAAATAACCCACTGAAGCAATAACATTATTACTGCCTAGACATTTGAAATACATTAACAGTAAGTATGAATTTTCCATCTGGGCTGAGCCACACAGTGCTGTTTACATTAAATAGAGCTCTTAGAGGGCCTGCACACCTACACAGGTGTTTTCAATTACCCTGCATGATTAGACCTAATCTAGGATTTGATATTAAAATGTACACGTGAAAACACCTGTAAGGGTGGAGCATTAAATATAT
>JAPXVT010000007.1:16660770-16677196 GCA_029823135.1 Acanthurus reversus | reverse complement strand
CTGCCAACCACTGGTGGACTTAGGATATTTGACGGGCAGGGGTGAAAATAGTAAAAAAAGGCACTTATTGTTTGCAGTGGGGCACAAGCACAAAAAATTGCTGAGCACTTGGGGCCAGTTTCGTCCAATGCAAGGCACCCCAGAAGGCTCTTCACCACCTTTTGTTCACTAGAGGGACAGCTGAGAGGGCACTTTACCACCTTTTGTCCATTGGAAGGGCACTCTAGAAAGCACTTCATCATGTTTTTTCTACCATAGGGGCATCCAGGAGGGCACTTTCGCTGTTTTTTTCCTAACATTAGGGCACCACGAGGGGCAATAGCCCCCCCTGGCCCCCTCTGAGTCCACCACTGCCTTGCAAAGCTCAACATCAGATAATAATGTAGGAGTTTATACAGGCTACACAAGAGTTTCATGTAATGCCACATATCTGCGTTATTCTCATTTTAGAGACTGGGTGGACTACAAAGACGGCTTTGGTGATTTCAAACTGTGGAATGATGAGTTTTGGTTGGGCAATGAGCGCATTTACTCGCTTCTCTCCAAAGGTAAGAAATTATTAAAATCCCAGAATCCTTATTTCACATCTCATTTTATGAGTGGTGTTTTGTTTTTTAATGGTCTTTTCTCACAGTATGTAAATGTTCTCCTTCACTGACTGCTTTTTTCTCTTGTTTTGCCAACACTTTGTATTCCTAAAGGTAAGAATCTGGTGAAGATAGATCTAATGGACTGGGACGGACAGAGAAGGCATGCTTTTTACGAGAACTTCAGGATCACTGATGAAGCTGTGAGATAAATGATTTTACATTTCTATTTTTTGGTCTCAGAAGTAAATGCAATTTATAACAAACCTAATTTACTTAAACACATATTCCAGGACAAGTATCGTCTCCAGTATGAGCTGTATAGTGGGCAAGCCGGGGACGCTCTGACTGGTGGTGGAGGGACGGTTGAGCGCTGGTCCGCCTCTCTCAGCGGCATGCAGTTCAGCACCAGAGATCAGGTTAATAGATCACTTTTTATCATTCAAAGGGGTCATTGCTATTGTCCCAATAACTGTAAAATTATTGCCGATGCACAGATGACATCTGTGATAACGCTGATGACGTGATGATCATTGACAGGACAACGACCGTTACCTTCAGGGCAGCTGTGCTCAGGAGAATAAGGCAGGATGGTGGTTCAACAGGTGAGACTTTTCCATGAAATCCAAGTGTGCATAACATTTTATACCATAGAGAGAACCTTACAGTTCAAGCTAAGAACACGGCTCTAATAAAAATGCTATCGCGCATAAATTACTCTTCATGTGCACCATGCAGAGCAAATGCAAAGCTTTAAAAATAAAAGCTGAAACTCCTCAACTCGTCTTTTAAAAACCGCCCTTGACATCATGTACTGTCCTTCTATGTACAGATGTCATGCAGCCAACCTAAATGGGATGTACTACCGCAAAGGGACGTACAAGGGCCGGTCTGACAACGGTGTGGTCTGGGGAACGTGGAGAGGCCTTTGGTACTCCCTTCGACACACCACCATGAAGGTGCGGCCTCTGGTTTTCTTGGACTTCTTCGGCAGTGGAGCGGGGGAAATATAAAAACACCAGGCTTCAAATTCCTTTCTGAATGACGGCAAACGACTCATATCATGTTAATACTCTGCTTTTAAATATATATCTGTGTATCCTCATTTGAAACTATTGTCAAATAGTGCTAGTAGTCTTTTTTTGTTTTTAGTAGGCATTGCTTTCAATGAAGTGCATAAACAAAATAACAATAATAAAAACAAACAGCATCTCAGCCACAACGTCTCACTGACAATTATGTTTTATTCTCTTCAAACAGTTGAAATTGTATACTGTTGCTCCAGCTTGTGCATTTTGCAGAAAATCAAATGCATAAAAATTGCTTAATTGCTATGATATACTAATTAACCCTCAATGGTAAACTGCATCAGAGTAAGAGTGGGTCTCACGGCAGTGCAGTGTTGTACAGTAGGACTTCACAGCATAATAAAAAACAGTGTATCCAGCAGTACAGATCAGCAAGACTCACCTGTCGTCTGTAGTGTTTTCAATACTGGCATCGGCAGGGCTTGTTTTTAACAGTGCAAACAGTAGGTACAAGGCTGAGTTAAACATGACTACAGTAAATTCTGTACTTGTAGCTGATAGGCAAAGAAACCTACAAAGAGACATTCTGAACAGTCATACTCTAACTAATACAAAAATATGGTTAAATTATAATGCCAATCAAAATTTGAAATATAAACGCAGTTCAATACAATTAAAATATGCAGTAGAAAACATAAAAAAATAACACTTTTGAGAAAAAAAGCTTTTTGCCTAAATCTCTAACATCCAATGTAATCTTCACTGATATGTTGTTTGCGTTAAGATGAGGTTATAGATTTAAATAAATGTAATGGCCGCTCCTTCATGCTGCAGTCCTGAAGACCTGTGGCGTTTACTCCTCCTCCCCGACATATGCTGGGGACAGATCCAGGTCCAACATCCTCTGCTCTGCCTCACTCAGCCTGTAGGAGGAGCCGCCACTGCTGCTGTGGTCTCCCGACATTGGCAAAGAGCGGCAGCGACCTTTCCTCTGCTCCATGGATGATACGCTAAAAGTGGAGCTGCGCTGCCGACCTTTAACCCCAGAGGACTGAGCCTCCTTTAATTTACGGGCCAGCATGTTCCTCTGGATAGGTGACGGGCCACGACGGTTCCAGTTCTGCTCGGCCCGCTCCCGGCGATCCACACTTAGGCTGCTGTTCCCTGCAGCTGGACCCCCAATGCCTGAGATTCCCTCTCCACCTCCCGTCTCACTCCTTCTTTGCCTTTCAGCGTCGCTGAGGTCGGCTTTAGCATTATCCACGTGTGCTGAAATGCTGTGTGTGTTGGTTCCTGTGTGCTTGAGTTCATTTTTGTGAGAAGGAACAGCTGTCTCTACCCAGGGCTTCCTCTGGTCATTTCTCTGAGGTCTAGATTTAGCCCACTCTGAGGCCCCATGCTCTGGAATGGGGTAAGAACGGAATGGCTGTCTCTCCCATCCTCCTTTGGTCCAACTACTTCCTTCAGGAAGGGTCCGAGATCCCACCTGAAAAGGACAACGTATGTTTGAAAACACCTTAACAAATGTGACCTAAAGTATATACATAAACATAAATAAAGCTGGATAGGTGACCTGGGTCATGCTCCTCTCTCTGAACTGTCTGGAATGTGCAGAGGCTGGAGGCTGGGGTTTGGTGTCATTAAAACTGGAGGTCCGGCGGAAATTGGGATTCTTATGATAGGAGTTTCCTGTTCCTGCACTTCCTCCTCCTCCTCTGAGACCTGCTAAGCCGCTCCTCTCCACCATCTCCACCCAGTCAGCAGTGCGGTCACGCCATTTCGAGTTGCCCCCACTCGCATGAGCAGAGACATGAGGACATAAGACCAGCTCCACTCTGGGACTGAGCCTGTCCGCTGTGACCCTCGATGTCTGTGCTGGCGGCTCAGAAAAGGAAGCCGCAGTGCGAGTGTGGTTGTTGCTGGTGTCATCTTGGAGGCCCAAAGGGAGTGTGGGATGAGTGAATCCAATTGGCGTAGGGATGGGGGAGTTGGTGGGTGAAGCCGATATTTCTAACAAGGTGTCATCAACTGGGCTTGAAGAGACATGGTACAGCTGTGTGGCTTCCTTTAACCCCTTCTTCTTCATTTCTTTCAACTGCTGCTGAGCCAATCGGTACCTTCAGTGACAACAAAACTTTAATTTTTAAAACTGTAGAATGGCAGAATAAGTTTGACAATAATGGTCTATGTGATGAAACATACCCAAAAATTGTTGGCAACATCTTCTGACCTGTGGGAGACAACCTTTGTGGGTCCTGTGAGACAGGAATCACCAAGGTCTGTGAGAGAGGCTGACTGCCCGGGACAGGAGCCTCTTTCTGGGCTGCACCCACACCCGTACCTCCCAGTGGGCTGTGGCCATCAGACAGGCTGGGTCTTCGGAGACTGTGGCCACAAATGGAGGCCTCATCGGAGAGCTTGCGTCCTCCAGGGGAATGCATGGAGCCTCTGCGGACAGAGCTGCACTGAGGGGTTTTGCAAAGCTTTCTCCACACAGTCACCACAATAGTAGCCAGAATCACAGCCAGGCAAAGGGAGATACCGGCCACCACCACCACACTGCCACCTAAGGGCGCCACTCCGACAGGCGCGGGGGGGAGGGACGGAGAAGGTGCAGGCGCTGCTGTGAAAGAAGACAAGACAGCTACTTTTAAAGTGAATTTTGTGAAAAATCAAAGGAATGGTAACCGAAAAAGAAGAAAAAAGGAAAATGAGGGATGAAGAAACTGACCGACACAGTCCTCCAGTGAGCAGATGGACTGTTCCTTCACCATGCCTGTGCACTTCATCCCTCCTACACCTGAGGGCAGCAAACACTCGCGCACTCGCTCCCTCACCCCCTCACCACAGCTCACACTGCACACGCTCCACGGCTGCCACAGGCCCCATGACTCTGCAGAAAAAAATGTGAAATTGCAGATAAATCGATAGTTTGGTATAAAAAATCAGACACTACAACAAAGAGCAGAGAAAGGCTCAACCATCATATCACATGACATCATCAAACAGTGAATGCTTTATCCCTAAAATGGACAAAGCTAGAACACAGCTGCAGGCAACTTTCTATGATGAGACAGTGAAAGTTGAGGCTGATTTACTTTCATGTTTAAAATAATTCTAACTATGCTTTTGCGCTAACCCATGTGTTAACACTAACACAAAACACCTTATTCAATAGATAAACATTTAAGTTGGTGAATGGAAACATTTTTTATGATGCTGAAAATATATTTTCTTATGTTTGACTCTAAGCTTACTTTTAATGCGTGAAAATGCACATGCAGTGCTCATAGATATAAGCAGGGTTAGGGTTAACCATTACCATAACCTTAAATATAACCACCAATTACACATTATAAATGTGTTTATAATGTGATATAATGTGTTATTTATGCTCATAATGTGTTATAATGTGTTATAGAGACAGACCACACAGAAAGGGTAATTGATAATTTAGCCTTGTATCATCCAGACAACTGATATATAACTAAAATTGGACTTTTTTTAAACTGGTTGTTTCAGCATATAATTAAAACAGACAAACAAATAAACTACATTGTCTTTGAGACATTTTTGTCATAGTAGGAAAAGTACTGGTCCGATAGTAAAGCCAAAAGACACAATAGCAGGAACTTGAAAACAAAGCAGCCACATGGAATTAAAAAAAAATCTTAGTCATTTGTGTCTTTCTCACTGTGACAACTCAAAATATCTTCATTTAAAAAAAGGCCTCTTGCAAACTTTTTTAATGGGGCCCATTGAACAAACAGGGCCCGGATTTTATCCACAACTGGATTTTATCCAGGAAAATCAGGATCAATCAAGAAAATTTTAAAACCTTGTTGAGCAAATCACTGCACTCCTGCAGCACTGACAACTGTTTAATGACCAACAGAGGACGAGCGTAAATGTCTTCTTGACGGCTGCAAAACGTTAATGTGTCAACTTATCACATCTTACCTGCACTCCTGTGAACCACCAAACAGGTCTGTGCAGGACTAGGGGAGCGACTGAAGTTGAAAACAAAGCGAAAGCAGTACTTATTCCTTCCTGGGTAAAACACAGAACAGTTAAATTCAGTCTCATTCTCCCCCTGAGTCAGCCAGTTGAAGGCCAGCGGAGATGAAGGCTCCTCTGGTCCTAACCCCATCAGTGCTGTTCCACCTGCTCCCATCCCAGAGGAAGCAGCAACCCCTGTTCCAGGCCCTGCATCCTTATACAGCAACACTTTCCCATTGATGTGAGCACAAGGCGGGGTTATCAGTTTAACAGTCACAGTCCCTTCACAACCACTCCTGTAAGCATTGCTGTTTTCCACCAGCAGCTTATAGGAGAAGATTCGGGACAGGTAGAAAACTCCGGAGGTCTTTACATCCTGAGAGGTATGAGGAGACCGCAGAGCCACTCGAATGAAGTCTTTTTCTGTGAAGGGGAAGGCGCAGGCCAGCTCAACACTTTGGGATCGCAGAGGTTTGATTGGGTGTCGCGTGCGGGCCCGGACCTTGTCGATGCTGTTTCGCCCTATCTGATTATACTCCATGAAGCTGACCTCCAGGAAGAGAGCAGAGTCAATACCGCTGGAGCAAGCCTGAAAGTGCTCATTAGTGGATATCCCAATCTGGAGGGAGACAGAAGAAGAGAAATGTTCATCACTCCAGCCGACAGTCTGCATAACAATAAATCCACTTTAATGAGCAAATTTTGAGAGTTTGTTTGTCTTGCCTGAAAAGATCCTGAGTGGTTGCCAGACCTGTCCACAGCGATGTAAAAGGTAGGCCACTGCACCTGCAGTTCTGAACTCCACCACCAGGTTGTGCTCTCAGTGCTGCTGTCAGATGTGCTATTAGCATGAGAAACAGCAGAGATGCTGGTCTGCTTCAGCAGGAACCGGAAAGTTCCTGCATACAGGAAGCAAGAGCAGTTGAACTCCACCCTACCGGCCGATTGGTCGTTGGGGAGAGTCCTGGTCAGAAGGGTGGTGTTGGTTTCCGTGTTGACCAGAGAGAGGCTCATGCTGCGGATGGTGCTGCTGTTGGATTTTGTGTTGAAGTCCACAAATACACTGGCGTTGCTAAGGGCGATGTGGAAGGAGGGCCAGATACTGAGCCCGGCTAGAGCTACAGGAAAAGACGCACAGAAATGAGATATGCACAAAAGAAACATACCTGATTATGCCAACTATGGTCTTACATATTTGGTTGTTGTTTCCATGTGAATTTTTTATTTATTTTTTTAAATAATACGCCATTTTCTATTATTAATATACCCTATTATTGGTTTAGGTTTGGGTAGTTCTATGTTAATTTCTTTAAGTGATGTTTGGATTGTATAGAAAGTGGAATTCAAACAGAAAATGTCATTTTAAGTTGACACTAAACTTTAGACATTAGTCTTGGAGAAGTGAGAATTATTTGCTCTGTAGTGTCAATTTTGTGCAGATAATTATCCATCATGGTCCATAATTAAAAACAATCCAATGCACAGTCACATAAACAAGAAATTATTCATGGGCCTGTTGATACATTTCCCATGTCTTGAGGGCAGCGAGTCTAATTGTAATGACAACACGGCCAGAAATGATCAAATGTCCTCAGTACGGCTAAATATTACGTTCACGTTCGGGCACAAACTCTAAGCAGGCCTGGGCTGAAAAACTTTTCACGATAGTGAAGGTTAATATCGGTCGACTTTACTAATTATTGATCATGTAGGTTGTGACTGACGACTTGTTGTGCACTCTGAGGGCTGGGAGTGGCTAAAGTGATAAAATGAGTAAATATCACAATATTTTTGACCAAATCCCTCGATACTGAGACAGTAAAGTAAGTATGGCTATTGGTGATTTCACAAAATATTAACCCAATGACACTTTTGCTAACTAATCATCAGTAATGTGGATAAGTGGGTAAAGGGTCAATACAAGAACATCTAGAACAGTCTGGAAAGTTCAGAAAATCACATCACTTCACTGTAATGAAGCCTTTTCAACCAGGAAATGACAACACTTACGCCATATTCCAAGATCCAAAAATCACGATACCTCGTCTCATATCACGATACGATACAATACTGATTTATTGCCCAGCCCAAGGATCCACAAAGACAATCCATAGGCATCAGCAGTGCTACGCTACATATTTCATGTCCACGGTAAGTTGACAAAGGTAGTAAAATGCTTTGCAGCACCTCTGAGCATAATTAGCACAATATCAGTAGAAAAGACAAACATGCTGCAGCACAGAAACAAATGCCTTTTATTTTAAGAGTGCTTGTGCTTTGCAGTGTTAATCCTGTTGTGCAAACATCCTCACAAAGCAGAGAGGGTGTGGGAAGAGGAAAAGCCTGACTCTCCATTACCCACTTCACTCCTCTGCCCGTTTCTTCGGCTCAGCACCCCTCTCTCATTTAAATGAGGCCACATAGATGAATACGGGGTAAAATCCATTTGAGTGTTTGCTTGATGGGGTGATACTGCAGGTCTTTTCAAACATGAAGTCATGTCACTGATGTGGTTTGTTGAGACTCACCGTATCCCATGAGCGCCAGCAGAAAAGGCAGCAGCGAGACAGCCTGTGGCATTCCGATGTCTGTGCCTCTGGTTTCTCCCACACCACATGACCATCCTCTTCCACAACCCTTGACCTCTACGAATCAGAGGCAAACCACAGAATAAGAAAAACCAACAAATACAAACAACAGTCCACAAGGAGGTACTGACAGGCAACAAGTGCTTGAGGTGTCATCAGACGGGAGCAGGAATGGAGGAAGCGGTGCATTCATCTGAGGTATGAAAAACAGGAAGGCTGGAGCATGAAGCTGTAACCGTGATTTTTCTGGAGTTACAGTGGCGTCTTCCTCTTCCTTCCATCTTCACAATGGGAGTGGAGGGATAACAAACGTTTGTGACGTAGAGCCAAATCCTCGTTGGTTGGTTGCTAACAAAGCTTTTCATGATCGTTTTTCTCCTGTTTCCTTAAAAACACAATAGACTTCTAATTTTCTCAGAAACAAATCTGAAATTGTAAGACTGGGGGCACCAGACTGATAAAATTTAGGCTATTGTCTTTATTTTACTGTCATATTATTTTACTTGTATTTTTTTCCCCAAACATTTTTTGTGTGCCAAAGCCCTAACCAATCATATGGCTAAGAATGCAATTTAAACTAATACATTGATAAATATAATACAATACAATATATTACTTTTGCTGAATCTGCATTAAACACAGGCAGTAACTTATATGCAAAACATACACCAGTTTAAAATAAAGTACAAAGACATGATTTCATACAATACAAGGATGAAGAGAGAGTTTAACAATCACCGCATGCTCACAGGGGTTATTGTTTGTTTGCTTATTATTTATTTATTTATTTGGTTACTGAACATTAATTCATTATTACCAGTTTCTCTTCCTCTTTTTCTGTATGTTTTTTTAGGTGTATATGCATACAGGTATATGTATATAAAAATAGGTAGAATTATAATAGTGTATATTATTCATTGTGTCTTATATGTATAATCAGATAGTGTATATTATATACATATTGCATATTATATAGGAAGCTGGTTATTATCAGTTAATGACTTATGGAAAAGGGGTGAGATTAAGTAAGTTTCTTTTTTTTCACTCCTCACTCTTTTAGAGTATGTAAACTTATTCAAGCATTGTTGAATATTTTTTTGTTTTTTTCTATCTGTTCCTTGTGCTTTTCATTGAATTTTTTAAAAATGTTTTTTTCCTTGTTTTTGTTCTTTACATATTCAAAATAAACAGGCTATCTCAATCTCAAATTTTGGTTCTAAACTGAGTGGAAGTGGATGAAGCCTGGTGTATTATGACGCGAGTCCCTTTTATAAATGTTAGGCTGTCGTTACAAAGTCCACCTCTTAACCGAAGGAATATTTAAAATATTATAACCATGTAGGCTACTTTCAGCAACTAGCCTAACATACAGTAAGCAACGCTTGTAACGTTAATATTTGAAACTACAGTTTAACCTGCCTTTGGGGCATATAATGGTCATAACCTTCTTTGTTTCATATAGTTGAGAATTGAAGCCGTTCTACTTACATCTTGTTGACTCAGCACAGCATTATTCCTCTCTAATATTCCGCCACAGTAAACGCAACAACGGCATCTCCACGTTCTGATAACTCATTTCATCTGACTGACAACAAACCGCGAGTGATTTCATCGAGAGTCAGCGGGACAACCGTTACAGAGTTCCCCGAGGGCGCGCGCGGGCGTTCTGAGCGCGTGAGAGAGATCCGCTCACAGTCACTTCAGGGTCAGCAGCAGGGCGGACGGACGGACGGACGGACTGAACGTAATGTGCATCCCACTATTTTTGTTCCTCCCTGATGTAGAATCACAGCAAAGGCAACGCAGCGTGCTGTGACGTCGTGGAAAGCAAACCAATGGGATACTTTTTTCAAAAAACACTCAGTTACTAATGATAAAATGTTTATCTTAAAGTTAAGTAGGCCTATTTCCATTTTATTAAGAATCTCTTTGTTTCTTATTCACAATATTTAAGAGGCAATTAACATACTTTTTACTCTAGCACACTTGATACTTGTCGTTACTGGTTAATTTGCAGATTTAAATTATTAAACAAAATATAGTCAGCTACTGAAATGCACTTAATTAGCTCTTTTTACAAAATGCAACCATAAAATTATGTACCGCAGACATTAAGGCATCTTTGATTGTAGACCTAATCCAATAATGGATCACATATGATTCTGAAATGTGCTACTTTGCATTATGGAATGCTTTTACTCTTTGGAACTAAATATATTTTTATACTATCTTCGTACTCTTTCTCAAGTTTTTTGAGTTTGAATGTAGGACTGTTACTTGTACTAGAATACTTTAACACTGTAGTAGCCTATTTCTATTTAAACTTCAGTAAAAAGACAGAAAACTTTATTCACACCCGCCCCTCCTTTCTGGCTTGTCGAATTCACATCCAGACAATTCTGTGTTTTGTAAGTGGGCTCTGAATTTCTGTGACTGAGCTGGGACTCCCACTCTTAATAGAAACACTAGTTCTCAAATACAGAAGTGCCCATGCAATGTCTTCATACAAAGGTTACTTGTAAGATCAGGTCTGACATAGGCTAGTAAAGCGTTATCACATACAATTATGAAGCATGTGAGAGATTTATAACAACAGGCACCTGAGTCATCCAAAGACTCAGACACAGGTGAAGGAGAAAAGTGACCACACTGGGGGATGGTGAGATTCAACAGATGAATCAAATCCTTGAGTGACAGTTAAATATTTTTATGTGTGTTGTGTGGTTGTTATAAGTATTATATTTAAAAAGACACTCATTCACATAGCGCAGCCTTGTGTATTCTAAGTGGCCCAGGAGAGAGGGTGAAAGTTTGAACAGCAGAACTATTCATCTCACACAATCACATGAACGTTTCTCCACTTAAGATGACTGGCAAGTCATTTTTAGAAATGAAATCACTTAAAAAAATTTAAAAAAAATAAAAAAAGATCCCCACCCCCACCCCCCAAACAATACTTAGATTTGAACAATGAAAGACGGCCATTCATCAGTCCATCTTGGTGTGCAGAAAAACGTTCACTGAAAGTTCAACGTCATGCATGAATCCCGAATTATTATGATCAGACCTGCCTCAGTTCAGCTCTTCAAGACTTCATGAAGCAATTGAGTTCATCTACTATCAATAAGTGAACCACATGGTAGGTTAATCTAATCAGCTGCAGAGCACTGCAGACCTTCATTTTTCCTCCAGAGAGAGGGCCTGCAGAAAACAGGAAGCTGGAGACGAAACCTTCTGCAGCTCAGCTCTGCTCACAATGGGAACAAAGAACTTTTTCTATTCTGCATCTTTTCTGCCCTACAGGGACTCACATGGGATTAAAAATAAAAAATACATGGAACAGACTCTCCGCAGCAGGTAGAACATCTAGACATGTCGCTACTTAGACTCATGATATGCTCATATTTCACACATTCATTGCAACTTCTGCAGCTACTCTTTAGATCAGGGTTATTCAATTACAAATTCAGTTGGGCCAGATTTTAAAACCAGGAAATGTAGCCCGGCTGGGTATTTTCAGCAGCTGGTCAGCAGCAGCTAACGACAAATTTTACACCTACACAAATGAATCGAATGAAAAACAAGCTGTTAGTCCTTGTTTCCTTCTTAAAAACCACAACGCACACGTTGCAAATCAAACACGTTAGTTTGGTGTTTGGATTTGGTAGGAAAATAAACGAGCGCTTGGGAGTCCAGGCAGGGCCAAACCGATGGTTTTCACTGTCTGTTTTACATTTGAGGGGTGAGAAAGGGACGTTTTCAGAGGTTGTATCATAGGATTACATTACTAATACTACATATTTACAACAACATGCTGCATTGGGGATTGAATGTGAGTAGGCTAGGTGGGAGTGTTGCATTAAAGGTCTTTAGGAATTTCTGCAGGCTCTCACAACCTTTTCCTCGATTTTTCTCTGCTTTTTTGGATGGGCCACTCGGGGGTTGCTTCTGGGCCGCATGTGGCCCTCGGGCGGCCATTTGAATAGGCCTGCTTTATATGATGCACTGTGGGGAGATGCGGTCATATGACAGAATTTTCAAGCACTTCACTGTGCTAATTATTAGGGCACTTAAATACAATTGGACTTTTTGTGGAACAGCCTCTGCAATGAAGGGATTAATGGCCTAAAAATTACATTTGACAGCTCTATATTTTAAGCGACAGCAGATCATGTGTTTTATTTTATCTTGGTGTTTTCTTCCAAATTTATTTCCAGATCAATAGGCAGGGTATTCAAATCTGGGCATTTTTTCTCCCTCCCCTGGAACAAGACAGCATGACAGGCTTTATTTCTTAGTCATTTATCACATAAATGTAATTTTACTCAGACAAACATGTGATCTCCGGCTATGACTTTTTCATAACAGTCGGGCCACTTGTATAAGGCGTGAAAAACAATAATTTGTCATCAGTGAGTTGAAAACCAAAGTGCAAAAAATACAGTATGTTCCACTGAATTTGTTTTCCCAAAACTGTTTATTACTAAACACATGTGATGATCAGTCCACCAAGAAGAGCAAATCTGGTAAGACTTTGCTGCATTGGGAATTTCTTCAACAGTTTCTGAAGAAGAATCTTCTTGATAAACTTCTTCTGTCTCTTTGAACTCAGAAGAAAATAACCTGGAATATCAGTATACAGTTTAAACGCAGATATCTATCACAAACAGAACACCATCCGTTCAGAAATCATTACCAGCCCGGAGCAGCAGGTGCTCTTCTGCTGTACATCAGCATGTACATGTAGCTGAAAAAGATTGTTTCTAATGCATCCAGCCGATCAGCACAGGCAGTGCAGCCAAGTTTATGTTCATTTT
The DNA here is from genome assembly GCA_029823135.1 of Acanthurus reversus. Taxonomy (NCBI): domain Eukaryota; kingdom Metazoa; phylum Chordata; class Actinopteri; order Acanthuriformes; family Acanthuridae; genus Acanthurus; species Acanthurus reversus. The sequence continues at coordinate 16,664,177 of JAPXVT010000007.1, read as the reverse complement.
TAGGTTTTTTTTTTGAGTTATTAGCTCAACAATAATGAATGTAAACCGCTCAAAAGAGGTTTGGGTAGAATCTCAAACCCTCAACAGAGTCGTCTCTGCACAGGTGGCCCATCTTTTCAGCCAGCAACAACCTGAGGATGAGGAAGGAAAAACGAGGATGAGACGAAGAAATGAGGGAGAAGAAACACATGTGGCAGGACGCAGCAATAATGAGACACAAAGACAATTGTTAACAGTCCAATAATAATGTTGTGTCGTAAAACCAAGAGACTGACTTAGTGAATCTTGCTCACTCACCGTTCTTTAGAGAGAAGCACAGAGAGACCGAGAAGCTTTGCAAACTCCTCTGCTGTTAAGGAGCCCTTGTCTGACACCTGCATGAGAGGAAGATGAAAATATACAGAGACAGGACGAGTATAAAATCAAAACTTAGAATGTCACTCGTTTGTAGATATTTGCCAAACATAAAGCATGCTGTCTGATCCGTCTCTGCTGTGTCAGTGTCAGTGTAATGTTTGTAAGGGTAGAGCTCACATTGTCCAGTGCTGACGCTATCATTTCCTCTTCACTGTGAGACTGCAGCTGGACCACCATCACGCCGCTGTCAAACACACGCAGCCTACGAAGGATACAAGATGGATGAAGGGAAGAGAGTGTGTGTGTGTGTGAGACAGAGGGAGACAAAAGAAAGCGATCCAGTCCACAAATTTATGCTGAAGTGATCTTTTATTGAGCTAAAATAGGAAACTGAGAACAGCAAATGTAAGACAATCATGGTAAGGAAACAGGTTAATGTTTTTTTTTTCCTTCTTTTTTTTCGGAACCCCAGGAAGTGACAGGAAATGACACTCACAGAGGTCTGGAAACCACTTCCAACAACAGGAAGCCAGGCAGGAAGAGCCTGGCCTCTGTGAAGTAGGAACCAACACTGCCCTATATATTCCTTCACTTAACACATATCCTGGTCTGTATACACAAATGAGTGTAATTAACTGTGCAAAGACACATTAAACAAATACAACTCACCTCAACGGGAGCTTCAACGACTCAAACATCTTGCATGCGTTCACCAAATCCTCTGGAGACAAAAGCTGTGCGGAAAGAGTTCAAGAGAAGGAACCTCAGTATCCGACTGGCCACAAAACACATTTGTGTGCAGCGTGAACGTGTGCGCTAATGTGAGCATCACCTCCATCCCTCTGGCACGGTTGACGAGACAGTACACCTCAGTGAGGGCCATCATACCCCCACGCTCCTGAGAGCGCAGGGAGCGGTCAGAGAAAAAGAGTCGGCAGGGATAAAAACGGAAAAGAAAGTGAGGATGAAATGAGTTTGTGGCGTTAGTCTGTGTACATGTAAAACATATGACACAGAAATGAACACATACCTCTAGAGGGGCTTGGAGCATATCTCCCAGTTGCTTAGCCAGCTGCAAATGGTAATGTGTACCTGAACCATGTGTTTCCCTGGTAACAGGGTTGGCAATACCCATGCTCAGTAGGTAGGACTTGAACCGGATTGTCTGTAAAACAAAAATAACTGTTATTAAGTGCAAACTGGTGTAGCAGCATCATGCATTAACACTACTGTCTGTACTGTTTTTTGTGTGTAAAATGGTCCCGTGAAGTTGGAACCTTTTGAACCTACAACATCCACTGTCCTGTTTCTGTTTGCAAGTCCCTACCTCGTCTTCTGTGATGTCTCCCTGCTTGTCTTTGATCTTGTTGGCGATAGATCTGGACAGCTCTACCATCTCTTTGGCCTGTTACAGTAGACAGTCATCAGCAAATCATACAGCTTAATGCCCAATAGACTGCCTATAAGTGGTCAATAAGGCTATCATAATCTATGACTACAAAAGAAATGATTCTTTACCTTCACCATCAGCTTGCTGAGGTCCTCAAAGGCCTAAAAAAGGAGAACAAATGGGTTACATAGTGATCAAAATCATTCACAATTAAGTAAACTGCAAAACATCTCGGCTTGACATTTCAAATATCATTCCACAGCAGCCCCATCACTCTCTGATGAAAATCCCCTCAGCCATAAACTCTCATTTGTTTCACTGCCATACTTTCATGAAGCAAATTATATATCATTTCGATTTAATTTAATTTATTTTAAATACATACATAGAGTCTGTCCAACAGTGATTGTATTAAATAACTTCATGGTCCTCTAATGAGTGTCACAGTAGCTGTGGTCAGCTTACAATAAATTCCAGCAGTGACAAGTTTGGATGGCACATATTCATAGAGACTTCTTAAATCATACAACTCTTTATTATCTGTCACTTAAGTTAAAATATGGCCAAATAAAAAAATTCAGCTTTCAGGAGCTTAATAGCATGACTTGTGTGCTGTTTATTTAAATTAGTGTCTATTCGGAAATGTAACTCTATAACTGAGCAACACCGCCAAAATTCACATTCTGACACATTTCTCAGTATTTAAGTTTTTGCACTTTAAAGTACCTCAGAAATGTTTTTGTCTGTCTCTTTCCTCTTCTCTTCTATCTTCCTCTCAATGCCAACAATCCCAACTGCACGAGTTCTTCCTGCCTGCATGACCATGAAGGAAAGAAAAACACAAGTAGTAAAACACAAAAGAGTCGGTTAGAAGCTGCGAGGGATAAGGTAAGACAAACAGCGAGGAGGGAAAAAAATGCAGTCAACTGTTGTAGTGCTGCGTAAGTGAATTTCAGTCACTATTTTTTTTATACTGTTTATCAAAAAGACTGATTTAATCTCATTTGGAGACACATGACATTAATGCAAGTGAAATGACAGTGTGTAACAGCTCACAGAAAAGCTTATTTTTGCTTTAGTCTAAGTCCTGCTGTAGGATATTAAACCTAATTTCATATATCAGTGGATTGGGAGGAAAGCAGCAAACCAACAACATACATATTGATACTGAGCTTTGAAAAGCCCTGAAAATAATCAGAGACAGAAGTTCTATTATTACTGTCAAGCCCATGAATATAGTGACAACACTGCCACCCTGTGGAACATAATTTGAAGTAAAGCATCGCTTCCTGAACAACAGTTTTGCTGATGCAGTTACAGTTGCTGGGGTTTAAGAACTAAATAACTTTCTGGCATTCGTCAAACACATTCCAAAAAATATAAGACAGCTGAAAGGACGAGCGTCTAGTGAAAGAAGGAACATCAGTTCAGCTTCTGACCTGCGGACCGGTTCCTGTAGGGATGGACTGTGATACTGGCGTATTCTCCCATCTCTTTTGAGTCATTTCCTCTGTCAGCCTCCTGTAAAACTTTAAGGCAATAGCACCATGTCAGTTCCATGTAATGCAGAACCAAATGCAGAGTCTCTCCAAGCAGGCATGCCATAGGGTAAATATGTACAATATTAAGAAGTACAGTGCGCACTAGATACAAAGTAGTT
>JAPXVT010000007.1:16575397-16592149 GCA_029823135.1 Acanthurus reversus | reverse complement strand
GGGTATGAGTGTGTATCTGTGAGTACACATGCACATGTATGTCTTTTTTTTTTGTTCCCAGGTTATCACACTGAGGGAGAGGGCAGATCAAATATGCATGGGAGTGACGAATGCCAAAGCCTTCCAGCAGTGTGCAGGGCGATGAGCAAATGTCATACTTCAATATTCCATTGACAGTCAAGCTGTAATGTAAGTCTGACATCAGCTGTCTTTGATGGTATCTGAATCATCTGAATTAGAAATTTGCTGTGCGCGGAGAGAAAGAGTGAGCTGGGTTTTACTTATTTATTCATTTATGTTGTTTTGTACATGGCAGCCTTCTGGAGCACAAAACATCCCCTCAGAATATCTCTTAAAGCCCTCCAATCAGATCAGCCCAAATTAATCTCAGGAAATGCATTTTAATGAGCTGCTTTCATCTCACGCCAATTTGAGGGGGTGGGGGGGCAGTCCCATCACTGCTCATTGCTGCAAAGGAGAAGATAAGGTAGCTCTCAAGTGTGTCAAATTTTGGGTTGCTGAAATAAAACCAGACATGTATAGTAGCTCAAAAGAGGCCATCTCTATCTGGTATTCTAGTTGTTGTCTGTCAGGAAACGTAACCTGTTTAAAAACATAACATGAGGAAATGTTTTACTTACCTGTGTTATCTTGGCTTTTCTGACTGGTCGCTGGGCTGACAGGTTGGACTGGCTGGCTGAAGACCAGTGTTGACCTCTGACCTTGACCGGCTCCTCTGCCCTTGGCTGATCCCGTAGTTGTCCTCGTTACGGCCCCCAGGCCCAGACGCAAACCTCTGCCAGAGCGCAGGAGACTACCGCTTCCTCCAGTCTGAGCTGCTGTACGAGCCTGCAGCGCGTCCTCAGCACTCGCTTTGAAACTGGCAGATCTTCCCACCTGGAGTTCAAAATAACAAAATCAACTTAAAAATATGAAGGGGCCAGAGACCATGTAAGTTCTCCTTGAAGAATAACTTGAAACTAAATCAGTGTTTTAGTATGTAATTACATGTACAGTCCCATGCTAAACTGTTCATTACAGCAGAAAAGTTTCCTACTGGGCCTCCCCTGGTGCTGGGTAAGAAAAAAAATGAAAGAGCCATGTGTAAATCCATACCACTGGTCTAGCAATCCTTGCCCATTGTCATATTGTCATATGTCATATCTGTAGGCATGGATGGCTACACCATGTGTGTGGATTGCTAAACTGTAGGCTTGGATGGCCATAGCTTGGGCATGACACTATTCATGTCAAGTCACAAAAACCAATAAGTCCTGAATCTAAAAAGTGGGTACTTATTGCAAAACATGGGCACGGATTCCTGAACTGAGAGTACGGATTTACTCATAACTTTTTCTCAGCTAGTAACAACGGGGCTCCATAGTTTCGTTTTTTCTACAGAAACCCCAATAAGTCTGTCCTCTTGTCCTCCTACAATGTATCCCGGAACACAGCTTGGCAACTGACAAGAAACTAAAGCATTTCAAGCAAAGGGTCAACGTTAATTTGAATAAATTATGCACAAATTGTTACATTTTTGATATGTTGTATATGCATGTGTTTGCTCCAACTGTAAAACCATCGAGCATTTACTGTTGTGAATAGTATATATCATGCAAAGCCCATGAGCACCTATTAGGATTTCCCGCTGGCTTTCACTTATATGCTGATGTGTTTACTACCGGTTTGACTGCCATGACATGTTTAATGTTGTATGACTGCTTGTAATATTGTGAACACACTGGCTAGCACAAACATTACACCCTGCACCCATCCAACACGATTATAATAACTTACAGCTCTCTATGTATTCATACTATTTTTATTATCAAGTACAAATCTGATATTATTTGCTCCAAAAGAAAATGCAACAAAGACCTGCAAAGAAAACCAGAAATTTGACCTGCTTAACATTCCCACCAGCACAGTTCAGGAACAAGTGTTGTCTCTCTATGGGATTACCCCGTGTGCTGGACAAAATGCTAACACACGACATACAAAGCATTGCAAACCATCATCATCAAGAACCATCACGTCCCTGCGGGCTTTGTACTTCAAAACGCATTAACTATTTATTTCCACACGCTGGTGTTTGACGTTGTATGAATACGAATGCCAAATGAAGCTATTTAATCAGAATCAATAAGGAATGATTTTAAAGCGATAATGAGCAGCTCCTGTGAGAGTGGGAATAAAATGCAGAGGAGCTGTGATCAATTATACATGATTTACACTGGGATAGAAAATATGGACAGCAGCTCACAAAACTGATATGCAGAGTCAACTAATTTAACAGGTTTTTCTTTGTACTCAATGTTCATATAGAGCATAATGTATATCACAAAGTAGTCATCTATGCTAATGGATATGAGGACCATCATAATTAGATCCTCTATTTTTAGCCTTTTTAGTGATGTGATAGTGAGCTGTGCTAAATCTCATATATATATATATACACATAATACTCACCTCCGACTGTGTCCCATAGAAGTTGTCTGCTTTGCTGCCAAGTTTTGGGGGTGCTGTGTGGCTGTGTGTGTGTGAAGGAGGGACAGTGTGTGTGTGTCCAGGGGGCCTGATACTCCTGCTCAGCATTCCTGATGGGAAGATGTTTGCCTGCATCTCTTGGCGGTATTTGTCATAAAGCAGGTTGGAGGCACTGAGTACTGGTGCTCCTCTTGTGTCTCCGTCAGGCTTGGAGGGGTCTTTCGGGGTGTCTTTGAAGGAAGAGGCTGTTTGGCTGTGTGTGTATGCCGAGAGTCGGGATGGTAGAGAGGATACCTGATAAGGTCCATCAGAAGCCTGGGGCTTAAACTGAGGATTCTTGCGGACATAGGTAATGATTTTGGGCCGAACTCCTTTAGGTTTAAGCTTAGGTGATGAAGAGCTCTCTTTGGGGCTCGAGTTGTGGTTAGAGCTCTGTTGGTTGTTAAGAGGCGCTTTGGGGACTCCACTTGTGCTTATGTTGGTTTTGACTGGTGCTCTCATGCAGCTGTTGCTGTAGCCCTGAGCTGATGTTGTTACAGCAGGGTTGCATCCTGACGTTATGTGTCTAACCACTCCAGAGACATTTCTGGAAACGAGGTACATGGAGGGTTGCCTGCGTGGTGAACCCTGGGGTGTCCTGAGAGGCGAGTGTGGAGGGGTCGATGACCTGGAGTCGACCCCTGTCCTGTTGGGACTGGAACAGTTCCGTCTGTATGTGAGCTGAGTCTGGGGTCTCCTCTCAAAAGTGGAAGGATTGGAAGGACTTGAATTGCGCCATGCAGTTGTGACTGACTGTTTTTCTGCAGGTGGAGCCTGGGCTGCCTGGTTGGGTTGCCTGGGCTGTGTGTTGTAAAGGGAGGAGAAATCCGATGGCTCACGTAAAGACGATTTTGTAAACTTTCTGTTTGACCCATTGCTGTGTGAATCTGGAGAGGGGTTGGTGGAAGAGGACTGTCCTGTCTCAGCCTGATGAGCAGAGGGTTCTGCTAAGCTCCTCGCTCCTCCAATCTCTGTCTGACAGAGGGGTCTGACGAGCTGTTGCCGTCGAGGTGGCATCACCCTCTCCTCAAATCCAGCCTTCCGTCTCTGGCCCAACCCCCCATCAGAGGACAATCCATTCCTCTGATGGCTCCCTCCCTCCTGTCTCTGATCCTGGCTGTAGTATTGAGGACGGCCAAGTTTCTCCTGAGGATGCAATGGTGGGGAGTTCTGGTTGGCATCTACAGGGGCTGCCCTTCTTTTGGTCTGGGCTGAGGTAGTGTTGTTTGTATCGGGGAGAGGTTTTGCATTGGAGTTAGACAGACAGATCAGAGACTGTGCTTCTCCGCTACTATCCAGAGCACATGACAGGCTCCCACTAAGAGAAACTGCTGACAGACTGGAGACAAATACATTTGTCTCTGACTTGGACTCCTTTAGACCTCCCTTCCGTCTCTCCCTGTCTCCTGCTCTGCTTGACCTGGTGCCCCTTTTCTCTATTGAGCCTGTCACGCATGTGTCTAGCTCTTCAGTGCTATGACAGACAATCCTTTTCTGCACCTCTTTGCCCCTCTGTGTTCTGCCCTCCACTTTGTTGCTGTCGTTGTCATTCCTCCTCACTCCGGTCGAAGCAGAGCTGGCAGTTGAGCTTGAGGAGATGGACATGGGACCCTCATCTTTTCCATCCCTCATACTTCCTCCATCCTCTTCCTCCTCATTCTCCTCTTCCTGATCCCTGTTTCCTAAGAATGTATGTATTTCCTGACATTCCAAAACCTCCAACTCTCTTAACTCGGAATCCATGCATTGCTGCTCAGTGTCCCAAATCACCACTTTGTCTGGAGATTCACTCTGACAGACCAAAGGAGGAATGGAGCTTGTGCTGAACCCTGCATCTTCTATAAGCCCTCCTCCATCTTGATCGCTAATCGAAGATAATTGATTGGCATTATTATCCCCAGAATGGGGGAACTGGATATGAGTTTTGCTTCCAAGATTTTCTCCTCTGTCAATATTGACCCTCAGTCCCTGGTAACCAGTTGGGATGCTCATGTCGGACTGATTTTGTTGGCACGTTCAGAGACACCTGCAGGATGCTTGGGCCATCTATAGACTTACAAGTGTTTCTTTCCTCCCTGCCTCTCCTTTTCAGGTTCTGCGTGATGATGGCCCTTCAGCTGAATATTCAAAAGTTGAAATGTCATCTCATGAAATCTTTGCCACTTATCTTGCATTTACTCAGAGTTAACAAGGCTATCTTTGAAGGCTCTTCCAAGAGATGGAGGTCTGTTTAATCTGAAATAAAGGACAGCAAAGAAAACAATAAGAGAGGGCAATAAGTACGTCTGGAATGCAGACAGTTTCATCAAGCTCAATCTGTTTTTTTACCCACAGAGCCGCTTCAAGTGGTCTATATTTAGTTTAGTCTGGGTAGCACCAATTTCAGAAATCAGCTGTGTTCAGCCCACTGGCTTGTGTTCTTTACTTGTGTGACTCATATCATTGACAGTGATTTGAAATTAAACAGAACTGGCTGCTCATGAGGCAAAAAGACACTGAAGGTATAATAGGAAGTGACAGTTGGAGGTATCTTGGTTACATTTTATGGATTTTTTTGTATCTCACACAAGCACCTGATGATTCAAACATTTTCCATTAAATTTTTGGTGTTAACTGTAATGTGATTGGTGGCTAAATGCACTAGGTGCACAATATATACTAGTGCGGCATTAAGAAATGTAATCATCAAATTATGATAGATGTTTCCTGAAGGGTGAAAATAAGAGGTTATTGAAGAGAGAAGTGGATAAAAGCTGAAGCTACACTGTTTGTATTTAAGTGAAGGAATCGACCTCGAGGTGCCTGATGAAGACGGGAAGGAAGAAAGAAGGGACGGGTGTGAAGTGTTTTGTAATGAGCTTTTTTCCTCAGGAGACATTAAAAAATAGAATGCACAATGAGAATAAGGGGGAAGCAGCTGCAATAAAAGTATCCTTCAATTTTGGGCTTTATGAGAATACACAGCGCCAGCTAACACAGCGTCTAATATGCTCAAGTCCATGCATGTTCCCGACATGAAAAACATGAGAATTACATATGTGTGGGTGCCACAATAGGCGAGGAGTAAAAACACCAGCTCTGCAGGGATAAATCCATACTATACGTCTGATCACTGCAGGAGGGTCAACACTCGTCTCACAACATGCCTTCTCTAACATGCCATCTGGCTGATTAAACAAACCAATGGCACATTTCGATCGCACTCGATAGCAGCACAGCCCACTTCACTTAAAAGCAACATTCTGCAGGATGTACAGAAAGCCGAGATTCATGTTATTGTGACGCTTCGAGTAGACACCATTTACAAGTAGACTGTATGTGGTATGACTAATACATGGGCAGTAAGTAGATGAGCAGATGGCAGGGAGGGCAAATGTCTGAGAGCTTTTTTTCAAACTGTGTCTGTGCAGGACGATTTAAACACGGTGGTATGAAAGAAGCAAAAACACAAACCAGTAAACAGCCACACATCATCGTAGGCTACTCAAGAAAACCTGTGACTCTGGCAACACTAATGACTTTCATCAGCTGTCACTTTACATTAAAATCTCTTCATAATTATGCAGGAGCTCTGTGATTAATTCTCCTCCTGCCTTGAACCAGAAGCAATACAACCACATAATGTTGATGGACTTAATTTTGTTTGAGTATGTTTTGTATACTTGTTTGTCAAATGGAGCCTATTTCCTACATCACACACACAACCAATTCAAACAGACCAAAGTTGTATCCCAGTCATATTCAATCAGGTAAATGTTGCATCCAGTCATTGGAAGTTACAATTGCATATTTAGACAGAGACATTCTTTATGCAGTCAAATATATGTCTTCAGACCACTAATCTGAATATTTGAGTGGTTTCCAAAGTTCAAACAGAACTTCCTCTCCATAATTATAAATGCAGCTGGGGGTTCTGTTCTCATTAGCAGGTGCCTTTTTAATGTGAAATGTGGCAAGGATATCAGTGAACACAGTGAACTGCTAAGATGGCAGCTCTCACTGCCTTTGGCACATCTTCTACGCTGCTCCAATCGTGTGTAGAGCTATATTTTGTCCAAATGTACGGGGAGGGGAAACCTTCAAGGAGATTATTTCTATTCCTGAAGGTCGTCTTTGATGTAATTCAGAGATACTTTTTCTGAGGATTCTGTTAAAAGTAGATTTTACAGAACTTTTGGGAGCTCTGCTAACTGAACGAGGTTGGTATAAAAGATGGTTTTAATGAAGGAAAGCAATTTTAGAAACCTTCATAACCAAATATTAAAACTTTTAATGTTCTTAAATACATGTTCAGCTGCCATTGTATTTTATTGCACAAATGTTTTGGGGGTTTTTTTGGTTTTGATTGAGAAATTTGTCAAAATACTTCAAAATTTACTAGTACTATTTTGGATGAAATTGCTCAGCGACAGATGGGAAATTCAGAGTGGGAGACAAATAGACAAACATGTAAGGACAGTTCACACACTGTTAATTGGTGCACACAAGCAAATAGCTAGCTAATTATAAAACACACAGACACAATTTAAAGAGGTGGGTAAGGAGATGAGAAGGGGGAGCGAAAGAGACAGAGATTTGTATTAGACAGTGGGAGGCACATTGATCCTGGCACTGATGTAGCACTGGAGGTTGTGCTGATGACAGCAGTCTTGAGAGATTGAGCACTGTAAGCTTGGTCACAGTGGCTGAACCGGAATAAGCTGCACATCACCTCGCAGAGAGGCAAACAAAACCAATCCGGCAAAACCCTCAACACAAGACGACAGACAACAAAAGAACCTGTCTGACTGTGTGAATAAAAGAACCTGTTATGATGATAAAGAGCATGAAAAATTAGGCGTGTCTTGGGATGCCTGAGGAACCCTGACAGGTTCTCCCTTCATTGCCTTTTATTGGTGGCATAGATGCTAAAAGTAAAGAGGATCACATGGGGGTGACTCGATGAAGGACTCGTCTCGACAAGGAGTTGACTTGATGTTTCCTTTGACGAGAGCATGAATTATGCAATTACAAGTGTAACAAATGTGGATACACATCTTTGATCATCAAGCAGCTTCTCTCTGAGCAGAGGAAACACTATAAATTAGACAGTACGAACACAGTCTCCGGTTTTGGGCTTTATGAGCCGCACTGTTGCCATTGGTGTGAGGTAGTTCATTTACATGAATTTGACCACTTATCCATTATAGTTAAGATTAATGTACCTGATGATGAAACGGTAACTTCTTCCAGAGTTAAAGGACCATACTAGTGTTGCTACATGTCACTGTCCTTTGTCAACATCGGCCATGTAGTTTGCATAAACCGCAGGCATTTTTCCCCAAATAGCTTTGTCTATGAGATATTGTGCTTGTTTTCATTTTGTTCATATTCGATTAGTGATACAAAAAGAAAACGTGTGATAGCATTAGCTAAAAAAAAAAGCAGTCTGAGATCTACTTAAGTAAACACATGGTCGAATTTTAACAACAGCATTTGTAGAAGATAGGGACAACCTCTGCTAATGGTGAGAGGTCAAAAATAGACTGTTATGGTCCTTCAAAGTCCCCACAGGGAACATTTAACTGGTTCTGAAGCACTCTAAAATTAACACTGACTCACATCTTATCTACATACCTACAGACCTACCATCGGCGACAAGATTGGAGATTACTATGCTGTCTTTTACAGTGTCTTTGCCCGGTCTGCTTAGTCAGCAGAAGTGGTACGAAACATTTTACGGCATACAGACCGGAAGAGATGATTTGTTGTTAACAAGCATGATCGATTCACTTTTCTCTTTTTGACTATCTATGGTTGGAAGCAGGAGGATATTTTTCTCTAGATAATTACAATATTTCATTTTCATTTTCGCCCTTACTGGCATTGTGCAAATAGTTGGAGTGTTCCTTTAACTCTCTTCTAAAATAAATGCTCATGCTAGACAAGATCTTTTCGACAGTAAGCAGTACTGCTTTTGTCCAATCAACACGAAATGAAGGTTTCTCACAGGGGCTTTAACATTTATAAAAGTGGAAGTTATTTACATTTTTTTAATGGAATTTAAACATTTCCATAGAAGACATACATGCATACATGCATGTTAAAGTGATTGGGGCTGAAATGTGTAGTGAAGGCAGGCTCCGTTTCACCTTATGGTGAGAGTCACCATTTGAGGTATAGGTTCCTATGGGAAAAGCAGGAGGTAAAAAAGAGTCCTGCTTCTGTCGTCATGGCAATGCCATATGCCTGGGAATAGGAGGATACACGTCCTGACCTCTGCGTCATCCATCAGGGAGAAAGGTCAACGTTAGAAAGACACGGGTTGTCTTGAAGGTCAGCTGCATGCTTTTACACTCACAGCTCATGCATTTATTCTTCTGTGCAACACTTTCACATGTGAACTCACACCCAGATATATGCAGCCACATGAATGCATATGACACGAAAAATACACACCATGCTAGAATAGCTGTGTGAAAGCCATTTTTTTTCCCACCAGGTATATAGTACTCATGTAGGAGTAATCATATCCCTGCAGGTGGGCAGATACAAGCACTGCTGAGGCGATGAAAGCTTGGATAAGACGATATCTCAGCACTGATCAAATTCAGCGAAGGACTGGAATGTGGTTTTCGCAAGTTCGTAATCTATCAAGTCGCTCTTCTCAGAAGGTGAGAAATGAGGAGCTGAGAGCAAGACTAACTGGAAATGGAGAAAAAAATAAAATGGAAAATGGAATGGAGTAGAATTGGAAAGACGAAGGCCTTCCTCATCCTGCTTGTTTCTGCTCTGAGCAGGTCTGTGTGGATGACAGAATCAGACTCAGACACGAGGTGGGAGAGACGAGACGTGCAGAGAGAAGGAGAGATGTCACAGGAGAGCTACAGCTTTCTATAGGCAGATGGAGGGGAATACATCATTTGAACCTGTATAATATGAGCTACACATGCCCGTTTCTGAAGTGACTTAAACCCAAGGGAGCAGAAAGAAGTAATTACTGAAAATCCTTCTCCGTATATAATGCTAATGAGTGCTGAATTGCTCCCATTGATGAAACTGGTTACATATATTTCCATTTTATAAATATCTCTTGGGCAGGTAGGAACTGTCATGACAGAAAGCCCAGAATCTAAGAGGTATAAATGGACTGCCCTCTGCTGCTTTCTCTCTTACTCTCTTACAGGGACTGCACACAAATTGGTAGGGGAGAGGAGGCTCTTTTTCTCATTAATTATTGTGAAAAAAATTCTAAAGGCTACACCTTAAAATTGCTTCTGGTATTTACGAAAGAGTTGCCTTGAATACACATCCCAACAAATTTAACAAGGCATCACGTAACTGATCTATTTGCGACTTGTGGACATTTAATCTCAAACATATTAGGGCCTAAAAGGAGGAGCAGTGCTCGGTTCAGTGTAGGTACAGTAACAGTATATTTGGCAGCTTTTTCTTCAAAATAGAAAGTTGCAGTAATATTCATCATTTTGTTATGTTTGCATAAATTTTGAGATGTTATTGGGGAGGATATTGCAGTTTTTTGGTCAAGGCGAGGGTTCAGAGAACATATTTGGAATTTTGGGGTGGGTCCTGCTTTGGGCTTGGTCCTGTCCCTGTGGTCTTTATGATCAAATAAATCAAAATGTAATTCAGCCTGCAGAAATTTTAATTTAAATTTGCCCCAGGATCTCATCTATACCTCCAAATGAACATGCCAGGTAAAGCCAGGTAGGACAGGTAACACACATACGTAGAGACATATATATCTAGAGACGTCACAACACAAAGACTGTATGAGCAAATGAGTGTAAGGTGTCTCACACAGACAGTCACTGGCACAGACACACACAATCAGCACATAAGCACACACTTTCTCTCGCCGTCTTTGTTGTCGGTCCAGCAGCACATGTGGCTGTTACAGAAGCCATTTGTCTTTGGCACTTTGCTTTATTCCTCTCCTCCCCCACCGGAGAGCAGACAGGTTTTATAGCTGCCTGGTCCCAGGGGAACCCAACACACACATACACACACACACACACATTCACAGAGACACACACCATCTCTTTCTGTACCTTTGCAGAAATCTGAATTCCAGCACGCTAAAATTGAATCAAAAGATGGAGGGACCACGAATGGACAGAGTGTTGACGTGTGCGGAACCATAATTTGACTGCTGAGTGTTGGCGCATGACATAATTAGATTTAGTTCAGGATTTACATTAAAATGCAGTGTAGCCGTTATCCTTAACCAAACTCCAGTCCTCTAATACAGCACATGCTGTGTCTTTGCATGCATGTAATTAATCTCTAATGACATCATCCTTGCATGTCCTTGCACACTTTCCCAAGGCTGGGCTGCGTTAGAAATGAGTGTGTGTGCAAAAGCATGAACTTGAGAACATCTCCCCTCCATAGACGTGCAGATATATTTTAGGATTTTGCAAATGCTATTCAAATAAACTGGTAAGTGCTGAGCACACACAAACACAAACATCCTCTTGTCTGTTTTGGACGAGTATTCCTTTCTCCTTGTACTCTGTATTCTATTCACATACAGTACATCATCCGGCAGGATAAAGCTTAGTGAGAAAGTCTATTCAGGAATAAGCTAAGCATTTAGTCATCCTTCCTTCTCCTCCCATCTCTGTCAGAGACACAACACAGACAGAAATAGCACTAAAATAACAGACGACACAATAGACAGCCTGACCCCTGTGGACATATTTTCACAAGTGATGATTCACTAAACTGTGCTCAAGTGTTTGTACCAGGCAAAAACTCGGTATGCATGGCAGTAAAGGGATTATCCATCCAGAAATAGTCTCTTCAGTAGCTTGATTGTTGTTTTGCACTTTATGTATAGAAATAGAAGCAACAACACAGCTGAGCTGCTTTATATCAACAAGCTTCCCCAACTGCAGCTCCTGGCTGTATTCAATTAAGCTTTGTTTCTCCAGTGATTCCCTTCTCTTTCATCGCATTCTACAAAAAAAAAAAAATAAAATCTTTCAATGTCTTACTCTACCCTTCCTCCTCTCCCTCCCTCTAGCCACTCTTCCACCTTAATAATACAGAGTTAATGAGGGCAGGGCGAAGTGATCAATCCCATTTTCATCTTTATACGACTACCTCTGCCCAAATAATCCCTCCTCTCTCCCCCTCCGTCTCACTCTGCCACTCCACTCCCACATACACACAGTCGGACGCCTTTTTGTACCCCAGGGGGAGTCATTCGGTATCGCAGGGGGAGCTGTAACAGGATTTCGGCAGGATCTCAGGTCAGAGTGGGTGGTCATACCTAACTGAATAAGGAGAATGAAAAAATCAGATCATCTGCAATGAAAGCTGATTTATTTCCTTCTCGCAAGCAGGCGGTCTGTGTTTGCTCCCCGCTATGAAATCGCCGGAAAAATCACAAAATGCCAATAATGGGATTTATTAGCTGGAGCCAAATGAAAAATAGAGGCACGTGTTTGCACATCCATCCATCAACACATGTTCCCGCACGAGGTTTGTCTCTTTGTTGGCGGACAAGATGAGAAACTGTAGGAGATAACGAAAAAGACTCTCACGTGAATGTTCAAAATCTAAATGAAGTGTCACTTTCAGACTTATATGAGCTGGAGTGGTGCACTTGCATGCACACATGCAAAGTTGCACATGAGTACCACCTACACACAAGCAGACAGTAACTATCACTGCAGCGGGAGCACAGACAAAGAAACAGCTTCTCTCTGGGAGAAATATGTCTTGTGAAATAGAGGTCTGTCATTTAAAAAAACAAAACAAAACAAAACACTTAATGATGAAATTTCCTGTCTCCTTATTCCTTATTTTTTCAATATTGCTCTTGGCAAGAACTGGGAATGAATCTCCTCTGAATCAGACATGGTCCTGCTTTCCTGTCTGGTTTTCTGCTTTGCTGTGCAGTCTGTAGGGATGGACGTGGTTGAGATGGATAAAGGGAAGACGAATGTGCAGGAAATGAAAAGAGAAATGACAACGGGAATGAGAAAAATGGGAAAGAAAACACAAAGAGGAACTGATAGGAAGATTAGCATGATTAGAAATAAACGGACGGCTACAGTCTGGAGGACAGAATGAGGAGAAGGAGGAACACGCGAGCTTTGTTTTTATTGGTTGCAGTTGGAACGCAGACTAGCGCGCATCCAGACAGGGGTGGCACGGAGGAGAGGAAAAAAGGGGTGTCTGTCCACGCTGGTTTGCTGGTTGCACCGCATTGTTATTAGCGAAGCCCCTCCACCCACTACCCTCACTCCTGTCGCAGAGAGAAATGTTAACTCTTGCATGACTGGTGGGCAAAACTGTATGAGGGGACAAAGAGGAGAGGTGAGGGTAGGAGTTCACTTCTAGCGTAGAAGGTGCAGACAAAGAATTCAGCGATGATGAAATTTTCTGAGGAAGTTGGTACACGCTCGCACAAACGCACACAAACGTACACAGTCAGACACAGAGCTGGCAAAGGTGAAACAGACCAGACAAAGAAAAGCTCAGTGCAAGTCAGACTGGCTGAGTCACTCCTGTATATTTTAGGAAAATATGATAATGGCAACAAATGATGCTGCAGAGAGCGAGGAGGGTGGAACGGGGATGTGGGGGATTCTAGTTAGTATTGTAATGTGTGAGTGTGCGTATGCATGTGTAATGTGCAAGTGGCAAACCCCATGGGTGTGGGGGAGGGATGACCGCCGAAGGATCAGTGAGAGGTGAGCAAAGAATAGACAGAGCTGAGGGTTTTGGGGTGGTGGTGATGATGTGCAAAAAAATAAAAAAAATATGGTAATGGTTTAAAGTGGCCAAAAAGGACTGTTTCCACACGATGGACAAAGGGAGATGAGAAAGCAGTGGACATGGAAAAGAACTCACTGGTTTATCCAAGAGGATTGCTGCTCAGTTTAACGATTCATACGTGATGCTGCTATTCTGGCACATATGTTTATTTTTTGGGTACACAGACGAAGCTGTAAAAAAAATGTAGATATGGTGATTTATGGTAAAAAATGAGTAGTGTGGCCTCACTAAATGTTTCTGTGGCTTTGTCAAGTCAAGATAAGTTTAGCTCTTACAGTTCTGTCCCTCTAAAAACCACTGCACACTGAAGTCTATTCATAGAGTAGCATTCGTTAGCTTAATAAGAGCTGTATCTTGCTGACTGATACACAGTAAATAAGATGATCAAGCACAAAACAGAAAAATGTGCAGCACTTTCCTTAAACTGCACAGATTCAGCAAACGGATGCCCACGCTTACACACAAGTGAAAATGGTCTTTCTTGTTGATTCCCCACAGGACAGGGAAGTATATATATGTGTGTGTATGTGTGTGTGTGTGCATGTGTGCTTGCATGCGCGGAGGCGTGCTTCCCCGTTCACCCTCCGATGTCCTGCCTGTGACTGCAGGGGAGGAGCTACAAGGAGCTCGTTGCCACCTTCCAGACAAAAGACAGTGTGAATGTGAGAACGTGTGTTTGCATGTGTGTTGACACTTCATTCACACTGAGTTCACACGCGCACACGCAGTCACACAAGCAAACGCATCCTCGTACCGAGCAAACAGAAGCGTCCAAATGATTTAATAAAGATTGATCACAACACAGGTTAGTGAGAGTGAAGCAGCTTCTTTCTCTCTCTGTTAATCTCTCATCTTTAAGCACTAACAAACACTGAACCACTTTTACCAAAAAACACATCTAGCACAATACTTAAATTTTTTTTAAAAAGAGAAAAAATAAACAGTATATGTTTAAATATTGAAAAAAAAACCCTTGGAAATACGCATAGGCTATTCAACATGTAATTGAGAGGCACACTGACACACTTATCCTCCTCTCTCTCCTCCACCTCACTTCATCATCTCGATTTTCCTCCCTCCCTCCTCCTTCTTCTCCTCTGTTCTGTCCTATGCAATGACCTTGAAGGTCGCACCGGTGCTACACTCATGGGCTTTGTGACAAACTGTCTTACCTGCAGAAACATGCACACATACAAAGGCACCTGAGCCCGAGCCCTAACACACACACACACACACACACACTCACACACACATGCACTGCTGTGAGTTCTTTTCCTGGCAGAGATCTGCCGAATTGATCGCTGCTCAGACATTGCAGAGGTCAGATGTAATGAATCAATCACACATGCATCAGCTTCGAGAACAGCAGCCACAGCAGACCATGTGCAGCTGCAAGGCCACATGCTCTGCTGCCTTGCTTGATGTGGTGTCAACCTCCACACCGACATGACCGCGAGGGATTGGCAAGATTTAACAAAATGGACTGGGAGACAGAAGTGGGAAGTCTCTGTTATTCGAATCGATAATGGAAGCAGACAATTCCGATAAACACAAAAACCACACTTCCTACACATACTTTATGCACGGCATCCCAGGGCAGCACAGGTAAATGCTATTTGATAGCAAACCTTACACTTTGGCAAAGCTCAGAATATTAGAGCAACTTTAGTCAAGTCAGCAAAATGTGCACAAAACACACACATCCTAACAAAGACAGGAAAACTGCCCCCACAGGCTCAAGGACAACCTGATCATCAGACACCGATCAATCAGGACAAGAGGCAGCTGAGTGTGAAAGACATCCCCTCAGTCTGCTCACCTTTATCTGATCCATCATTTCCTGTCTTTCCTCTCCTCCTTGAGGCCTAAAGGTGAGGCTGAGGACAAGGGAATTACTTCAAAACCACCTAAAGCACTTAAAATCACCACGCAGCTGACAAAGACATCTCAGTTCTTTGCAGAGGAGTTAGAAGATGCCAAGTGGGGATGCCTCACGCGTGTGGCTGAAGTTGCACTCATGCTTTTATTGGTAGATGAAGTAGAAGAGAAGAAAAAGACAGGAATGGATTTTTTTTTTCAACTGAGGAAACCACTGTTTGTGAAGTGGAAAACATTTCCTTAAAGGTTTGATCAAAGCGTTTTCACGTCACATATGAGCCTGTTCCTGCAAGTCTGGGTCAGCAGAACAGCAGGATGGAAATCTTTGTTTCACTTTTTTTACTTTGAAAAGTCTGGCATTTCCAGAAATATTACCAGATATTGCACAAAACTGATAATTTTTTTTTTTTTTTTTTTTATAGCTTGATAATCTTTGTTATAATTCATTAAAAGCGGCATGGTTGTCACCTCTCAGTACAGTGGATCATAGCCGCAGTCAGGTCTTAAGCCTGGATAATCTATGTCAGATCATTAGCATCACCCACAGAGACTTGACCTGCTCCATCCATCACACCAACCTGCGCTTCCCTGTCTGACCTCCCTCCTTCTCCGACCGCGCTACGCTTTCTTTCAGCCCGCTGCTTCACTTGCAGCACAATCTGCGGGTCAACTTCCATGTCAGAGTCCTTTAATTTCTTCAAAACAGGATGTGAAATTTCACAAATTCCCTCACAAACTGCACCTCACCCGCCATGCGAAAATAAAATGAGCAAATCTGTATTTAGCCATGAGCGAACCGAGTCAGCACCAGATCCCACAAACACAAATAAACATGCGACACTTCTTCAAGAAACCGATGCTGGCCTGCCAGGCATCACTGCAAACATCCCCGCAGGGTGTTTTCAGCTGCGCGACTTACCTCCGGGTTTTTGTGGCGTTGATTTGTTCAAAGATGTCGGTCAAATGCAGGAGTTACAAAAGGAAACACCAGCGTGTCTCCACTCTCTCTGTCTGACGGGCAGAGGCAGTGAAAAGCGAAAGAGAGATGCTGCGGACAGGAGGAGGGAGGAGGAGGAGGAGGAGCGGTGCTGATGCTGCAGCCGACACCTGGCAGAGCATCCCTCTGCTCAGGCGTCCAGGCTTTTCTCTCCCAACACGTGTGCGCTCTCTGCTGGATCTTCTCAGAACTCATGATGGAAAGTGAGCCTACGCAAATTCCTTAAACAGCCACACGAAGAGAGAGTCTGGAATTTGAAAAGCTTCGTTTATTAGCAGGAGTGATGCGTGAGACACACACAAACTTTAATTAAAAAAAAAAAAAAAAAAAAAAGGATAAAGACACAAGCAAGAGAAAGTCAGACATTTTTGACATTCAGGAGTAAATGCCTAATGTTTGGAATTTTGATTAAGCGTTTGATTAAGTTAATGTTCAAAGCATTTATGTGTTTGGGGGAAATTAGATAATCTTGTTTTCAGCCCTCCAGCAGGTGGCGCCAAAGTAAAGAAACTTCAAATCCTACAAACTCTTTTTTTTTTTTAATGTGAAAAATAATCCCA
>JAPXVT010000007.1:16444879-16455324 GCA_029823135.1 Acanthurus reversus | reverse complement strand
AAGACCAATAAGCATGCTAATAATGGTAATACTTTTAAGGATATATGTATTTAATTTGTGTAAACAATTTCCTATAGTATACGTAGACAGACAGTTAACTTTTACCTGTGTCCTAATATAACACTGGGTGCTCCTTCCTTATTGCACAGCTAGCTTGTGTCTATTCTGTCACTCCTCACAAATGAGATTCAGCAAAGTAGAGATGCCATGAGAACAATCTGCCTTCTCTCACCCTCAATATATGCACAGGCAACTGCTCACCCACATCCTCAACGCATGGGAGACATTGGTGGTGCAGTTCTTGTAGGTGGCAGTCTTTGCCTCAGGAGTGGCAGGAAAATATGTGAGGGCAACGTGGGCCTCATAGATTTTCAGGGACAGAAAATGCTTTGGATGAGTATGCTCACGATTTTAAGAAAGTTAGAGTTGGGGAGAAGAGAAGAAAAAAAAAACTTCAGGGAGAGATCAGGACAAGCTATTAAATATTCAGGACTCAAGAGTCAGAGTTTGCAGAGAGGCAGACATGAAGAGGAGGGTAAAAATGGGAAAAGGTTAGCCTCACTAAACCATCACAGGCCTACTAAGCTGAACAACCTGGATATACAAACAGAGAAGACCCCAGAAAACAAGATGGAAATGTCTTTGGTTTGGTTTGGTTTGTTTGTCTTTCCCAGTCCCCCCCCCCATCCCCCCACCCCCCCCTCCAAAAAAAAAAAAGACAACGTGTTACACACCTGCAGCAACCTTACATCATTCACACAGTAACTTCAGCCAGGCTGGAGAAAAAAACAGCAAGACAAGAAGATATTATGTAGCTAGAGGAAAAAGAATGCAACGCAGGGGTGAAGTTAGGCGAGAGTGTGGAGAAAATTAGGCACAGGGGAGAGAGGGAGGTTTGCTGGAGGATTAAAGAAGCAGAGCCTGAGGGGCAAAAAGTTAAGGTAAGAACGTAAGAAGGGAGACACAAGAGAAACTGAGAGGGAGAGATGGGAGAAAGCGTGAGTGATATACTTAACGTATGTACCCCCTTAGCCATGACAGGCCACTCTGAGCTTTGCTTGCACTTTTTTGGGAATTAGATTATGATTCTTGGATTCTTTTGCACTATTACATAAGGCATAAAGGTCAGCACTCTTAAATCTCTGACTTTAGGCTGTTAAGAGTCTTGACAAACTGCATTAAAAGTTTCAATTGTAACTAGAAGACCACTCTTAGAAAGCAGACCTATGCCAGGACCAGCACTCTGTTCTATGATGGGCTAATCTGCCAGCACAAGCACTACATGCTGTAGGTTTTTATGTATTTACAATACCATCTGAATTAAGAAAAAGTAGGGTTTTGTTTAGCTGAAGCCTTGTCATCTCAGCCGTGCATTTATTAAAGGAAAACTGCTCTTTGTTGGGATTTTAGCCAGTTAATCCAAAACTTCGATGTAAGACAAGATGCCTTTTCCTTCTTGGTGTGTTTTAAAGGTTACTAGACACCCGCTCCATGCAAGCAGTTTTGCATGTTCAGTGGAAGTGATGGGGAGAAGCCGTGGTCCGTGATTATCACGGTCTAAAGCCCTCTAAAACACTTCTAAAAATCGCCACGCTCCATCTGCATGTTGTGACAGTGCACATTCACCACGCTATAGAGACACTGACACTGGGGACGAAAATACAGAGGAACTAGTCTGGGCGTAGGTGACACACGGCCTCTGACAAAGTGGGGTTATGCTCCAAAAATGCTGAAAATAGTATTATTCCATAGTGTGGTGAATGTGCAAGTCACTACAGGTGAAATAATAGAATTATTTCTGGCATCGGAAATATTTCACATACCTCACCAATTTGGGAAAATGAGAAATTTCATTTTCCTAGTTTCAGTTCAGTTTGAGAAAATAGCATTGTTATGACTGTGGCAATATTAAGATTGTACCAGTTCTCTAATGAATGTTGAATATGACATATTATATTATTATTATCAAATATGTGTTGGCTACACCACAGTATTACTTGTACTTGTGAATGATACCTGTGCAAAATTTGATACATCATTATCACCACAAGGAGATTAGCACTTTGCGTCATTCAGATTTTCCTTGAGGAAGAAAACACACAAACAAAAAAAAAAAAGCTGCCTGTGTCATTGTGTTTTATCAGTTTTGTCAGACACCGTTTGATCTAATTAGGTGACTCACGTCTGTCGTGCCCACACACTTGCCACCGAGAGCAAATTCATAAATGCGTCTGTGTGTGAGGAAATGGTTGCAGAGTGAAAGAAAAGAAAGACAGAAATAAAATGTGTGAGAGCGGGTTGCTCTCTGAAGACTCATTCACCGAGAGGAAAACAAAGTTCCAACATCTGTCTCCTGTCTGCCACCTGTAAGCCCAGGCAATCATATATGGTACATATGGAGCCAAACATTGGACAGGTACCAAGAATGGTTTGGAGAAGGTCCCAGAGTCTTGGAGTCCACTGCCTTGTTAACATATTTGGCCTTGGTAGAGAAACAGAGCAGCTCTGCCCTCTGTGTGGTCAACATGGAGAGAGAGAGAGTATGTAATTCAGTCTTCTACAGGAAATCTCAGACAAAACATCACATCATTCATTGAAGAATATAGTTTTTATCATTGGAATGGTGTTTTCTTTAATGCAACAAGGCCTGCAATGCTCCAATCCGCTGTTTGTGTACCCATTGGAAAAAAGCCTCACTCACTCTTGTCACAACTGACCTCGTTATCTGTTTGCACAATCAGAATAGCAAGTCAGAGAAATACTTTGCCCTTTGAGTATTCCTTCTGTCAAAATAGGCAAAGCAGAAATAGAGAGATGACGGGGTGTCTGCTATGTACAACAACTGAAAACACAAGTTATAATGCTATAAAACAGAACAAATTCAAGTTTTGCTGATTGTAAAACTGGCTCTTGTTGCATGAAATCTATGTAGAAAAGCACTCACAACAGCTTATGTATCACAAAGGCTTTCCCGTTTGTGTAATTACCCACGCTAAGAAGAAAAGTTTAGACAAATCACGTTGGGAAATTCATTAGAAAATTCAAAGTACAATTTGTGTCCATTAGTCTCCATTAGTCTGTCTTTGTAATGCACTTTGAACCTTATTAGAGGCTATCATCTACTTTCCTTACTCATACATTTTTTAAATGTTGATCGCTGTTAAAGTGGGCACTGAACGTTTGTGGTCAAGCCTGGTGCTCACTCAATTTGTTGAAAATTGCTTTACATTTTTTTTTGCAAACAGCATGAAAATGACTCATTATTTTTTTTCCACCCAAGGCATTCACTACAAAAGACACAGCATTTTTCTGTTCACCTCGCGATTTGAAGTGACAGTCCCCATGTCCCCTCAGCATGGTTCTCTGAGTCCCTGGCTAACTGTGAGGTGGCTGCCTGTCTGATTGGCCGGCCAAAGTGGGGAAGAGAGCGGGCCAGAGGCAGAGCAGGGAGGCACAGATAACAGGCTTATCACCAGGTGAGAAACAGTGAGACCAGAACCCCTTTTTTTCCAGTCACTGAGCAAATTGGCAGCCAATTTACTAAAATTGTCCAAAACAATACTGTACCTGGCGCTTTGAAATATCACTTTGGATCACTGTTTTTATAGTTATCCTACATAAATCTTAAATGTGACAAGACAACATGGACAAAAGACTTACTGTAGAAGCTTGTGCATGCTTTATAATGCATCACAAAATCCCTCACCAAATTTGGCAGTTATTATAGGTAAGGGAGTTTCAGGTGTTAAGCTGTACACAACAGATAAGCGTCTGTCTCTTTTCATTGAAATAGACTGTACACATGTCTGTCTGTTCTCTGCTCTAATCCCAATGCAAACCAGTGCTGTAGGTGTCACAATGGTTACTTCTGTTTAGTCATATTGCACATTTTTGCTCTTTTTCCTGTGTTTTCAACCGTGAACAGTCAAGTGATCCACTCACCCACCAGCGCACCTGTTCCCTCATTTGCTCCCCTGCATATATACCAGCTCTGCGTCTCATCTCTCTACTTTTAGCCCGCAATCTGGATTCCTTTCCTCACATCCGCTTCTTGTGTCTTAGTCCTTTCTGCCTGAGATGCAAATAGAGGAGGCAAGGAAGAGTCAAAATGAGAGAGAAGTCGGTGCAACAGGAATTTAATACTATCAGAGCCCTTGTCTTGTAGCTATCATTTTAAACCTATATCAATTGAATGATTTGGTACAGCTGCATATGTTGTATCCTATTGCTGTACTTTATGATCTTTGTCAGATGAACGTGACTGTTTATGACAACCCAGATCTGTACTTGACAAATATGGAAAGAAAAAAATACAAAGAAGCGTTACACTTCATTTGGATAGTTTGCCTTCAGATAGTCTAGGATGTATTTGTAACATTTCACAACATATCAGTTGTTGATAACATTGGTGTCAAAGTTATTTGTTGTTTGTATGTAAATTATTGATTACTTGAACATGTTCAGAATGTTTTCTGAACTTTATTTTGAATGCTTTCAGTATGTTCTCTACAGATTAATGAAATGGTTAACGAAGTAGGTAGAGGTAGGAAGAGTCAGTGGGATTTGTTTGTTGCAGTTTGTAAGCAAAACGTTCAAATTGGGCCCCTCCTGCGGCTCAACACAGCTGGGGCCTGTTTCACAAAGGAGGCTCAACAAACTCGGAGTCAAACCCTGAACTCGGAGCTGATCTAGCCTCAATTTTGAGGCTCTGAGTTTCCAATTCCAGAGGAGCTGATTTGAGTTAGTTTAGTTAATTCTGCGTAAGTTCACTCTAAGTTACGTACGTGCTCCATGACTATAAAAGACCGACATTAATGGAGCACCGACACCATCATTCACCATGGCAACAGTGGACAAAAAGAGTTCTGCCAGCCTTTCTCCTGCGGATTCGGAAACCAGCATCTACGATGAGTATGAACATATTTAGAGATTAAAAATGAACACTGCTGTAGCATGAAGGAGAAAGAAATGTGTAAGTTTGAATCTAGTCTATTTATTTATTATTTAGTCATGCTTATAGGCTAATATTGCAGGTTAAAACTGGTGGAATCATATTAAAACTAAAATTCATTTTCATGTAGAATATCCTGCAGGTGAAAAGCGGGCTTGGAAGCAGTTTAAATGAAATATAAAAACACAGTTTAAACAGGTAAGGCTCAGGCATAACAGGCTCATAGTGGTACCTCACTTAATAATATATATTTAATATTAATATTACTTTGCTCATATTTATTTAAAAAAAATAAAAATCAATCAGTGGCTGTTGTAATGTGCACTCTTATCCCCAACATGTTTTTTTCACACATATGACCTCTCACCTTTATCTGATTTAGTTAATTAATTAGGCCTGATCAAATTAACATTTGAGAGATGCTGGTGATGAGATGACAGATAGGATTTTGCAGATATATAATAGTCAAATAGTCAAGAAAAATGGTATCACAACAGGTCTGGAAATGACAAAACATCTTCGGTGTCAAAATCATCTCCTGAAATTAGCTATGTGTTAATCCCTGCGCTTTAGGGTGGCCTGTTCATTTATAAAATCCTTGTCAAAAGGACACAGCATGTTCAACACAAAAGTGCCTTTTCTTTAGTATGACTAACACTATTTAAAACAACTGGGATTTGTGGTCAAACAGTTGGTAAAACTTGGCTGAGATGAGCACGATATACAGACTGAATGAACAAAAAAGGAAATGAAACAGTGTTTCTGGTGCTAAAAGAGGTTGACAGAGCTTTAGTTACCACTTTTTGTAAAGGGGGCTGGAGTTACTCCTCTTTCTTGGGTTCGACTTACCTCATTTTATGAAACAGAAAACACAGAGTTTTCCTCATTTAAGGATTAACAGACTTGGAGTTTTCCCTAAACCTGCGAAATGTGAAATGGGCCCCTGAAGTCGCTGAGCTGTCGCTTAGCGAAAAAATAGGCAGCCCTCTCTCCACTCTTATCAGCCCAGAAACAAAGGTGCGAGCTGAAGTGTGTGTGGTTACAATGGCCGTATGCTCAACATCTTTGGTAAAACAAAGTGCTCTGTTTTCCCAATTTTGACACAGGACACTGGTCTTCTGATATTTCTCCTCTAAAAATAACAGAGACTAAAATTACAACTTTATTCTCATAAATTTACAACTTTATTCTAAGAAATTTATGACTTTTTTTCTTGTAAATTTATGACTTTATTCTTGAAGTTTCTTTTGTTTTCTCAGTGTGGCCCTGATATTCCGTTGTACAAACTCTATGTGTCATGAGTGACATGTTACACATTCATAGCAACTGCAGGTGGCTGTGATTCCAAATGTGAACTGCAGGGAAAAAAGTAAAAAGAAGATAAAGTTAAGCACTTTCTATTTCTATCATTGTGTAAAATTCTTTACGTTGTATCAGTTGAGTTGTGTCCATCTTGAAAAGCAATAGGATGACGCATGGAGCGGTCACTCTTCAGGGACACACAGCTGGGCTCAGAGGTGTCTGGTCTCCCCTCATGGCTCCTGGATGTCAGAGCAGAGAAAATGACAAAAAAAGAGAGAAGAATAACCCAAAACGCTGACACAAATACATGTCTATTTCCATTATTGTTTTAATACCTTACGTCATGGGAGGAATATAAGAGAAGTTATCGCAGGTTTGAATAAATAGGCATTATGGTGATTATGGGCCACAGCAGTGGTTTGAAACACCTTATGGGGGCATTTTGCGTTTGTGTAATGTTTTTCAAGTAATTAACTGGCTACTGATTGTTACTCAGTGCAATAATCCATCAAGAAAAGTTTTGAATTTTGCATCCCTGCACCATCTCATGTTCTATTAGCCCAGATGTGAGAACACACAAACTATATGTGTCATGAGCATAAAGGTGACATGATACTAAATGTGTAGTGCAGGGAAGCAATAAAACTAGCACTGTCAATTGATCAAAAAATTTATTGCAGTTAATCACTGTAAAATTCTGTGATTAATCGTGATTAGTTACAAATTAATCGCACATCTTTTTATTCAGATCTAAATGTACCTAAAAGGGATATTTTTCAACTTTCTAATATGCTTATCAACATGAGAGCAGACAAATATGCTTGTTTTATGCAAATGTATGTTTATTATTATTGCAGCTATCCAAAACAATAAAAAACACTGATATATATTTTGATCAAGCACTCGGTGCTCTGCTGTGTTTAGTCTGTTGTGATCTATTCTCCATTGCTCATAATGTGGTTGCTATGAGCAATAACAACAGCCCCCTCAGTCTTGTATCCCTGTCTTATTTAGCCTACTATTAGTCATAAGTGCCATATTAAACACTCACCCTACATTGGGGAGTCGGAACACATTATAATAGTGTCCAAGTATAATACAGACTGGTGTCAGAAATCGGAGTTACACCGTTATTCGAGCGATGTACAGTGTGCTAACGGAGTCAGCCTGGAAGGCTTTGGTGGTGGTTGCATCGCTTTCTGATTTCCCATACTACAGGCCATAACGTGTGTGCTTTGATTGCATGTAAAAAAAAAATGAGCAGCGTTAAAATAACTTTGCGTTAACTCGTTATTAACGCGTTGACTGTGACAGCACTAAATAAAACAGAAACTGCCCAGATAAGGCACTATCTGTTTCCATCATAGTGTTAAAACTTTACTTTATATCAGTTGAGTTATGTCCATCTTGAAAAGCAATAGGATGGGGCATAGAGCGGTCACTCTTCATGGACACACAGCTGCCTTCAGGGCTCTCTGGTCTCTCTTTATGGTTCCTGAGAGAAACAGAATGAGAATTACAGACTCAAAAACTTGTCTGGAAGTGTAACTGTTAGACATACAATCTGTAAATCACAAATGTCAGTAAGTTCTTACCTTCTTTCAGAGGAAGAGCCCCCATCAGTGACTGTGACATGTTCAGACTTTGTCCGGTCGCTATTCATTGACACACAGCTGGGTTCAGGGGGCTCTGGTGTCTCCTGATGGGTCCTAATAGTAACAGAAGATGGATAAAAAAAAACTGTGAGGAGGGTTTTGAAAGGTGAGACTGTCTTCATCAGTTAAACAACAGTAGTGATTTGTTCAATAAAGTTAACAAATGTTATATGCCTGCAAATAAAGACAACTGATGAATGAATCTGTGCTTCATGTGTCACAGTTTGGATTTTGAATGCAATCAGCTCACTGTTGACAACTCTGAATGCAGCCTCAGATCAATCACACACTACTGCTCTGCTCCACTACAATCAAGCTCAACTCGCACCTGGTTTGGCCGCTATATAAGCTCCTCTCTCCTACTGCTCTTGTCCAGATTGCTTCTCTGTATTATACACAACTATCCAGCGCATACGCTCGTTCTGACCACCTGTTGCCAACTTCGCCTGTTCTTGATTTCCAACTCTTACCAATCCCCTGGTAACGTCTCAACCTTCTGTCTTTGATCTTGAGTTCTGTCCTTGCCCCTCATGGTCTCTGTCTGTGGCTGTTTGGCATTCCGCTGCTTCACATTTCATAGTAAGTCTCGGATCCTGAAGTTGACCTGTTTGCTGTTAAACTGTGAAGCCTTCGTCTGCTTCCCTGCCTGTGTGAATCCTGCTGTTACTAAGAGAAGGAGAGGGGAACAGAGATCTGCCCCACTGTGAACTGGGAGAAAACAAGTGAGTTGAGCTGCTATTCTAACCTTGAAATCCCAACATTCCTTACCTGTCTGCCCTAAAGCCCTGAAGTGAGAGGATGCCATATGCTGTGCCATTTGATTTTGATAAGTGCTGACAACAAAGGTCATTACCAGTTATACTCCTTCTTTTAGTGTGCTAATTTTTGGTCCTGAACTTCCCGTTTCAGTACAGTCTGGCCAGTTATGGACCTAGTGCACGGTTCTCCTGTTCAAAACCGCTTTGAGGGAATTGAAGGAGTCCTTCTGCAGCACGAAGCACTAATGGTTTTTTCCACCTTGGCCACCAAGGTTCAGCAGCTAATCTCTGTCATCTCCTAGTTAACCCAATCAGCTCTTCTCCTGCATCAGCTCCACATAAAACGACAATGCCTTCCCCAAGACCTGCATCGGAGCCCTGGATTGGGGCACGCTATGCAGGTGAGACAGAGGATAACCCGTTCTTAACCAGTCATTCTATCTTCTTTGCCTTACAATCCATCACATTCACTTTTGAGGAAGCCAAAGTAGCATTTACCATAAATCAGCTGACAGGGAGAACCAGACTGTGGGGAACAGCAGAATAGGACAGACGGACAGCTTGTGCTTCATTTGATTCCTTCTCTGCTGTTTTTGGTCTGGGATTTCAGCTGAATGACACCAGTGGACTTTTAAGAGTATATCAGGGAGACCAGTTTGTGTTCAATTTCTCCACTGACTTCTGTACTAAGGCAAGGTTAAGTAGTTGGAATTTGGGGGCTTACCATGATGCTTTCTTGCATGGTTTGGCTGAGCATATAAAAGATGAGCTTGTTTTATCTGTTCTCTCTTCCTCTCTTAATGGTGTCATTGAGCTTGCCACTAATATTGACCTGCGTATACAGGCACAAAGAAACAGTGGATGGTTGCAACTTGACCTTCCGCCAGTCTATCACAAGGTGCCACTCCCAGCTCCATTGACCCTGCATCTCCCCCAAAGCCACAGACCAGCAATCCTGAGCCCATACAACTATGCCACATTAGTCTGTCCCCTGAAGAGCAAGAACGACATCGAAAAGCCAACATGTGGCTGTATTTTGTTCAGCCCAGTCACTTCATCTCCTAGTGTCCAGCAAAAAAAGGGGTCTTCAGTAGATGTGCAGTTACTAGTGAGCCACACTTCCATTAAATCCTTTTCTCTGTCAGACAAACCTTCATCAACTCACACTAACACTACTGATGAGGAGTTAGCCCTCGTCAGTATACAGGATACACAGTTTGCTTTGTCTTGTCCGGTGCCTGCTTGAGCTCTTGATGGTCATCTATAGGGAAAGTCATTCATCAGACCACTCCGGTCCATTTCTTGATGTCCGGTAATCATCATGAATCCATTCAGTTCCACATCTTGCCATCACCTCACATTCCTCTCATTCTGGGGTACCTCTGGCTTCGACGTTGCAGCCCTCATATTGACTGGTCGGCTGGGGTTGTCCATTGTTGGAGCAACACCGGCTATCAGGTGTGCCTGAAGCAAATGGCTGCACCGCTCCATGCACTACCTCCCAGTGGCCAGCCAGATATCATCAGGTCTCGCCCAATTACCATGACTTCCACTAGGGGTTCAGCAAGGCCAGCTACATCATTGACACCCCACTGACCGTACGACAGCACCATTGACCTCCTGCCTGGTACATCTCTCCTTAAAGTGGACATGAAATGTGGAATAATATACTGTAAGTATATATTTTTTTAAATATATATTTTTTTTACCTAAGGTAAGATATGGCACCGAATTCAAACTTTATATTTTTATAATATTGCTGGAAAACCAGAAAGTAAT
>JAPXVT010000007.1:16298019-16311272 GCA_029823135.1 Acanthurus reversus | reverse complement strand
AATGTAGCTTATTACATTTGATTACTTTTTGATTACTTTTCTAAATTTCTAACAATCTTTTCAACTGATAACCATTTTCAAATGTTTAAACCAGGCAATGTTAATGGCAGACGTGGGGCGCTGCAAATTCAAACAAGAACCGATCAAAAGCATCAGAACAGCATCAAACTTTACTGAACAGCCTCGACTGGAAGTGACCAAAGAAGTGCACATGAAAACATGCAACACGCACACACACTAATAAAATTAATGTTGTTCAACATAAAGCCAAAGCTTTTTGCAGAAAATATTCAGATGTAACCCCTTTGTAATCATTAACATTTTCAGAAGTGTAATTAAAGTACAGTCTTTCTCAGTAACTGTAACTGATTACAGTTACATTTATTTTGTAATTAAATTACATAATTTCATTACATGTAACTAGTTACTCCCCAACACTGTGTCAGTGTAGCTGTGGATGCAGGAGATGGCTGCTCTCAGCCCTCTTATTTTGCATCAGTGACAGTATCATACAACTTAAAGATACATGTTACAGTGACATTTTGTGCTGCGTACATGCACCGTAGTCTGAAATTTACCAGGTTTTCGTTGCACATAACAACAAGGGAGTTCATAGTTTGCCAATGTGCTGCTATTATTGGGATGATGATTGTAGCTAACAGACACTCCTATCAAGACTGTTGCCCTCATGGCAAAAAATCCACATCACAGATTTGGATGAGTCATACTGACCAGTTCACATCGGAATTGGTCGGTATGACTCATCCATAATAGTGACTATTTACTCACCAAGTTTAAAACCCTGGCAATAAGAAACACTTCAGATTTTCTCACTAACTCAAATTCCAACAGCTACAAACAATGTTACTTGTTACTGTGGCTACCAAGCAAACATCAGCGAACATACCACACTCCATTTTCATCATTCTAAGCTCAGTGCAAAAGCAAATTCTGCCTACAAGGAGCACATACAGACTAGGTGTGGCTGATCTCTTTGGTCATTTGGTGAACACAAACCAAAAGCATGGCACAGTGGTAGGAATAGAATATTGGAAGGTGTGTCACAGCCAAATTTAGTCAAGGCCAATCAAATGAGTTCTTCTCTTTTAAAACCACTTTGGTGTAATAATTGTCAGTTTTTTAGCAAATGACAGAAGAAGGAGCAGACCTCTTTGCACTGCTCCTCCACAGACTGATGATGTTTAATTGGCTTGACAAGAAGTATATAATATTGTAAATGCCTCTTCCCTGGTATTTTTATCATTGCTGCCCAGTTCAAGCATATAAGATAAAAGAACTAACAAAAACTTACTTTGAGTGCATAACTTACTGTCAAATTAATAATTCATTAATTGCATTTTCCCTATAGGGCTACCATTGTAAACGAGACGTCTGTAAAACTGTGGACAGGTCACCTCAAACTGCAAACAAGCTCAATTATGACTCTTTCTATCCAGTTTTTTTAATCCATGGAGGTTTCGTATTTGTAATACTTTCAGCAAGCTGAGAAAAGCGTCTGTAAAATCATTGATTTTAAAATAACTGATGTCACCACAATGTAAAATCTATGGGCCGAGCGGGAATGTGCAGGGGGGTCAGCAAGGGGAACTCAATTGTGCATATTCGGGGGGGCCACATAACCAGGAAGTAAAACCGGAAGCCAGAAAACTTTTTCGCCGTATGCGCTGGGTGAGCCGTTCTCATTGGTTTGAATGGGTGACCATCTTTGAGTACTGTATCCAGTTGTCTTAATGCCGAGGTCAGACTACAAGATATTTTTGTCTGTTAAGATGTTCACTGTTTCAGATTAGGTGATTAAAAAGTGTCATAAATTCTTGCCTTGTTGTGGCCAAGAAGCATGACAGACTACATGTTGCTCCTCGATCAGTCATGGTTGGCAGTTCACAACGTGCATGATGTCACCAGCAAGGAAGCGCTCACCACTGACTATTACTACTGCTGATAAGCTGTCGTGGGTGGTAAACAAACAAAAAAAAAAAATCAAACTTGCTATTCTTTTTGTAGTTGGGGTCATGAGGCGTCCTAGATGCAGAGTTGGTTGTCGTCCCTTATGACTCATTACTCGAGATGAAACGATCGACTATCGTGCCCAGTGCTCGTTGATAGTTTCCGAGCCCGCCCAATGTCTTCCCAGTCAGGCTATTTTCGGGCTGATATTGTGTAGTCTAACACATCAATGCACTGGTTTTTTGCATGGCTGGATAGATTACTAAACCAGAAGAAAAGGTGAAAAGGCTTTTGAATTGTTACCCCTTTGTGTGTATTTTAATTGCAGTTCATTTGCAATTAAATGCTACTGGTAGCACTTGAAAATAGGTCGTTTGGCTGTGTTACACTCAAACCTGGTTTGAGCTAACGGAAGCGCAAGCGTAATTTTAACTCAAAAATAACACCAAAGCTACAGTGCACAAGCATATATTTATAAATACACCCCTTGTTGTGCTGCTCCACCCATTGCAGGGCAGTCAGGTTCATCTTGAACCACAAGTGCAACTTTGCACAAGTGTAGAAAAACAAGCTTCTTCTACTGTACCAAATTTCAAATGCATTTGGATCTGCACTTTGTGCCAGAGTGAATGTGAAGAATAAAGAGTGACTTGTGATTCCATTCAATGAAAATGAAGACAGGTGAAGGTAATTAATGTGTTTAATTGTGTGGAGTGTTAGAAGTAAAGCGATGTCAAATATATCCTGTGTTGGAACCACCAGCTGGAGATCGGCTTTCATATCCCAGATATGATTTCACAAAGCATCAAGCACAACTACTTTAAGTGAAAACCTTGAATGTAGTAGTATGCATATGGCTGCATTAGGCTATAATACGCCCCACTATAGGAGATGTAAAAGTAGGGAGTCAAGTGCAGTGCAGACAAATCCGAATGTTATAGCCTGAACAATACAGATTCTAATTCAGCTCCTGCCTTCACTCCGCATGCCTGTGTGATTCCATCATAATAACTGTAAAGGTTTATGAGGCACTATGAGAAAGTGTGTGTGTCCGTGTGTGTCTGTGTGTGTGTTTGCACCCAGATGACCACTAAACCAAACAGAGTTGCAAAAGTCAAAAGATTTATAGCCACGGCATGGGCTTTCAGGACACATGAGTCACACAGGAACATTAAATATTGCAGTATCTCTTCAGTGCGCGTGCCTCTGTCTGAGTATGTCTGGCTCTGTGCATGTGGGGGCATGCATACTTCCCCCTGTCCCCACGAGCACAACAGCTAGTGTTTGAGCACATGCACAAGTGTCTATTTCAGCCTGTGTGAATGCGCGAACATATCTCCTAATAGAGGTATCATCCTCTCTTTCTTCCTTTACCGTTAATGGCTTTTTGGCTTGCTCACAGTCATTAGATGGTGACCACAGCGGCGACAGCGTTGTTCTGATCTGTTCTTGCTCTGCCCAAGACAGAGGAGCTTTGCAGCACAGTGCAGAATATATGAGAAAAGACCAAAAGGGGTGAGGATAGTAAAAAGAGGGTCTGATAGATGAGGGGGACTTGATTTAGGAGGGGTGGGGACAGGTGATCACAGAGAGCCAACGAGTGAAATGGGGCGAAGAGGGTAAGAATAGGTGAGAGGAGATGAATGGGTGTCATATGGGTGAAATAGATGGATATTGATAACAAACGGCATCAGATGAAAGTGTGCTGGTGTAAGAAATATGGATAACACGGTGGGTCGATGGCATGTGAGGAAAGATCAAACCTCCCTCCAAAGGACAACACTGATATATGAATACACCATTATATTATTAGAACCTCCTCATCGCTCTCCTCTGTCTCTGTCTCCTCTCCTTTGTCTCAATACTCATTTTAAACTATAGTCTCCCGTTCCTTTCTCCCTTTTCCTTTCTCTTACTGAGTCTTCAATCAGTCTGTTCCCATCATTCTAACTGTATATTGCAGAGCAGATTATTATGGCTGCCTTTATCTGTGTTACAGTAACTGCCTGTCCACTGATAATAGTAATCAATTACATCTCTGTTCACAGTGCCATTAAACACTGAAGCAGACATTACTTTATATAACACACTCTCCCAATCTCGTTTTTTTTTGCTCTTCAGTTCGAACCTTTCTACAACCTCATTATTCTCTTTGAATCTCATTTCTTTGTTTCTTTTATCCATCCTGGGGTATTATGATCTCATCTATTCTCGGATTTCAATCCCCAAAGTCCGGCCACGTAACAAACAGCATGCTGTATGATTTGGACTTCATGACTCTCTGCTTTTATTTTTACAGCATTTTGTATTTCCTGTTATGTATATACTGTTATTAGAATCAAATACCATGTTTATCTTGTGACCTAGTTGAATCCATCAGTGAAGTTTCTTGTTCTCTGTAGCTCTTCTTTTTCTAAGTCACATAAGGGATAATCAACTAGTACGTGTGCCTGAAACTGTATTAAGGGACAAGGTGGAGACGAAGAACCGTGAGGTGACTTAGAACTGTTTATCACACAACTACAGGTTAATCAACCCACTGCTGTGGACATTTGCAAACAGTGTTAAATAAAAGCATTTATGGGTCAAATTTTTGCACTCAAAATCTAAAGGTTATGATGTAAAAATTTACCGTTGTCATGACAACTAATAATTCTATTCCTTCTCACAATCAAGCATATAGTGACGGTATACAGTGGGGTGAGGTAAGCAAAGGTTATGACTCCATTGTTGTAACTTCTTACAAAGTATTAAAATTGGGCTTGACTTTAAGTCAGCATTGTCCTGCAGTATGTTTGATATGTGCAGTGTGCAGACATACGCTTACCACGTAACCAGGCAATGAAGGGGCTGGGCTAAGCTGGAATGTTGGCGTTAAACTGTTTCAACGCACACTCGTTGACCAATCAGAAAAGAGTATTCACCTCAAATGATTGTATAACATGCATGAGAAAGAGTAGAATACTGTACAGATCCAGAAACAGCGGTATATGGTGTGTTGGTGTATTATAAGTAGCAGCTGTGAGTGCAGTGCTCGTAGCAGGAGTGTACGGTGCACACAAAATTGCTCTAATTTGTGCCCACATCTTTGTTTTCCATGGTTTGATGCGATTAAGAGTGGCTATAAAGGTAAGAAGCCACACCGTGCCAAAGCCCACAGCTCTTACTGAGAAGTCATAGCAGTGGAAAAGTAATGAGACCTTTTTCTAGCAGAGGAAAGGCATATTTCCCCACAGCCTGCCTCAAGCAACGCTGTCCTTTAGGACTTGTAGTGGTGATCAAGGAAGACAAAGGATAAAAGGGAAAAGAGTTTTGTTCCACACACAAATACATTTTATGCACTAGGCCTCGTGTCAAATGGCAATTCAAAGGTCCATAAAGTTTTTACTGGAGCACACTTTGAAAACTTATCATTTGCAACACCTCACCTCTGTTTGCGTTTATCTTTACAAGTGCAGTGGTGTCCAGCGCCGACCTCTGAGACAAGTTTCTGTGATATCCCAGCATAATATTCATATGAAATGTGTTCGCACTAAACAAGTTCTGCACCTTATCATTTACGTCCACTGCCATCATACAGCACAGATGGGCAGTGATGCATTACATGTAAGGAAAACGAGTAAAAAAATAATAATAATAAGGCCAGTGCAGGAGTTAGCGTGGCCTGTTTGTAGCATGGTAGGAGGATGATAGGTTAGGATGAGGAGGTTGGAGGGGTGGAAGGACATGAAGTGTGTAAACCAGAGTTGCATTAGACTGTCTGCCTGACTTGAACCTCCTTATGTTAATGGAACATTGTTAAGATTAAACAACCTAACACAAACCATATGTGATGAAGGCCACAAGCAGATATTCACTTGCCTCCTTCATTTTGCCCTTTATTTTGTAACACTTCGCTGCTAGATTTTAACCTCTTTAGACTATTTCACCTCTTTACGGAACTTACAAGTAGTAGGTAAAGTTGTAAAGGAATGTCTGTTGGGTTTATAATTCTTCATTTTGGGATAAAAACACGTTAACTGTAATTTGCATAATCTGTTTGCCGTATCTTCCCCAAACCTGACCACACCATAGTTCCCATGTGTAGATAATGTAATGTGAGAGTTTTAAAAATGTGGGCATAAGAAACTTTATCCTGGGCTTTGCAGACTCATCAGATATCTGGCAATCTGACTTTTAATTTGGTTCCTTCATAAATAAAACCGGTACTATGCTGAAGCAGTGAAATTTCCCATCATTTTGTTTGCAAATAAATTGATTATATCAAAAGTTCTACCCTTGTATCTGCATTCGGAAAATCACTTTCAGGCAAAACCATAATAGGTTAGGGATAATAGCTGCTCTTAAAAACCAAATGTTTCTCCTAGTTTGGTTGTGTGAAACTCAGTTTCATTCAGAGCTGAGTTTCTAAAATGTCATCAGTGAGCTGATAAGACATTTGGGGCGCACTGTTGAATTCTGCTGTATAAGAAAATCTGTATGTGATTTTACACTACTCAGTCTAGTAGAGCAGCCTATGCTATGAGAAAATAAGTGTGCACTTATTGCCTCTTCCTCAGATACTTTGATACAATTTCCAGTCTCTCCAGCCGAATAAAAGCAGAATAAAAATCCCATTCTTCAAACTATCCTCCAACCACAGGTACTTGAGCTCAAACAAACACTGCAATTGGTAGCTGAAATGGCACACAGGCTGCCTGACAACATGTTCACTGACATTACTGTTAAGGTGATCGCAGTGACTAAGAAGAGTTGTGAGAGCCAGCATTGAAAAGGCTTGGAATACAGATTGGTTTTCTTAGACCTCTTGACAGTCATTGGGTCCCTGTTGCAGTTAAACAGGTGGTCCACACTGCATCTTCTCAAATTTGTGCAATTTGAAATGCTCAGCACGAAAATAACACAGCTTCATTGCAGTCCTGCACAGTTGGAAATGCTACAAATCCTTTGAAATATAAAGCATTCAAACCCTCTACGAGACTCTGTGTTTTCAGTTCTGTAGTTTTGTTTATTGGGCCCGAGTCAGTGGATGAGTTGCTACTCATTTCCATTTTCCCTTTGGTTTGGTTTCGATTCAGGCAAAATTTCAAGCAAATCATAATGAATTAACAAGAGCCATGTGGGAGCTGTCATTTGATTCATTGGTCAGAAATTAAGTTGGTCCCCTCTCCTTCAGCCGTTTACTAAACATTTTTGAACACTTTATGATTTGTATGCATTTTTTTCTGGAGGTCAGGCTGTGTGGTTTAAAATAAAAGGGCAACGTATTTCGATGCTGCTCCAGTTCAACGCTTGATTTTTGTTTGTGTCAAGGCAAACTGCTGCTTGTTTGCACAGTGGTCCTCAGTCCACAATGCACGGCACAGCTGGCTACGGAAGCTGTTTTTTTTTTACAAAAATGTGCAATTCTTCTGCAGGTGGGGAGGATCAAGATCGGGTCACGTTCATACCACAAAAAAAAAAAAAAAAAAAAAAAAGACCTTGACCACCTCGTCAGGTGGTTCTTGGTCTGTGGCGTGGCCACGAGTGTGCCAGGGTGTGCCTGCCCACCCACACGGGCAGCTGGCAAACCCAAAATTTTGCATGATTTTTTATAGACTTCCTAAAATGTTTATGCTAAACTAAGGTAATAATTGCCTCATTATACTCACCTGCTTGAATGAACTGCTTTAGTATAAATAACTTGTGGTGTTCAGTTGTAGTTAGATCGCCTGGTAACAGCTGCGTCCCTACCGTGAGTGCAGAGTTGGACTTTGTGAATGCAGTGAAAATGTTTTTAAATGCCAACAAATATGGATGGGAATCGCAATACTTCATTAGTTACAATCAGGTTATGAATTGTAAAAATGACCACACTGATCTTTTTTCAATAGGCTTACATTTTCACTTTTCATTGCCTTCAAGTTATTACAGAAATATTCACATAAGCTGTACAAATAAACAGAGACACAGCCCTATTAGTTTTAATAAAACATTCAAAGTTTGTGCATGTAGTCGCCTGTCCGTGGTAAAATTGAAATTATCTTTTCAGTCAGTTAGATATTTTGGTTATTAAACAATTGATCTAGCTAAGCATTTGTGTGTTTAAATGTGTTATTTATTTTGTTTGATCCCCTGAAAGCATTAATGGGAGCTTAAGGCAACTCAACAGGGAGAAATCATCTCTGTTGCTACAGACAACAAATTAACTCAGCTTGTCAGTTGTGTCCGGGTTAAATGCAAAATTATCCCAAACAGGTGATTTATTTAGGCTATTCTTCTTTGCAACAAGTTCGTCCATTACAGCATTTGCTGAAAATGACGTGTGAGGAGGAGACTCCTTCACCTGCACGATTAACATTATATCGACAATCAGCAGGTGATGGGCTCACATTGGCCGCTTGGAATATATTAGCATATCGTCAAATTGTGCCTGCAGGGAGCTCTATGGAGAATATGCCTTGTTATATTTTGATGAAGTTACACACGTGTCTAGCCTACTCGATGTTGTAGAGAAAATAAATGTGGTACGCTCAGTTTTTCTGATGCACACCCAAAGTCTTTTTCTGGCTACGTTAGTGTTCTCGGTACTGCTGTTTTGGTCTGCGCCCGAGTTCAATATTGTGTTCACACATGCCCAAACACACTGCACTCCAACCCAGAACTCGTTTGGGTGGCACTAAACACTGTATATATGAAATGGCCCTCAGTTTATTCCAGACCTGGGCCTGAACTGGGCAACATGATGGCGAGAGAGGTCAACAACAAACCCCACTATTTTACTAATTAATCTAAAAAAAAAATTGAAAAAAATTAAAAAGAGGGAAATAATTTCCCTCAGTTTGCGTTTATTATGAAACTCTTGGGGGTTGTGAGTGTGCTTTGTAGTTATACGTGGTTTCTCTTTCAAATGAATGCAATCAAAATGAATCACAGCAAACCTGGGAGATAAAGACAGTTGGAGCAATCTGTGGACAAAATGTTCAAAAGGACATTTCAAAAATAGATGGTATTCCACCCGCTCACAGTGTGCTGGAATATTACTAGGCCACATATGTCTTTGCAAATGCTGTTTGGCATTTGCAGCGTAACAAAGACACGAATTTTTGGTAAAAAAAAAAATGAGATGCTAAATAAAGAATCAGAGACATTTCTGCTATGATGAGGGAAAGGTACAGAGGTCTCTAATTTCGTGCTGTTTGTAACGACTCGTGGCTCGATTTAATTACATCTGCTGGGTCAAATATTGCAAGCCTCGCTAATAACAACAGTCCAAATGGAGCCTAAAGACTGAGCAGTAATAAACAAGGGAAAAGGTGTTTTTTTTTCAATAAAGCTCCGATTGTTACGATAGCTCAACTCCTTGTGGAAGTATCCAAAGTGATCCTGTGGCAGACAACTATGCATGCCACTTAATACCAGTGTATTATTCATTATAAGCTCAAACATAATGCTTAATTTATCAGCATCTCATCGAAATATTAGTTCCTTTTGATTGCTGCATTGTACTTCGTAGTCGAGGTTGGATGGGATTTAATCTCCTTCCAAAGCTTTCTGTGTGCACTGCGGCATCAGAAAAAAGTTGTTTTCATTCTTGTGCTGTATTAAAGCAGCAGCTGCTCCTCACTAAACAAATTTTGGTGTTTTCTCCCTCTCTGTGCCTGGGTGCACAAATGTGTGTCTTAACAGCGCAGGGAGGGCCTGTAAACTCAGTGAGCCTGATGAGCAGAAAGTTTGTTAGCACCCAGGAACCTTTCCAGCCCATCATCATCTGGACCTCTGTCATAAACCCAAGTTTTATTGTATATTTAGGTCTAGACATGGTCAAAAACACCTTGGTCTTAAAAAACATAGTGCTTTGATGAGGCGGCAAAATTGAAGGATCTGGCAAGGAGATTACTCATACGCATGTCAAAGTGATGAGTCACACTGTGTCTGAATTTTTCATCTGATGCCTGGCCGCCATGGTGTACAATAGCACCTGATGTTGAATAAACACGCTAATGGAGGATCAGGCAGGAGAAACTTTCCCTAAACAAACCACAACCTGAACTTACTAAAACTTCATTTTGACCAATGAAAACCTTATTTTATCAAAAAGTAAAATTAAAAATCTGGCAACAGGAAAAACAGATTTGCTTTTAGCTTGAACCAAGTGCATGTTTGGGTTTCAAATTAGAGTTGAGGGCTTTACTTTGCCAAGAGCTGAGTTTGGCTGTTTATCTGACTGTTAAACCTCATAACTATGTTTATGGTTAGAACTGAAATGAGAAAGCTGTTGTCTGCAGCCTGTTTTTGGTGTTGTTTTGCAGTAAAATGTCACAAACACTTTCAATAAATATAGAAATGATAGAAGCAATGAATTTGCCCTTCTGTGCGCACTTAGCAGCACTGGAAGCAGGCAGAGAAAGCAATTTTGAATGGGCTGCTGCGGAGCGGGGCTGGCCATCGGGAGCACCAGGAGTTATCCCAGTGGGCCGGTCCCTCTGTGAGCCACTGGGGTAGCAACATCGGCCCATTTGATCATTATTATAACATTGACTGCCTGGATCTATTATGGTATATTCACAGTGGTGGCCTGCTGTTGATAAACCTTTCACTTGCTCTTAAAACAGTTTTGCATTAGTGTTACAGTAGCCTGGAGTATCCTGCAATTATGCTTATAAGTGGTGGTATTAAGGGCCAGTGTGTTTCTGTGTATGTCGATGGGGTGGGGTCGAGGATGGTGGAGGTGGTTGTGGTTGTGGTTGTGGTGGGCAGGTCTGGGTAAAGAAGTCCAGGGCCATTTTTGTTTCTGCTCATGAATGTGGTGAGCAAAAAGCAACTCTAATCACAATCAAAAGTGTGTTGTTTTGAACAGTAACTATGTACCAAAAAACTTAAAAGATCTACCTGAAAGTAGTTGGATCATGTATAATTGGCCTTTAAGTCTGACTTAACACCTTTTCAGAATACTAAATCTGGGTCCAAGCCCCGTATTTTCAATATGCCGCTGTGCTGTGTCCCGTGTTGTTTCAACAGATCTGATTAAAAGAATAAAACAACCAAACTTTCATTCTGCTGTTTTTCTAGCGATGAGAAAGACAAGAGGACATGCCTGCTGTTGAAAAAGTCCGTTGAATGAATGAAGAAAAAGTTTTCACTTTTGCAAGTGGTTTGGTTCATTCGCTAGAACCAAACAGACCCTGTGAGAATATCCCTCATAAAGGTTATGGTTTTTATAATGTTATGGTGTTCTGGATACCCTATATCAGCTGTGCTCTTGCTTAAAAACAGTTAAAACAGTAACCTCACTGGGGATATGGGCAAAGGGTTGGTTTGATTTTAGCAAACGGGTGCTAACCTAGTAAACTTCAGCACTCATTTGAAAAAGCCAAAGCTTTTTCTTCGTTCGTTTGCTGTAATTTATCAACTGCAGCCATGTCCTCTTGTCTTTCTCATCGCTAGAAAAGCAGCAGAACGAAAGGTTTTTTCTGTTTTGTTTTGTGGTATTTTTTTAATTGTACTAGGACAACCCTGTATCTTAAAAGATTATGTTTATACAATCACAATCATAATCATCATTAGTGCAGTACCAGTCGAACAATTTGAACACACTTTTCTCTGTGAAGTATATGAGACAGTGTGTCCGCACTTTAAACTGGTACTGTACTAGTAACTAACAATAAGCGCTGGGGGAAAAAAATGAGTAAATAAGAAAAAAGTTGCCCATAGGTTGATAATTAAAAAAAGAGTACTTATAGTGTATCATCTTATTAAGTTTGATTATTAAAAGAGAAGATAACAGCTGCAGACAAAATTAGTCACGGATAGCTCAGAGTAAGTAAATAAAGTCAACTACAAAGAGCCGAAAGTTACTGAAGATGAAGTAATGTATTTTATTACCATCAGATCTATAAATGATCTAAGGGCAGCCCTGGGCAAGTGCTTTCCATATTTAAACATTGGCAAGAACTGTCATAATGCCCCTGCAGCAACCCAAAAAGTTCAAAGCTGTTGCATCTATATTTTGTCATGAATGCAGCTCTGGATTTCATCTTTTTTGCACACACTTCTTTGTGTTTCAGGTCTTTAAAAACACTGCCACAGGGGATCCAGCGATGCAAGGCTCTTACACAAATAATGACCTCAGATCCAAACAATGTTCCAATGTGATGTGGCACAAGTGAAAGGATTGGGTGTCAGGCGTGGCAAGGTGAATACCTTTTGAAGACAGGTGATCACTCTTAGATGTTAATGATGAGAAACAACGGGGTGGTGCCACAAGCCGCTGCTCCTGCTCGCTAGCTTCAACTCAGTTCAATTTTGAAGTATATCTAATATGAGTAAACCATAGAAATGACAGAACAAGTATAGTGGGACAAAATGTGTTTTAAGATTTTTGTATAATTTCTCAGAATTAGGTAGATTTTTCCTTTAATCTTTTTTTGAAGAATGATACCATCATGTACTCAGTATCAGTATTTCGAGCCATGAGAGGTTTGCAATCTGAATCTGACATGAATGTAGCTCAAACAGCCTTTATAGCAAATAGCCACCCTATACTCATGTGTCCTTGTGCAAGACAAAAGCTGAGCACCGTCACTCACCAAACACTCAAACCTTCCTGTGGACGGATCAAAGTTAATAACAAATTTTCCCGCATGTCATAGCAATACAGCTCGAACTTGGAGGAGTGGAAAGGAATGAGAATGACTGTAATATGCTGGCATTTTGAAGTGGGCCCCTCCACTCAAACATGTTGCAGTCAGCTGATGTAAAACAAGGCTGATGGGCCTGCTTCAGCATCCCCTCATCTACTTTATATCTGCCTTGTGGCACGGATCTAACACTAATCCACACAAGACACTCATCAGCCATCTTCAGTATCAGAGATTCAGCCCTGAGAACACTTCCTTGTTAAGTGTACTCAAAGATTAAGGTGAAATCTGTCACGGACTTCAACTT
The DNA here is from genome assembly GCA_029823135.1 of Acanthurus reversus. Taxonomy (NCBI): domain Eukaryota; kingdom Metazoa; phylum Chordata; class Actinopteri; order Acanthuriformes; family Acanthuridae; genus Acanthurus; species Acanthurus reversus. The sequence goes on along the minus strand of JAPXVT010000007.1, from coordinate 16,298,378 downwards.
CACATGCTATTTTAAGATCTGACTACAGCAAATTTCCATTTTGGATGAGTTTAAGGTAATTGGTGATAAAAGTGTTATTGTGTTTGTCTTTGTTGTCCCTTTTGTGGTGGCTACACTACCTGCTGGCGTCAGAATAGTTACCTTTAGTTCTCACCTCTGAAGCAACTTTAGACACCTTCGTCTAACAGTCATACAGACACAGCCAGCATCACAATGTGTTTCCAGTGTTTGGATGGCATACAGTGACAATTAAAATGTTTTGCTTTTCCATCCAATGCAACATCAAAGCCAAAACACTGAAAACAAAGCAGCAGACTGGACCGAGTTGCAACTACGGATAAAGATGATGCATATGTATA
>JAPXVT010000007.1:16121590-16132574 GCA_029823135.1 Acanthurus reversus | reverse complement strand
TTTTTCCCAGGCAAACACAGGAGGCAGCCAACACAAAGGGGACAGGCACTGAGTAAGCATGCACAAACATGCAAACACAGGCCATCCGCGCCACCCGAGTGGCCCTGGCTTCAGAAGACGGAGGAACTCGGAAGATAAACCCAACAATTTGCTCTCGCTGATAAATGCCGCGTAAAGTCAAGAGAAGGGCTGAATGGAGGGGGATGGGAGGAGGAGGGCTGTAAACCTAGAGAGGGGAGGGCAGGATGGCTTGTTGTCCTGCCCAGCCTGGTCAACAGTTGGATAGTTTGCATGTAGATATTAAGTCACTGCTGGAGGCTAGAAGAGTGCAGGGGAGGTAAAGCAGATGCCAACACTGACGCTGTCAACTGTAACTTACTGATAGCCTGTGAGGGTAAACTGCCACAGAAAACTAGGGAACGACTGCTTCCCATTCAGATACTCTTCACTAGCCAGATGAAACAGACAATCAGCTTGATGCGTGCCTACTTTTCAGGTGGAATAATAAAGGCATTATACTGATCATTATTTCCCAAGCAAACAACAGAATAAACTTGTAATAATGAAAAAAACAGGACTACAAACATAATTGTAGTCACAGCCCACTGGCTTCCTTATCAGAGACTTAATAAAACACATTAAATAATAAAGGGCACCCACATAAACAAAAGTGTGTAGGTCCTTTACCGTCATGACATTGTCCAAGGTGAAGCCAGAGTTCTCTGCACCCAATTCGGCAAGCAGCTTCTCGAGCAGCTCGGCCCGACTCTGCGCCAGTCGAGAGGGGAAGTTGGATTTGAAAGGCTTCACCAGCTCAGCAGGGATTACCTGCAGGGCGCGTACATCCTTCAAAACAGCAATTTCCTAGAAGGCGGACATGAGAAAGACACGACTCTGTCAGTGGAAAAGTCAAGCAAGTCATTGTAGACTTACAGCATGCCACTTGAAATTAAGCACTGTAAATCACCTCGATGCGTAAAAACATATCGAGGTGATGCTGAGCATGATGATTTGTCAGTCAACACAAGCATCTGTTCAAGGGGCAAGTCAAGACAGGGAGTACAAGTGTACAATTTAAAGCAGGAAAAAGCCCCTTGGAAAAACTTCTCTCATCCGTTTGCCACTTCAGCCTCATCAGGCGAGTGGAACGTATGACTGAATTTAAACCTGGCATTAAAATGTGATCTCCAGACATGTTATCTGGAATAGTAAAACAGAAGTTTGTGAAAGATATAAATGCTTTATAATCAAGATACAATCAGATCTGCATGGTTACATGTGTAACATAAGTGTAAACACAGTCTGTCCAGTGTGCTGACGTCTGTACACAACATGACATTGATATGGATTTTTGCTTTTTTGTTTTTTTAAAAATGGTTGTTCAAGTTTAGTAATACGGGTGACAAATATATGGCATAAAGTATGAAATAACTGCGTATTAAGGCATTCATTGCACTCATGTGTGCACCTCATCTCCTTTGAACAAAGCATGTAGCTTATTAGTAGCATACACTCCAACATACTACATACACACTACACAAAGAAAGGAATAAATTAACGCATTACACTTATAGAATTTACATTAGGGGACAATAATTAAGAATTTGTCTTAGACAACATTTCACAGAGTTTATAATGTTTCCTCTCACTCAACAACTTACAAAACTCAGTAATTTTTTTATGAGTCTGGGGCTGACTTGCCAAAACCTCAAATAGGCACAGGTTTTTCTCCGGAGGACAGAGATATGTTGTTAAATGTTTATGAGGATAATGAAAACAAATTTAAAATACCAGGTGGTTATTTATTATCTGGATAACACACCGATATACAAATCCCATTTCTCAGGAACCAGGTGTAAATGGAGTGTATGTCACAAATATAGGACTCAACACACATACGAACACAAACACACGTCCCCTCATCCAAATCTTAACCAATGATTCAAGAATCAGCTGATATCCAACTGGGGACACGGTTTTTGTCTCCAACTGCACCAGCCATCCTCAGTTAACTGGTCTTGAGTCTTTTTTTTTTAATACTTTATTTTAAGGTTTTCAATTAAACATGAATTGCACAACCTACCCCACCCCACCTGGACGTTAGTATTAGCATACAATGGAGCCAGTTCAGAGATTACGGTGAACCCACAGTTGGCAAAAATAATGTTTTCATATATTCAATAAAAGGCTGCCAGATCTTTAAAAAGGCATCATATCTGTTTTTCAGGACATAGGTGATCCTCTCCAGAGGCATACAGATCCTCATTTCTGATATCCATTTTGATACAGAGAGGGGGGAATCTAACTTCTAGGTTAATGCAATACACTTCCTGGAAACAGCATGAGCTATATTGATAAATTTCCTGGAGGTTTGATTTAGGTTCAAATTTGTAACATGTCTAAGGAGACAAAGTTCTGGATCAAATGGAATTGGTGTGTCCATAGTTTTAGTGAGTGCGTCACACAAATCACACCAAAATGTTGTAACTTTTGTGCAGTACTGGTCTGGAGTCTTCAAGTTTTTCCCACAATTTTGCCTTAGTCACACCGACATGCACACACACACACACAAAAGCATAACTTGTCCTCAAACACAAACAGCTATTGAGTCATTGCTCTAACGTAGTGCAGAACAGATCCAGAAAGGCCAGGCGATGATTTCAGAGGGCTGAGACTTTTGTAGGTGGCCTGATTTGAACTCAGTGAAACAGAAGCTACTGTAGCTCATGAAGACGTCCTCCCTTTCTGACTAAACACCCACGCACAGTGTTAAATATTTACCTCACTAACATAGCATAACGCATCACTCTGTTTTCCCTTTCACCCATCAGTACACGTGAAAGGGCTGCACTCTGGGATGGTGCACAAGAGACAAACATCCGCACTAACAGCTCTTTTTCAGTTAAAGGCTATGAGAGGCAGACCAGACAGTCACAGTGACGGCAACTTGGCACTTGTTTTCGAGGCAGGGGCAGAGCATGACAGCAACTCAGACGCCTTCAAAGTCAACCTGTACACCAAACTACAGCAGAGCACACTGCAGCACACAGGCAGTGGGGCCTCTGTGGTCAAGCTAGTGTCACACTGCACACTGGTTGGTTGTGCACCAACGCGTTTAAGCCTTAAGCTTTGTAATGGCACCTTCAGGAAGCCTGTCAGCCAGCCAGGTGAGCCGCGAGCTCTAAGTAAACAAAAAAAACCCCAAACAAACCGAAAACACACCTGCAACCTTTGTTGCATGTCACCCCCCCTTCTCTCTCGCATGTTTTGTCTGTCACTCAACAAAATAATATCAATTAAAGACAACAGCATATCTTCCAAAATGATGGGGAATTTGCTCGTGGCAGTGCATGTCCATGCATGTTGAAAATGATTCAACTTGAGCAGCAGAGATAAAAAGGAAATGGAGTTCCTAAGCTTAAAAATAAGCTTATTCTGAATTCAGTCTGTTTAATATTGTTGGTTTTACAGTCTTCAAAGAATGAAACATGATCGGGTAAATTTATTTTTTTTTAAATGCTGACTTTAAAAAAATCTGTCCTGTGCCTCCACATACTCACTAAAATGACCTCAGTCTCCCTAGAGGAACCCACAAGACTATCTTGGACTGTAACAAGTTCAAAGCACTCTGTACCTTTTATTTTGAGTCTTTCTTTAAAAAGAATCATCTTATTTTGAAGTGATAAATTGCAATTCCAATAAAACAGTCGCCCCTATCCAAAAATACACAGATGGACCAAAAATAAAAGTACCAAAACTTACACATAATCTACACCAAGTTTGTCTATGAAGGAAAGTTGGATCGGATTAAATGCGCATAATGAAAATGTTCCTTCTGTTTGCATAATATAATCTATGTAAATAAGTTGATGTTTTGAATGTAGACTCATGGTTGCTTTAACTGCAGCCACTATTGTGTTTACATGCACATTTATTTATTTATTTTGTTATTTGATAGTGACAATGCAGGTCAACATAGTACCACATCCGCTCGTTACATACAAGTTGATATGACTGATGTTGTGCATACAGAGATTATAGTCACTGCTAGTTTCTATCTCCAGTCCCTAGGTAGGCTTTTCAGTAACAAAAAAAAAAACAACAAAATTCAATGCTACATTGGATCTAAAAAAAATACAAGGGTACATTCAGTATACGATATACAAAGCCAGTAACAACACAAATATGAGCAGTTCATCCCAGCTGCATGTATTCACAAAATTTGAGTTAAGAGTCCTCCAAGAAAAGGCAGTCAGCATATCGTGAACTGACAATAATCTGAAATTTGAGTCATTGCACTGTATGCCATTAGTTGTATCTAAGATCAGGGAGGGTGAATGTCTGGTCTTTAATATAAAATAAGTACTGAACCACAGTGTTCCACTCTGGATGTCAGTCCTAATAAAATAACTTTGAAAAAGCTCTGAGGCCACTGAGTACTTAATGCAACTGTTTCCTCCGGCGAAAATGAAGAAGTCTGTCAAAGATGATGCATTAACAAATTATTTTGCTATCTCTGCTCTTCTCGGCCCATAACTGTCAGGCCCCAGAACTCCTTCCCTTTGACAATACTGTGATCGTGTTTAGCAGAAGAAAACAAACTCACATAATTTTAACAAAATTACCTCAGAAGGATTCATAAGTTGAGATGCAATCAGTTAGGAGGGCGGGTCTTTAAACAGCTGGCTTCAATCTGGCAAGTTGGTGACTTTAAACTGTGAGGTCGTGAGGAAGGGCAATACTAGTTGATGTTGGTCTGTGTGCATCATTAGTATTGTTATTTTGAGGATTTTCTTCTATTTTTTTTTTCATTTTACACGGATGAGTGGTACTCTCAAAGGACACATTACTGTAGTAATTTTTCACACCTCAGATCTTATTTCTATCGCATGTAATCATGTTTTTATAGTCATGTCTTTTCTTTATTGCCTCACAGTTGTACTCATTTAATTTCTAATGTGTCTGAGTTTGCTCTCATGCTGTCTTAGTCACTGTTCCACCCTTAAGCATCACCTCATGGGAAAGGGAGTTTATTAGAACAATTTAGTATTTGTTCCACCCAGTGGGTATGTGTACAAGTTTAATATCAAGAAATCACTAAAACTTCTAAATTGAGATATACACAAAACATGAGAATACCAACAAGGGTATTAGAAGCCTCTTTAGTACATTTATATTGCATGCCACAGACTTTTTTTTTCGCTGTAGAATCTGATGATATGTTTTTTTTTCTAATGGCAGGTTGTAAAATCCTCTTCAGTAAAATATAGCTGCTGAGGATGCCGATGAAAGACTGACAAGAGGCAAAGATGACGGAAATCCATCAATTCGACGTAAGCATGGCGGTGCACTGCATTACGTTACCTGGATGAAGGCAGTGGTCGTGGCTCGGAGGCGGTTGGCTGACTCTCCAGTCCTGGCCAGCAGGTTGGGCCAGGTCTGCTCCAAGCAGTGTGCCACCTCTGCCTTGCCCAGCCCCAGACCTGGAATCATCTGGCTCAGCAGAAGCCTCAGCAGCTTCAAGGAGGCATGGAAGACCTAAGGAAAGAGCCAATGGATTGCTAAGCTCCAACTGAATGGATTTTCCAAGAAAAGCTAGCACCAGAGTGGCATCAATTAGCACAGAGGCTAGACGTGGCAACGTTCAGCTGGAGCTGGTTAGAGTATGCAGATAGAGAGTGACAATAAGTAGTTGTGAAAGGGGGTTGCAGGTTTTTTCTGCACTCACAAACAAACTAACCAGCCAGAGGAAATCAAAGATGCCAACTAACCTGTGTTCTTTCTTTTTTTTTTACAGATCGACTGAATTATCACCAATATTTATGGGATTTTGTGTTCACTTGGTAGATTTTAGACTGGAAATCCATATAACACTTTGGTTATATGGGTTTGGTTGGACCCAGGATGGAATGACATAACATGCAGTGTAGACCACTGATTTCCCAGAGAGGGCTGTATTCAACATCAACTACACTGAAGCATGTTTTGTGGAGCAGCAAATTAATCTGTTAACATATTAATGGAGCATTCTGTGTGTCAGTGTAGCTAAGAAAATAAATCACTAGAATTATTGAGGCACTAGCCTGTTCATTAACATACAAGCTGTAGAGAATTTCCAGAGGGGAGGTACAAGGCCATCCTTGTCAAAACTGTTTGTTTAAGGAAGCCAGCTCGGGGGGAGAGAACTGGGGCTGCACATGGGACAGGGGGAAGATTGTTAGGAGTGCGCATGTGTGGGTGTGTGTATGATTTAACAACATGAGTGTTAGTTCTGTTTGAACAGAGGAGGACATGGTTTAAAGAAGACTTCGACAGTTACAAAGTAGACATATTAATAACACCTCAATAAGGTGGCTTGATTGGCAGCAGTTTCTGTTCAATTAAATATGCAATATGCAACATTTCCACATTAAATTTTCTAAAATAGACTACACCTTTGTTATATTAAGATTTTCTGATTTTGTTCAAGGTAAGTGTGTATTTCACTTTGAGGCCTGTTGCTAAGATTCAGGGTAACACCAGTCAGAGAGAGTAGAAGGAAGTCAGAGGATGTGATGAAATGTAGGGTAAAAAAAAAACTTTAGTCCTTAATACATCACCTCTTCTTTTGAGAACATCTCTGTCTGAGTCATTCAGATAGATTTTCACCTGCACTGATGGCTGTTTAAGAAGGCTCTGTGCCGAAAATCCCTCGGAGTATGTTTGTAAGGTCTAGCATGTCCATGCCATTACAACAAAAGCATTTTGATTGCATTAAAAACACAAACTGTACATTTTACTTCAATCACATGATCCACACTAAAGGGCCAATCACACCGAGAAGAGTCGCACCAGATGTGGCTGCTCCAAAAACGCCTTGAAGGCACATCTATAGGAAAATACAGCCAGTATTAACCTCTTGTCTGTGTTCACCTGTATCCTTTTATTTCCGGTACTTTTCCCCAGGCAACAAAACAGGAAGGAAGTGGTGAGTACTAAAACCAGCCTCCTACTTGATTAAACTCGTTGCTCCGGCCAGAAGTGACACTGATGAACAATGCGATTCTGTGCCTTAAGCTGAAAAGTTGAAATTAGGGCTGGGTCATATGGACTAAAAATAAAATTCACAATTTTTTCACACAACATTAAATTTTCTATTTTCATCATTTTTTAGACTACTGAAGACAAAGGAATTATTTAAAATACCCTGTTTTTATTTCCAACAAACATGCATTTCCCTATTGGGAATAAACCTAGCTTTAATTGAACTAAACCTTTTTTTAAATAACTGCTTGATCAAAGAAAGATGAATCCCCCATTGTGGGATTAATAAACTGCCAGCATAACTTTCACCAAACTTCACTTAAAAAAAATAGGAGCCCACAGCTGAGAAAGAGCCGTAGGCCTACGGTATTTTTACCCTAGTTCAAGGGAAAATCAATTTTTTACGATTTTCATTTTTTAACATTGTCAAAACAATGTGAGTCGAATTTCAATTTAAAATCGATTTATTGCCCAGCCTTAGTTGAAATTATTTTAACTTTTCTGCGTGCCAAAATATACCCTCAGAAAAATGCTTTGCATACAACAAGAAAGGAGAGCCTGGCAGGCGCCTTGTAGCATACGAAAACAATGGTTATGCCGGCAACACTTTTCTAGCAACGCTTCTCAGTGTGATCAGACCCCAAAGGAAAACTGCACTTTTTTGGAGGTTTAGCTTATCATCCACAATCCCTATGAAGGACAAGACATAGATGCCTTTCCTTCTTCTGTGTGTTCAGTAGGTCGCCAAATAGGTGCCTCGCACTGGCAGTTTTGCACGTTCAACAGAAGTAGTGGGGACACACTCTTACCGCCCTCTAAAGCCCCTAAAACACATCCAAAATTCTCCAAAGCACTCCATCTGCATGCTGTGACGATGTGGTGACTGCTACATTCACGACTGAATGGTCTGACTGGTCACACCGCTGTAATAGAGGCACTGGACCAGGGCTTTAGAGGGTGGTAACGGTGTATCCCCACTATTTCCATTGAATGTGCAAAACTGCCAGCGTGAGGCGGCTATCTAGCGACCAACTGAATGCACAGAGAAGGGAAAGGCATTTATGTTCTTGTCTTATATAGGGATTGCAGATGATAGGTGAAACCCCCCAAAAAGTGCAGTTTTCCTTTAATTGTTACAGTTCCGATAATGTTAAGTACAAAACTCTTTTTATGTGCTGGGCTCACAATCACAAAGCATCATGTTATGAATATGTTGTATACTGCGGATGCATGATCTCTCCTCCCTTTCTTTGGTGGAAGCAATTTGAGTTTGACATGCTGTATTTCAAACCATCCACCACCTCTATCCAACATGTGCATTATGATAAGTGTTTTTTATTCCTGCAGATGTTGCTGAGTGTTGACCCAAGCCATTCACTTGTCTATGCTGTACGTGCATTTAAGAGGCTGTGTGTCCCTGATAAACAAAAAAAGCCCCTTTAAAGAGGCTACAGTATACAAGGAGTCTCATATGTTAAAATGACAACTATAAATTGCTTCTTGCTGCAGGAAGCAGTCAACAGCCTAACACCTTTATCCATTAATGTTTTCATGAATGGCAACAGCCAAGCGTAACTTGCCTGTTACAGGCCTACAGAACAGGAAAAATTGCTCCGTCTCACATTGTGATCCATTTTCCCTGTTGGTCTGCTGTTCCTTTCGGGTATTGTTGTTGTCTTGATAAAAGCGCGGTCATGGTAACAGCAGGATTCCAAAGCCTGTTTGATGCGACTGTGTTCCCTGTCTTTAGACCCTTTTTGTAGACACGTTGTCCACCCAGTGGTGCAAGGTCTGGATTACTCTGTGTTTGTGCAGCGGATGGTGCAAGCAAAAAAGGTTGCTCTTGTTTGTATTTGTAGGTTTCCCTTGCAGCTTGATGTCAGGTATATTTTGTTCTTTTCGAGCGACTGCAGAGTTCAGAAAGGTCAGTTTGTTTTTCTGCATCTCTTCTCTTTTTATATAATAAAAAGGGCGTACTGAGACAACACCTGGTTTAACTAAGCTACCTTTTACCAAAGCATAAATGAAGTAATGCTGTCGACTTTGGTAGATGTAGCAGGGGTGCATTAACTTGTATATGAATGTGTGTAAACAGCCCCTAAATGTATTATGCAACATAGAGGAGCAAACCCCTTGGGTCAAGACCCAGTAGTTTACACCCCAGCAGGGTTGTAAACATTGAGGAGAACGGTTGCATCAATCCGAAGCAACCTTTTCTAAACAAAGGTGGAGGGAACTGCCGTATCCTTTGTTGGCAAAACATCTTTATTTTGGCATTTCTCAGACAGCTTAGTCCCATTCCCCACCTTGAGGACACGACAGGGCCGACAGCTTCACCAACAGAGGTCAACAGAGGAAAATCCCCTCTGCTCAGATGGACTAATGCCTGTCAGATATGTGTTGCAACATATTTCACTCTAAAAGGAAGTCTAGTGAATCTTGTTTTTGAATATTTAAGACGGGTTCAATTAAACATATTCCTCCCAGGGAGGTCAACCATCTTCCGTTTGATTTTTTTGTTCTTGTAGAAAAATACATATTCTGCTGCATCTTTGGCTTCCTGTTTGCATATCTAAACATGCATGTTGTTAGTTTGTGATGTTTCAATTTTTTGGCAGATGTCTTTTTTTTGAGAGGAGCTTATTCAGAGTTGGCCTGAGCTGTGTTTTTATGTGATGGTGCACAAACTGCTTTTTAAGTCGAATATCTCAAGGTCTGTGCTTTGCTTTCCAGTGTTGTCTTTGCAGTCGGAGCACACCAGAGACAAAGTCTTACTGAAGAGAATGCAAGCAGGGAAACATGCTCACAAAAGACAGCAAAGGTTGTCTTTTGTTAGCGTGCTGCTTTGATGTCGCTTTGATTTGTGAAGAACAGTAAATACAATAATTTAAAGGAGTGTCAGTGAAGCTTGAAGTAATGTTAATAAACATGTATGTTTTTTCTCTTTGCATTTAACTGAGGATGTCCAAAACCTTTCCAGCACTGGTTTAGGGAGCAATACGGGCATGTTGCTATGGATGCTTTTAAATTTAATTAATTTTTTTTTTTTTTTTTGTATGTCAGTCTGTTACTGTTACTATATATAGCAGAGTTCACAAATTGCAGGTGGCCTCTCGTTTTAGCTGGCAGTGGCTGCTGTTTTCAGCTGTTGCAATGAAAAAGGTGTAGGAAGATTATATTAGTCGAAGAGGATGTGACTGACGGACCCAACTGGAATAGACTTATATTTGCTGATTTAGGACCTTCAAGTATCAAACTGCTTGTCAAAACAGGGTCTTTAGAAGACATCTAAAGTATCATATTTAATGACCACTTCAGTGAATCTAAGTATTTTATGGTAAACTGTTTCAGCAGATTTTCAGGACTCGGATCAGGACTAAATTTGACTCTTCAGTTAAAAAAAAAAGAAAAAAAAAGGAAAAAGTTCACAATAAAAATAAAAACTGCATTTGGTAATAGCTTTTAGTCACATTTACTGTCTGAGCTCATATCAGCTCATATCTGCGAGCACAACACTCAATATCTGTTGCTTCACACAATCTTTTCCATCTCTGCCCTTTTCCCTCGTTCACTGGACATTAGGTTGAAGGAAGAACTAATTGCATTTTCCAAGTGTGAATTACTCACCCTGTCTGTTTGTCTTTATTTAATTATTAACTGAAGTTTTGAATGCGTGTTTTTAAAGCTGTACTCGTCTGTGTGTAACTTTGAGTGGCGTTTTACTTGGTGATGGAGAACAAGAGTGCGGTTTCCTTCTCTCGCTCTCTCTTCCTCTGCCTCACACGCACAGTATTAGCCTCACACTCATCACTTCCCTCGTCCTGCATCATAGTCTCCCAATTACTCAGAGTCAGTGTGGTTCAGTGCAGAACAAAGGCTAATTTGAGGCATGTCACTAGCTAATTTGTGACATGTGGGTAGCTCTTTGAAATGATATCACACATAGGCTGTTGGGTGTCAT
>JAPXVT010000007.1:16039373-16056132 GCA_029823135.1 Acanthurus reversus | reverse complement strand
AGAGCCAGATACCAGTTAGCTTAGCTTAGCACAAGGATTTGAAAACTAGAGAAAAAAGCTAACGTGGCTCATCCAAATGAAACAAAATCAACTTAGCATTCACTCTTTGTGCTAAACTGAGCTAAACACCTGCTGTCTGCAGCTTAGCTTAGCATATACAGCTAGCCTGGCTCTGTGATGTTAGCTGTTTATGCTAAACACTAGCTCAGCTTAGTCAAATGGTAACAAAATTCAGCTACAATCCAGTTTTTGTGCTAAACCCAACTAAATGACAATACCTTAGCTTAGCATTAACAGCTAGCCTGGCTCTGTTATGCTAGCTATTTATGCTACCAACTAGCCTGGCTCTGTCAAATGAAAATCACATTAATCCATTAAACAGCTGCTCACATTAGCTTAAGTCAGCAAAAACAGCTAGCCTATTTCTGTTTTGCTAGATGTTTATGCCAGTAGCTGGCCTGGCTCTGTCAAATGTTATCAAAATCAACCTAATCCAATTTTATACCTAACCAAGCCTAGCTAAACACCTGCTGGCAATACCTTAGCTCAGCACAAACAGTTAGTCTGGCTAGCTGTAACAAATCTATCCAGTCTTTGTGCTAAGCTAAGCTACTCAGCTGCTGGTTGTAACTTTATTTGATAACATACAAACATGATAATGATGTAAACTTCTCCATCTTTCCCTCGGCAAGGGAGTGAATAAGCATATTTTCCAAAATGTTGTACAATTTCCTTGAGTTTAATCAAGCTTTTGGTTAAGCCTGTGGATGCTAGAACAGATCATGTAGGCATCTCACAAAAGTGACTTGAAAGACAACAGGCAATTTCAGAAAAAGTGCTAATGTGATGAAAAGTAAAAAAGAAAATTGTTAAGTATTAACACCACAGATGATGGAGCAATAATTATTTTAACAATTACAAACTGGTCTCACTGAGGACATTCAGACTTGTCACAGCAGGAAAATTCATAATAAGACCATTAGTGGTGTTATTAGTGCCCAGGTGTGACTAATAACAATATTAATGGCTTGGCTACATTTAGTTATGCCAGCTGCGCCAGCTTTCACACAGCGGGCTCAGCTGGCACAACTAAATGGAACGTATCCATTATTAATGTCATTTGAGCTTTTTCCTGTTTTGACATGACAAATTGAGCAAGAGGTTTGCTTCAAGGTTGGCTCCTGCCGTTTTGCCACTTGGTGAATTTTACCTGTGCACACTTTTAAAATTAATTAATTACTTAACACAGCAGTGAAGACCATAGTCTCACAGCATATGCCAAAATGACTGAATCCAGGAAAGAGCTGTGGCCTTTATGTGAGTCTATCACAGGTAAAACACAACATTCTGGTGAAGATGGGTGGAGAGCCGACGTAGCAGACAGGTGGATTGGTGACTGGGAGGAGTGATGAACTGATTGCAGACAGATGCATGCACAAATATTGACAGGCCATAAAACGCTTTCTATCCAATAAAAGAGCAACCACTGGTGCTTAGATAGTGTTATCCCAGAGGGCAGTGCACTGCAATCACTCATTCTAACTGTTACACACCATTTCCACATCCTTCACCCCCCCCCAGCGCATACCACAAAATCTTTTCCGCTCGTTCTGTCAGCTCTCCATCTGTCAGCAGCCCCTCCATCTGTTTCCAGTCTTCTGTGGCTTGTCGTCCATCCATCAAGCTCTCCATCGTCTATACTCTCATGATCAACCTCCTCCGTCTGTCCACAGTCCCCCCGGTAATCACAGTTCATTTTGAAAACTGATGCTTATTGATTAGTTATCCCTCCTTCCTCTTTGCATTCCTCTTGATCATTGTCAGATCTCTGTCATTGCCTTCATTACGGAGCTCCAAGGCCTCCGCAGACTCCCAGCAGGATGATATATGGTATATTTATGAGGAAGCTGTGTATTGATGCAGTTTGGTCATTGGTAATGACATTACGGACAAACAAGCTGGTTTGCTATAAGATTAATTTTAAATGTTTCCTTTCCATGTTGAGCTTGTAGAATAAAGGGACATATTCTCTCCCAAGGTTAACAATAGTGAGAAAAGTATTTTCAATTAGGTTTAACACTAGGATAGACAACACTTAGAAAGCAAGCTTGCCGTAGCATTAGGCTCCTTAAGAAGCTACGCGGTGCGCTCTTGTTATTTTTGCTTTAACTCTCGTTTTATGGAGTTTGTCACTTTTTCTTTTAAGTCCAGTTTACACCAAAGATTCATGACGAGATGAAACGGTTGATGAAAGTTGCAGCTGATTAAACTGGTCCGTCTCAGCTCAACTTAAGGAAGCTCAAGCCGGCTGACGGTGTCGCTGGGCCAGTTAAAGAACATAAGGCACATTACTTCAACAGAAAACACCCTGTCACGGTCCGATTACAGAGCCACAGAGAGGTGCAGCAGTCAAGTGTTCTTTCAGACCAGATGAATTACAATATGCTGAAACGTATAGAATTTTTATCCGACGACACCAGAAATAAACTACCTACACCAGCTTTAAGGAACCTGCAGTCCATAACAGCAATTAACCCCTTCACCTCCTTCACCTCACCACTGTGTGAGGTAACAGCAGTTCTCATAATGTAAAAAGTATAATGTTGCTCTGCATTCAGTGAGTTGCAATGTGGATGACAACTTTAATTGATTTCTTTGTTTTCTGTTTTTTTAGACAATATTTCTTTTTACTTTTTTAGTCAGTTTTAACTATTAAAACTATGCTCAATAACTCCGCCATATGATAATTCTCAAGCAAAGTCTGGAGTTAAAAGGACAATTTTAGGACATTTTTTGTAGACACTGAAGATTGTGTTATTTAGATAGTTAGAAGACTTTCCTCAAAGGCACTCATGCTTGGTTAGACCAGACTGAGCCTTAGCTTTGAGAAGAGATCTACAGTGTCAACCCTGCCACCGCGGGCCCTGACTGGAAGTTGTGCTTAAAGAGCCTCACAGCAAAGAAAGTCTGGCACATAAGCCAGATGATAAGAGCCGATTTTAAAGCTAGCACTCTATGCTCACTGAATCTTGCAGAGCTCCCCTGGGGCGAGAACCGTTTTCCCCAGATCACTCTTAAATGAACAGTATCTGTCAACACATCACCACACGTTAGAAAATCACACTGTGGCATGTTGATTTGGGGAATTTGGGAGTTTGGTGGCAGCAACGATTAGTCTGATTTCCCTCATGAATGCCGCCCCAGCCTGCGATCATCCTGCTCTTGCTCCGTATGAAAGCGTAAGAGATGAGTGTGAGTTGCTCAGTTTGAGAACATTTAAACAGCGTACAATAAATGTGACTTCCTTGACCTTCCGCTTTTAAGAAGTTTCATGTTCACATCCTACAAAGCCAGCAAGTGTGTGTATGACTGCTAATATTACTCTTTCATTCTTATAGTTAGACTGGGAATATTTCAAACTACATGTACTGTACATGGCCTAACTCTTGCCTTCTGTGTCCTTGTGCACAAGGATTTTGTAAATTCTGAAAAAGATGAACCGAAAATAAGACTGAATGTTTGATATACCGCGCTGCTCACTTTCAGCCACTTCAATGCAGCACATACGCAAGTATTTCTGTACAAAGAGGCAAAAACAGGCTCAGATAAATGCACTTACTGTACCTGCTTCTGGTTAATGCATAAATCTGGGCAGCATAATTGTAACAACTGTTTCACACGCGTCTGATGAACATTCACATCCTGCAGCAGAGTGAGATGTAGGTCCTCTCTGGCTGAAAGGACGCGTTTAAGATACAGTTCTTTTGTTTTTGCTCTCGCCTCGGTCGTTCCCCGACTACCCTCCATCCTCTTTTTCACATATCTGTCAAAATATGTTTTTTTTGTCCTTCCCTTACTCACCTTTGCCTGCTGGAAGAAAGCGGTGCATGAAGTATTTATGAAGGCCAGGTTTACCTCTGTCATAAAACCATGAGATGTCTGCCCTTGGCTCAGAAAGGATACTGAGATCTCTGGTCATTCTGGACTGAGCGAGCCTAAACAGAGACATGCAGAGACTGGGCAGAGGTTTATATCTCTGCCCTTTAAATTGATGTGGTTGAATCAAGGGCAGGTATGCAGGGCAAATGATACTGGTGTCTGGTCTCCAATTTGAAATTAGTGTGTGGGCTTTTATAAGTTGTGATATATTGGATTTTGTCTACATAACAAAAGAGTTCAGCAGTGGCAGTTTTTCCTCAGCAATAAAGAAGACAAACTGCTCTTCCTGTAAGTACACACAAGAAGGTGCTCTAGGAGAAATTATCCCTCGATGTTTTGTCACCTTGACAACATCTATCTTAAAAAACAAGCCAAAAAAAGACCTCATTCTCCCCTTTGACGACCCTTACTGATCCGTCTTTGTCACTTCATGCCTCGCTTAAACAACACCTAACAGCAGCGCAGAGAAGTAGGTGATATTTTGTTGATCTGACTCCAGGGGTTGACTCGCGTGTCAAGTTTGTGATGGCAGCACCAACAGCTGCCCAGTCTAATTACTGTATGTAAATCACAACAGCACTGCCATAGCCAGCCTCTCCGGTGCTGGATAATTAATTTCATATCTCCAGATCAGAAATGTCTGTCCTGAGGTGGTTGTAAGCCAGCACTGAATACAAAGGTAGCTCCACCCTCTGCAGGGGTTGCATTCAATTTGCTCACAGCAGGAATCTTATCACTGTCAAAGGGGGAAAGTTTAGATTGGAAATGTGTGCGCACACACAAACACAAATACACAAGAAAATTAACATGCAGTTCACTCAGAAACACAAACAGAACAAAGCAGGAAAATAGAGGATGCTATTTGCATAATAATAATGTGATTTATTTAAATATATTTCCAACTCAGCGATCTGTTTACTAAAGGTCAGTAAACCTAAAAAAAATCATTTCACATTATTATCAGTTCGACCAAAATAGTGTCAATGAATGGAATATTTAACAAAGACATTATTCATCATGTTTTTGTTTACGTAACAGGCTATTTGCAGCACAGACATAGAGCACATTAGTTCACATTTCACAAAACTTAGTGTTGGGACCCAAAATGCAGAACGATTCTGTTATGTGAATGAATTTTCCAGTAAAAGAAGGTCCTTTTGTTGCTACACTGGTCATTTGAACTCAGAAGCTGTTCACACACCTCCACCTTCGCTCGTGAACCTTGATATGAAAATGTGTTCTCACTGTATGTCTGAGATAACTTATAGTTAGTTAACTTATAGTGCCGCTTCTGTGATTCCCTAACTCTCAGTCACCTGTATGATGATGAAACAAAAATACAAGGAAGAGTTTATAAATCTTGGCTTCACCAAAGTCATTTGAAATGCAGCTGAGAGGCCTAAATGTGTTTTATGTGGGAAGGCGATCAGTAACAGGAGCTTAGAAACGAATGAATTGGACAGATGTCTCAAAATGTATGATCTCAGCATCGGAGCGAATCAAAAGAATGATAAGGCACAGTGTTTTGACAGCTCAGTTTATACAAAATTAAACATACATATTTTTTAGGTGATTAAAAACTAAAAATTGGACTTAGCAAATTTAATTATTGCTGAAATGTACTTCATGTACTTGTTCACACTTCCCACTCTAGCTGACATAGTGAGTGGGATTGCTTTACTGCTTCCATGTCCTCATCTTTTAGTGCACGTTAATTATGAGGTGGAAACTTCACTTGCACTATGAAACTTCACGCTTTAACTCAGCAATTTTAATTATGGCTGTAATTTACTTTTATAAGAAATAAATACAGTTCATTTATATTTTAAATTCTCGCCTGATGTGTCCTTTGTCAGAACTTTATTAATGCAAATGTTATGGCTATTCATGATGTAGATTTGTGTGTTTTTTGAGTTTGGGTCCAGAGAAGAGATTTTTTTTTTTTCCCCTCTCCCCAGGTTTGGAGCCAAAAAATTTAAGAGAATGTTACCTCTAAAAATAAATCTTAAAAAGCAAACATTCAATATTTTTAGGAACTAAAATGGAGAAAAAAACATGGAAAATTTATATATTACAAGTTAATATTTAGATATATCAGATAATAAAATTCCATTTGTATTTTATTTATTTATTTTTAGATAAACTGAGGGTATTTTCACTTGGAGACTATTGTACAGGTAACTCTGTCCCCAAGTTCAGCCAAAATAGCTCTCAATACTTTTTTTATTTTTATTTTTTTAATTCCTCAAGTACAAAATATTCTTACTTACAGGTGACAGATATATGACACGTTCTTCAGCGAAAGGAAGGCGTTTGTGTGAAAACTGCCACAGTGGGAGGAAGAGTCCCGGAGTGAGGGCAGGCAGTGATGATGCACTTGTCTGAGAGCTTCTGTCCAAGAAGTTCCTGACAGCATTTGTGTTCCATATTATCAACCTCAAATTGGTTATCGCCAAAAAAAAAACCCAAAAAAACCTCTTACAGTGCATTTGTATTTTAGCACTTAGCGCCTTAAACCAGTGAGGAGGTTGGAGTTAAGTTTTCTTGCTCAAGGACACTTTGGCAGGCTACATGGCTGCCTGATGAATTCACACCAGCTGCCAGAGTGATCAGACTCTTGACCTTGTGCTGGACTCTCCAATCACCACCGTGTTGTCTGACACTCTGAGAATCAGTCTAAGATGCTTGTACATCCAGCTGTGTACAGTAGCACCTGTGTAAACTTAGACTCTAACTGGGCGATGCAAAAGTGTCCCCTCTGCACCTCATATATGATCTACTGAGAGGGTATAAGTGAGTACAAGCAGTGCTGTGCAATGGTACCAATAGGTAGTTTTGAATGAAAATATTTAACACAGAAATAACAACAGCTCATCTTTCTATCTTATGTTTTAAACTTATTTACATTATGTATCACTCCATGAGGATGTGCACTTTCAGTTCAAATATAAGTTTCACAGATCTTGAGTATTTTAAGGATAATTCTGTTGTATTGCAAGTTGATTCTTAAACACATCCCAAGGTTAGCCAAACTTTTTTTGGAATAAAGAGAGAAAAAAAACAACAATAAGATTAGCATTCATATTGTCCTTTACAAATATCCAAATATTTACATAATGTACTCACTTTTTTTTTACTTTGACCTTCTCTTGTAGAGCTTTTCACAAAGCAGAAAAGAAAAAACTGAGTCGCAAAATTTGATAAAGAAAAGAGAATTGTGAAATTCAGAAATTGCCAGAATGTGAATATAATTAATAAAAATCAGGTTTTTCGTCCTATTGTAAGCTTTTTTTTAAAGCACCTAATGAACCTATTGAATGAATAGAAAAACAAAACAAAAAATTTCTGCAGCATTTTGGTGTCTCACTCACACACACACACACACACACACACACACACACACTCACACTCACAAACACACAATTATGTCCAAGATGTCCTCCGAGAGAGAGATGAGCTAGCAAGAGCTCTTCACTTTAATAAACGCTCAGAAGTGCAACCGCATTGGCTGATGCTTGACCTGAGTTTGCTGAATACTCTGTGGCTGCATGTGCACAGTCAGATATTCTGCTGAAAAAAAATTAAAAACCTACTGTTTGTGGTCGAGTGTTGTAAACAAGTGTTCGAGCTGCATATGGAGGTGTCCTGCAGAAGATCCACTTGATAAAAATAGAGTGCAAGTCAAATTCATTGTTTTTCAGCAAGTCTTAAACATTCCTTTATTGAACTGTTAAAATTGCAGTCATCCCCCACATGATGAAACACTCTTTCTGTTGACAAAATGTGCCGAAATCATAAAACTTAAAGATTTCAGAAAAATTTAATTGGACAATATTTTTGTAAAAAGTAGAATTTAACAATCTTTGTGGGGCTGTAGTGCGTGCCCACAGTTCTTGTTAATGCAATGACATTATCATCGTGTAAACTTTCTTGGTCCTGCTATCGTATCGTTTCATGCTTCAATGGAGCAACATAACCACGTTCCCAGATCTCACACATTACCAACACCTGCAGAAATGATGACACTGTGAGGAGAAAGACTCCAGACTTATCCTTTGAATTTAAATTCCCTGTGATTAAATCCCAAGCCTGCCTTTATAAGCTTCGTTTGACTGGCTTAAAAAGTGAATCAGCTAATCAAAAGTGTAGACCGCCTCTATCCATTTTGTAATCCTGCATTCCCAGCCATACATCAGAGCTCTACAGCTCAGTTGAGCTCCAGTCCTGGTATAAAGGTCAGTAGCTCCAGGCTGTCCGTCTGTCTGCCTGCATCTCTCTCTCTTTTTCTGCTTCTTGAATGCCTAAATAAGAAAGGTTATTAGACTCAGCTGCTCTTGCTTGAAAGGTCATTTTGTAGAGCAGACAGGAAGAATCCATGATACTCTTATCTGTTAGTATTTGTCCGGCAGTTTGCTTTGGCAACAGGTACCGTTTGTCTGAATGTGCTTTTGTGTCCTGTGAATATCTCTATTGGTTGCACAGGCACATACTTTCAGGATAAGTAATAGTTTGGTCCGGATACAGTACTTTGTGTGGTGGGAGGCACAAGTTCAAATCATTGCGGAGAAGCTTTAAGGCCATCCTTCATTGTTAGCCAGCAAATGCACTGGTGTAGAGAGGGTGTTAAGTGCTCCCATTAAAACACAATATTCTGCTCATCAGGGGAGACAGCTGTGCGGAGGGTAAAGTGTTAGAGTGAGCTCTGGTTTAGTGTCTCTGGAGGAAATAATGATTCCTATTTGTTTGGAGGCAGCTGTAAATAGTCAGCACCCTAAATGAGTAAAGTCTTGCATTACTCTATAGTATAAGTCATTTATGGGGACATATATTGTTAAACTGAAAATAAAGCAAAGCTAATTCCATTACGTGAGTGCTACATAATGGCATGTAGATAAGGCTGTTGTTGACCTGGCTTAGCCTTGGCATGTCAGTCAAAGTGGAGGGCAATTAAAGTGACCTCGCTCTCTGTGAGAGAAAGCACAATGAAGCACAAGAAAGGGGCTGGAATCAAAATAAATTTAAAACAGCAGAGAACACCGTGAGACAGAGAGAATATGAAAATGAGAGACTAAGAAAGTGGAAATGCCACCCTTCAGGGATCAACCAGAGGAGGAGGCCCGACACAGAGAAAAGGAGAGAGAGAGAGAGAGAGAAGGGAATTGAGTGGAATGGATATGAACTGGAAAAGACAGAGCAAGAAACAGAAAGTAGGAGAAAGCGGTGGAGTTGAAGTGAGGAAAGGACCTAAATTTAGACATGGAAATCAGGAGAGAACAGCTGCCTCTTTCCCTCAGGAGGTACATTAAAATCAGGTCTGGGTGGCCAGAGGGGAGGATGGAAGAACCTACTCCACCGGCCAATTAGGCGCACAGAGCACTGCACAGTTCTAATAGAACCATCATTGTGGCCCCTTTGGCCCTTTCTGTCCCACCGGACTGTGTAGCACCAGACAGTGATGCACAACCTAGACAGAGGAATCCCCTGACTTTATAACTCTGTGTAGGCACAAGTACCGCTGGAGAGGAGAGGAGAGGAGAGGAGAGGAGAGGAGAGATGAGACAAGATTAAAGAGGCGATGATATTTTTAATGTTTAGTGTCTGTCCTGTTGAGTAAATGAAAAGTACAAATGGACGTATGATGTGTTTGAGTGTTGCAAGTCTACGATGTAACATTTGCTATATATCTTTCAACACTGGGCAGCACAGTGGCTTAGTGGTTAGCACTGTTGCCTTACAGCATGAGGATCCTAGGTTTGGATCCAAGTCCTTTCGCTTATTAGCAAAAAATCCTGAATATGATACTCGGCTGGGGCAGGGCGTTTCTGTGTGGAGGTTGCATTTAATGATTGACTGACAGGGGTTTTTAATGGCCGATTGTGATGCCGATTTTTAGAGAACAGGGCAGTCAATGGCCAGTATCATGTTGTTGTTGTTATTTTTTGCATCTGGTAAAATACAATAATGTAATAATAAACAACTAACACACCAAATCGCTGAAATAGAATTCACATTAACAAACTGCTTCGAGCTGCTGCTGTGATAACAGTGTCGGAGAGATGTGACAAAGGAGGGAGCAGGAGCATCGTTTCACACACAGCAGCCGCGCTGACAGGGCTGCACGCGGATCATGCAGATGTGTCTGCAGACATTCTGTGATTAATCGGCATCTTCAGAGCAGGCATCCGCCAATGCCAATGTAATCTCAAAATACCATTAATCGGCCGATTAATCGGTCTACCTCTAGTTGCATGTTCTCCTTGTGTCTGCGTGGGTTCCTTGGTGTCCTCCCACAGTCCAAAGACATGCAGGTTAGCTGGATTGGTGAGTCTAAATTGCCCGTAGGTGTAAATGCCAGCATGAATGGTTGTTTGTCTCCATATGTCAACCCTGTGATAAAGTGGCGGCTTGTCCAGGGTGCACCCCGCCCTCGCCCAAGTCAGCTGGGATTGGATAAGCAGTTATGGATAATGATTGAATGAATGAATCTTTTAACATATGTCCATTTCTTGCTGGACAGCTAAAATGTTACTGTGTAAAGATTCTTGTTTCTTTATCTTCAATAATAATCTGGATTGATAAAACATTTTGGAAGCAGCCATAAACCACATGTTTGGCACTTTGCCTCAGCAAATCTCATATTTCCTTGTTTGTCAAAAACAAATGATTTGGAGAACAAACTAACAGATTATATTTCTCCACACAAGCACAGAGTTTACATCATTGTACCGCGAGTGAGCTTATCCCCTCAGTGTCTCCATCTTCAATGGCATTTTGCAGTGACGCATCTGCTGCAGTAATAAACCAAAATTACACACTCATTTGGTCATATTGTGCACCTCACTCAGAAAATCCTCATTTCCACTATTCAGTACAGAAGTTAACTTGCCTTTGTGGCCAGCACAAAAGGAAATAAAATGTATCCCAGCATGTCACCTAACTGCGTGAGTGAGAAAAATGAGGAAAAGTAAGTGATTTAAAGAGAGGAAGTAATAAAGAGAGCAAGGGCAGACGCGGGAGAACGGTAAATCGTTGGCAGATCATGCCTCATGCAAAACTTTCATGAATAAAACATATTCCTAGCCTCCCGTAGCTCGGATCCATTTTTCCTCCGTTCGCCTCCTCTTCCCTCTCTATCTTTCACACGCATGATTAACCTCGGGAGGCCTTAATCAACACTGGAAATGACCCGTGCTCCTTGACTTACCTCTCTCTACCTCTGCTTCCCTCCTTCACCTCATTCCCTCTCATCTCAACACGTCCTTCAGTGCGGGTCTGTCAGTGATGGGGGCTGCCTCACCTGCTAACCCTGCAGACAGGCACTATATGAGGGTTTGTTTGTCTCTTACCTGTGCGGCCATTAACTGATGCAAGGAAATTACCTGCTGGATTGAATCTCATACATTTGGAGCATCTGAATGGGAGATTGTTTAACAAAATCACACAGAAGTCCGATATAAAAACTCCTTATTTCTAAATATTTATTATATCCTTCTTTCTTTATATGTGATCTTTTTTTCAGTTTTATGATCCTTTCCTGGGGGGAAGCTGGTTTAAGACGGGAGAGTTAGCTGGGGATGAATAATCTTTCTTACCTAAGCCTTTATTCACACAGTCTTTAAAACCTGTCCTCTGGGGATGGGGACAGGGATAGATTTATGGTTATTATTATTTACTTGCTTACAGCCTCCTTCACACACACACATGCACTAAAGCACACACACACACATACATGCACCATAGCATGCAGACAAACACGCAACAGTGTGAGCTGTCCAGAGTTCTGAAAGCTGGCAGCTTTTGACGGAGCGGTTGTGAAAGCGACCTGTCCATGGTGCTGAAAAGCAGCAGCTCTGCTCAGCCACACGGACTTATATAACTGTTTGTGTGTGCGTTCCTCTCATGGATGCAGGCATTACACACACCTACATGCACACATGCACACAAGTCCATGGAGAATGGTTTTTAATTGGTCTTCCCTGTGTTGCTGAGGTTTCAGTGTTAGTGCCGCAGGCTAAATGCCCCCCCTGTGTTCTATGTTAGGGTCCAATTTAGCACACAGTACTGACTGGCTGGCGTGCCTGAGCATTTGTAATTAGGGTGTTAAGTGTTTTTTTAAGACATAAACCAGATTTCCTCTCTTTGTCCTGTAGTGTGGCGAGGAGCTGATTTGCTCCTCTGGTGACAGAAAAGTATTTTTGCTTATTTTATGTGCATGTTTATGAACCCACTGAAAAAAAAAAAAAATACACCACTTTTTAGTCTAGCATCAGAGTTTTAACATTATATGATCATTACTTCACTGGATTTATATGTATTAAACAAACTGAATCAACAAAGCAACCTCACAAATCAAGCAATCAAAAAAGAACCATCTGTCCCACTCGGTTTCTTTTTCTGCCTCCTGATGCTCCTCATCTCTTCTCACATGTTTCCTCCGTGTGTCATGTTGCAGGAATCAGCGGTCAGTACCCCCTGGTTCAGAATATGACGGTGACAGAGGGCGGGACGGTGAACCTGACCTGCCGTGTGGAGTATAATGACAACACCTCCCTCCAGTGGTCAAACCCAGCACAGCAGACCCTCTTTTTCGGGGACAAGAAAGGTGAGTTTGGGGACTGACAGACGACAGCAGCTACACGACAGATTCGGTCTTGCAAAGTATTCATCATGTTAGGCTTGTGGTGGTTTAGAAATGCATGGAACACACTTTTTTTAAGTTTGAGAGCAATTTGAAAAAAATCCCTCTTTATTTCTCTGTGTTTGTCACTTGAATATGCTTCAGTCTTTGTAGTGTCATAGCATCTGTCCTACATTTCATGTGTCTGTGTTTCACCGTCGGGGCTCTGCTTTCACATAGGAAAAGATGCACACTTTAAAACTCTTCCTCCGGGAATTGAGAATGCCTGGCTATTATACTTTTTTACCATATCCCTCTACCTTACACACACACACACAAGCACACACACCCCTCTGCTGACAAAAACACTTGATAGTGAGAATAGATACGGACATATTTTTCTGACTTGTTTTTCCTAGAACTAGATTACCAGAGGAGAGTGTCATCTGCCATGAACAATTTGGTGGCTTCAATTTTCTGTTTGTTTGTCTGTTTGTGTGCGGTCCATATTACTTCAGTGTCAGATTTGTTTATTGTGTATATTTGATAGTTGGAAAGTCGAAACGGATAAACACGGGTGTAATTTGGTCGGCTTTCAAGAGCGGCACGGGTACAAAGAGCAGGCCACTGTAGATTGCTGCAATAGCTTTGGTGATTGCCGTCATTGATTTATATTGATCCCGAGTACAAACACATTCAGTGCAAAGCCTGGAACAGGTTGGCGACATACACTAAATCAAATGAGTTTGTTTTCTATACTTCTTTCTCTAGTTTAAGATATGCATACTGTAAAGTTTAATATTCGTTAATCAAGTCAGAACGTCAGAAGCAGCCCACGCACTCTCAAAGTCAAGCCTTCACCCTGCTGTGAATGTGACCTTCGCTGCAGTCCTGTGGTACTTAGCTCACACTGCCTCCAGCACAGTGCAGTATGAATTCAATTTCAGCTGAAAGAACAGACCCAATCACGTGAGCCTCGGATGGCTCAGCCTCGTGGCCTTGTGTGTTATTGATGGCGTGAGAGAATTAAATTAGTTACATATAATCAAAGACGCACTTTCGCATTTTGCGGCACAGCGTGATCAGTTATTGGCAGTGGCCTGTATTTTGTTTTGAACCCATTCGCTATTTGATGATGAATTTCTTCAGGGAGTTGTGATGGGTTCCAGATCAAAATGATGACACATAAAACGGCAACTAAAACATTTCCAACACAGCTGAAACTTGAAATTAGGGGTGTGAGAAAATATAGATACATATCAATATAAGGTATTATGTTGTATGGTATTGTATTGATTCTCAAAAGCTTTATGCATTTTTTGAAATTAATAGTTTACATGCAAAGATTGTAGCAGTGGTTCATTTTGTGTTTTTTAAACTCCCTGGAGTATTAGTTTTGATCGCCTATTCTGATTGCATAAAAAAGTCAACTTTTTTTAAAATTAGATTTAGAATTAGATTGAAAAAAAATTGCAGTATATCTCCTTGCTTACAGTGCTGCAGTATATTGCAGTATATGGTATAGCCCCTGTATCTTGATAGGTATCGTATCGCCATATTCTTGTCAATACAAAGCCCTACATGGAACGTAAAGCATACAGCTTACATTTTGGATAAGTAATAATATTAAACCCTCCCAGGCCAACTAAAGAGGGATGGTATGAGTTTTATAACCCGGAAGTCAGTTAACATTTTAGTACTTCTGGTTTTGTCTTAGAGGCTACAGGCCCACAGTTACACTCTTCAGTTGCGTAAGGCATGCGCCAGGCGTGAGATAGGACCCTGTGTGTTTTAAAATGTTTTTTTTGTTTTGTTTTGTTTTGTTTTGCAAGCCTTAAATAAGGTCTCTGGTTAGCACAGGCTAAATATATTTTGATGTTGCGTTTCGTGACATAAAATCCGACAGTAGGAAACCTTATTTGTGAACTTTCAAGGTTTTATGCATCGTAAAAAAGGCAGTTGCTAACAGGTGGCTAAATGACACTACAGTGTTTTTCAGGAACGTTAGACATTATCACATGAAGGAATAAAGTATATAATATTTTTGAAAAAGGCTGTGAGACTAGCAGTGGACTTAGCGAAGATCACTAGTTAGATCAGGTCCATTTTTAGCGATGATCCAAAATCCCATTTTAAAAATTCCATGAGGTTTTGTCAAGGGAACCAGTGTGATGTTAACTTCCAAGTCAGCATACATAAATACGTCATCTCCTCACCACTGTACAGTGACTTCACCTAAAATGATGTGAAACTAATGAGTGGATTCAATGCTATAAACATGCCCAGTGGAAGGATTTCACCAGTGTTCTCGAAGAATGGAGCACAATTTTGATGAAACGCTGATGAAAACAACAGTTAAGTTCTTGTTGTCTTTCTTTGTATAGCTTTCATAACAATGCATAATATCTAACCTGAAAAAAAGAAATATTGCAATTTAACAACCTCATCAATCTCACGCCCCTCTTCCTGAGAGAAAACAGTCTGCTATGATGTGCTCTGCAGAAAAGACTCAAAGCTCCAAATAATAAACAGTTTATATACTGCATACCTGCAGAGAATTTCCTTCCATTAAACAGATGCAAACCCTTGTTATCTCTGCACGAATTTACAGGCACAATAATGCACGCACACAAGCACCCCCACACACACAGACAACCTAACAAATACAGACACACAAAGCCACCAATGTTATAATGGCTAATAAGTAAAAAGCGTTTGTTCCTGACCTTTCACACCCTCTTCAGTAAAGTCCCCATAAAGAGGATTCATGGGTGTTATTTTGTTGGTTCATGCCTGCTGCAATGATTGTGCCCTGTGCGTCTCTCAGCTGTATTAGTCGAGTGTAATAGAGTATGAATCACACTCTCTTGTAAGTGTCTGGATTAAGCACATATGGGATTTACACAGTCTTCTTCCATTATCCTTCTGGCCACTGGGCTGCCTTGTGAGTTTGTGTACGCCTGTGTGTTTGTGTGCACATGTGTCACTGTGTTTGTACTGTATACATTTTTTTTTGCATACAGTAAGTACATGTGCAAAGCATTTCAATTTTCAAGAAGTCACATTTTCACTTGCCTGCCCTTTACCGAGAAGAGTGGCAGTAAAAAGCTGCATTGAACATCACATTCAACAGTTGATGTTCTCTGCAGGTTATTCCATATCACACCAGGGGTCGGGCTTGGGGGTCTATTTCATGGCATTTCCAGTGCAGAGCTCCAAGATTGGAAATGAAAAAGCAGCCAAGGACTCTCTCGTTATCAGAAACGCAAAGGGATACTACTGAGGCCCCAGAATTGCGTTGCCGTTTTGTGTTTGTGTGCGTGTGTGTGTGTATTAGTGTGTGCGTGCTCTGGGAGTTGTCTTGCTGAACGTGGCAAATTCAGATGCACATGCTGATGGGAGCACTGAGATGGTGAGTGTTTCCAAAGTGCCACTGGCAGTGTGAGAAAGGAAAGATGTCTCAGCTGCAAACGCCTTTGAGCACAGTAGGTTTCAGATTAATTTTCCTTGCTGCCTGTTGGGAAGAAGAAGATGGGGATTAGGGCAAGCACACGGTTGCTCAAAAAAAAAATAAAAATACAAAGCCAACTCACCAAGTTTGTGCATACTTTGCTCTGCTACAATTAGTTGTAAGAGAGCAAAATCTACTTTCTTGAAGTTTTTTGGGAGTCAACTCAGCATAAGTATTTATAGCACAGCATGAGATTTTCACTAAATAATAAGT
The DNA here is from genome assembly GCA_029823135.1 of Acanthurus reversus. Classification (NCBI taxonomy): domain Eukaryota; kingdom Metazoa; phylum Chordata; class Actinopteri; order Acanthuriformes; family Acanthuridae; genus Acanthurus; species Acanthurus reversus. The sequence goes on along the minus strand of JAPXVT010000007.1, from coordinate 16,039,852 downwards.
AGAAGTTTTTCCAGTATGAATGTTAATTGTAAGTTGGTATGATAATAACTCTTTTTGAGTTTTCTAATGATTACTCTTTATAAAGAAAAGATGTATATGCAGCTCATACATCGCAGTCTAATTGAAAATAAACTACACAGTATTAATAAATCTCCCCCTTAAACAGAATAGATTAATATTCAGACTTCTGCTTATGCAGGCAGCTCAATCTGTAAGGTTTGTCGTCTCATTCAACAGATTGCCGTCTCTGCCTGCAACATGTGCCCGCTCCTGCATGTGTCGTATCTCCGAAAGTGTCACTTACATCCTCTATTAAAGTCAGACGCGGAGCATTAGCATAAACGTGCTGGTTTTTCAAAGACAAATGCAGCAACTGTCTCCATTACAGTCCTTTGAGTGGTGGCAGTTTTTTTTTTTTTTTTTTTACCGCTGTTGTGTTTTTTAATGTCAGGGCTGAGGCTCACCTCGAAGACATTTAG
>JAPXVT010000007.1:16022027-16034815 GCA_029823135.1 Acanthurus reversus | reverse complement strand
AAAGGCTTTTAAAAGTTTTCTAAAGTAAATAACAAAATAAGAAATGCCTGACAGACTTTTTTTTTTTTATTTAACAAATAGCAGAACTTTCTCTCAAAACTTAATCTTAGCAGAAAAGTTAAACTTTTGAGACAGCTGTCTTTTTTTTTTTTTTATTTCCTGGAAGAGTGCCTCTATGAAACATCCTTTCATATCGGTCTGAAGATTGGTACGGTGTTCTCTCTGATAGAAAAAAACTTGACTGTAAATCTCCGAAGATCCCTAACAAGTCCCCTCTCTCCAAGACAAGGACCATAAAACATGGGAAGAAGAAAAAGAGGAAAAAGGAGACAGAATGTAGGCCTTGGTGGGATAAAGGATAGGAATTAAGGAGGCATTTTATGAGAGCTTTCAGACGCAGTTACCACCTCTGAAAGACACAAGAAAACTTTTCTTTGACCTTGAGTTTGCTACATTTCCCTTCTTTGTCATCACTCTTTTTGCGTCGGTGTATGGGTAACATTTAGATTTTAATAAAAAAGCTTTTTCTACTTACTAATGTTTTTTTTTTCTATTTCATTGCATTTAGAGGTGCAGACACGTCTGATAATTAAAAGCCGAGATCTGTTCAGTTGTCATTGACTGTGCGTGTTGCCTGTGGATCAGAGAATCTGGTGTCAGGCAAATGTCAGCTTTGTTTCTTCTGCTTCCCAGCTGCAAAGCAGGTTAGCATGAAGAAAGAGACTACATTGTCAAATGAAGCAATAGATCCAGTTATTACTGCCATTATTAGTAGAGCCACTTATCATATACGAGGTGTAGAGAAAAATACCTGAGGCAAATGGGAATAATTAGCTGACAATTAGTGGCAGACTTATTCTTTTTCTCTTCTGGGAGAAAGTTCTGGAGCACAGAGTTAGAGGGGGGAAAAAATCACATAAAAAGAAAAGTATAATACTGCAGAAATGAAAAAATCAGGAACTGTCAAGGATTTTTTAGCGAACAAGTAGTATGAGGATGAAGATATGGCTCCACAAACATTGACCTTTTTTTAAAAAAACGTCATTTTGAAGGATAGCTGTAGCAGCTACCCTATAAAAATATGAGTCTCCTTATGGACCAAGGCGCCCGTTCTTCCACTCTTGAGCTGGAGGGGAAAAATGTATCCCTATGCAAAACACAATAGGGTTTATAGGCAGGAGCTGTCTCCTTGCTGACCTGCTTCTCACATAATGAAGTGGGGCTGCTGGAGGTGTCCCACTGAACTCAGCATGGCAGGTAGAAACTGATGAAAGAAAATCATTTCTGTCACAGGAAAGATCTCCACAAGCCAATTACCGCGCTGCGAATGGTACATTTTACATTTTAAAAGTCCGGCGTGCCTCAGAAAGATAGAACAGGTAATGGAGGTTGAGGATGGACTGAGATACAGAATATACATTAAGCTATTCAATAAACATTGCATTCTGTTGTTTCTCTCTCTCTCTCTCTCTCTCTGTTGCTCCCTCACGCACACAAATGCACGCAGACAAACTCAAGTCCCCAGATGGGCTGTTGACAAGAAGAAGGGAATAGTCATATCCAGACTCAGGCAGCTGAATGTATACTCTGAAATTTGCACTTTTCCCATTATAAAACTGTGTCACTTGAATGAGCAAACACCTGCCAAGGTTCTATACTGATACATACTGTCTCTGGGCAGATGAAGGGTGTGTGTGCGCGCGCGTGGGTGTGTGCGTGTGTGTAGTGGAGGGATGGGGGAAAAAAGGACAGGAGGAAAAAAGGGGGAAGGGGAAACAAGGGACGAGGTGAAATGTGCAAACAGGATAGACTAAGACTGAGTGAGTTTAGCGTCACCACTATTTACTTATGCATGCACTCTGTATGCTTATACAATAAACACATCCTTAATGTACAAATGTAATTACCTTTCACGAACACACATGCACGAGCCCACACACTGTGTTTACTCACCTGCTGCTTTTAATGATGGAGGAGAGTAGCCATAGAAAACTGTGAGATATGCAGCCAATTTATTTGGATATGTGCTGTACGACTGTCGTACACATTTGTGCATGTATTGCATATAAACACAGTGTGTGTAGCCAGTGTGCTGCGGCCATCTGCACGCTGATGCATTGCAATTTTAGCAAGGCTCTGGCAACACACTGATGAATCACAAAACCATCAGCTGTGTGTGATAATAGACTTTGGTTTCCTCATGTTGAGCTGGAAAAAGCTTTTTGGACTTTTTGGAAAATTGCTTTCACACCTGGTTCCGTTGGTTTGAAGCATAAATAGAGGAACTGTAAATGATTGCCTATTAGTTGTTGTCGGACACAAACCAAGTGTTTTAAAGGTGATGTTAATTAGTTATTGGACAGTTTTGGGGTCTAATGTCTTCATACATCATAGGGTAACAGTGAGGAAAATTAAACAGCATTAACTGCATGTGTCAGGACAGATTTTGATAATGAGCTGAAAGCCCAAGCGGACTGTGGTGACTGCTTTTGTAGCAGGGGAAAAAAAGACACAGCGCAATATGTTGTTTAAAGTTGGAGAGCAAAAAACAAGTGATTATTAAGATCCTCTGAAAAAGTTAGTATAAAGTGGGAAGCGTCCTTTAAGAGGGGAAAAAAGTTGTTGTTGCTGACAGAAATGTTAACGTAAAAGTAATAAAATCCAGGGGAAAATTTTTGGTGCAAAATGCTGTACACACTTTAATAACTTGTTGCTTATTAGTGGTTCAAACATTGTGCTGAACGTCATATAAAACTTTAACTTTCACAGTCACTTGCAATAAGACGTTGCTGGTTGAATGCCTCCCTCAAAACAAAAATGTCACTTTTAATTTAAAGGAAACAAGACATCTTTGACCTTCTCTCTGTTAAGATTCTATATGTCTCTTCAAAGATGTGCTTTTCTCCTCATTCTCTGCAGATTGCTCAAAAAGCAGCCAACACTCCATTGCTTTCCTCTGTCACTTTCTAAACATATTGTTTGGGAACAGAGTTTTGTGGCTTTGTAGTTATGGCCATTTATTCTTTGTTATCTAATCGGTCATGGCTGCATTCAGGGGAACCTCAGCGCGGACGGATCTTCTGAGCCGACAGTCATCAGCACTTGTAATAAGATGAGAAATCTTTCCAGCCCTGCTTGGTTTCTGAATATCAAACTGCATCTGCTTTAGCAAACTCATGACACGTCTGTGTCAGTTCTGCTGAGATTAAGGCAATCGAATGTTTGAAATGCAACTTCCTTCGCAGCTTTGCTCTCCGTCTCTGTAAGGCTAAATGAGCAAAAAATGTGATTGTACATACAATGAGTAGTTATTACTGTGGAATACAAATCTGCCACTCTTTGATGTTGTCAACAAGCCGTCCTCTGTGAACACATTCGGGACCGTCGGCACTAATGGTCTCTAATGGATGGCAGACAGCTGCAGCACCTTTGCAGACAAATAGCAATGGATGCATTTCTCTCCTCTGCTCTCTCTGTCTGTCGATGTGCAACCTTTCACTGGGCGCAGACTGACAGAACAAAGGTGACATTGCAATGGAGAGGAAAAGTGAGAGGGAAAATAGTTACAGCAGATGGAGGACTTTGTTGTTTTTTTATCAGAAAACCTTATGAAAAGGTAATTCATATGCACTCTTATGTGTTCACTCCTTTCTATTATTATATTTGGTCTTTAGGTTCTCCGATGTCACCCAAAAGTTCTGCATTTGCACACAGTTTCATTTTTAATCTCTGATTTAAATTAAATGAAACTAATAAACTGAAAAAAAATCTGAGAATTTAAAGACAAAAACATCAAAGACAAAGCATCAGTTTTTGTTATCTGCTGTCCACGAGTCAGGTTGTCGATGTTGGACTTTGAAGCTGCTGTTGACTAAATGAGTAAAACCATTTTTCAGTATTTTTGACTATATTGTCCTTACTAAATATCAAGATTTCATACTTATATTCAACACTTCTCATGTTTCTAAACCCAGCCTGAATCCATCCTTACAGGGGGATCCGGATAATTCTACTTCTTGACACGTAAACTGTCTTGATCTCTGCCTGTGACTACTAAACAAATCCAGATTCTGATCAACATTTTCAAACTCTTCAGAATTAATATAAACAGAGTATTGAAATGTTATATTATTATCTGTATTCATTGCTGTATCATGCAGGTGATGATTGACGAGGTATTGCAAGCATGTTGCTTCAGTCGAGTCAAAATACAATTAGGCTGTCTCATTCTAAATGCAAATGCAATGTCATCACGGCTTTTCAGGTCGCTGTTCTCATTACTTTGCTTAAGTAGATCAACAAGTCAGAAAATTCTGTGTACTTCTCAAAAGCTAGCTTCTCAGAATGGGCTGTTAAGGAGAGAGAGGGGAAGAAAACAGAGCTGCAATCGAGACAGCCAGCAAGCCAGCAACAGTAAATGTATTTTCTGACATTTGCCTGCTTATATTTCCTTGCCCAAAGCAAATAAGACAACAGTTGAAAAGAGGCATTGTTTAACTTGTACACACTCCCAGGTTAGTGGAGCTGTCGCAGTCGACAGAATGAGGTCTGTGGGGGTAGGAGGAAGAGGAGGAACTGAGAGAGTGACAGAAAGACATACAGAGGCAAAGACACTCTTTTTCTCTCTTTTCTTTGTCTAGAATCAATCCAAGTAATCTATTCTTTGACTTTGTTTATTTGTTGATGAAACAAAGTGCGTATGTCTGTGTATGTATGTACACATACTGCATGACAGATAACACAATCTCTCCCGGACAGGTCTCACCATTTACCAAACTGGCAGCGTGTTGGATTAAATCTAATTTGGTGGTCTTGCATTGATGGCCATGTGTATTCAAACACAAACACGGAGAAACGGGAATGTACCGTCGCCAGTGCCAAGCCTAAAGATATGTCATGTGCTCATATCAACGTGTCACGCCTGCTCAGGCTCAGTACACAGCATGTAGAGATAACCGGTGTTGCGAAGGAGGGGAAGGTACAGAACAAATGCAGTAATAAATGAGAGCGAGCAGCTGTCGTTTAGCCAAACTGATTACTGCTCTACTGCCATTTACTGTAGGTGTTTAGCCTGAAAGCAGCAAAGCAAAGCTATCCATCCCTTGGCAGACGGAATGACAAGAGATAGTGTGCGCGCTGACATTTCTACACATTTGTCAGTTCTGTGATCATTGCGGCAATGCATACACGGGAGCTGTGAAAAAAAAAGAATGCAGCTCATGTGCCTAACACCTCCTTTCACAGTCACCTCAAGGGCTAGACATTTACCAGTGACTGACAAATTACAGCCGTAGGTGGGTAAAAACACAGCTGATACTGTCACAGCTGGCACTGATTCAATCAATCAAATATAAGACTGAGAATCTGGCAGCACATTGGAAGCAGCTTATAGTATCATGGTTATAGAAGCATTCCTATAGAGAGGCTGTTTAAATTATTCACTCAAAGTTATCAAGTAGTCCATTTAAAGCATTTATATGGGAATTTTTTCATACATTATTATGTATGGAAAAAGTACATGAAACCACGTTAACTCTGTTTTTTCCTGTACCCCCCCCTGCCATAATGACCCACCAGCTTCCAGCCGGCTACCTGTGGCTGCTGCTGTGTGCATAATGAAATCATGACGGAAAAAGAAAACATTTGATATTAATGAAAGACATAGTCTGTTGGATGCCTATGACAAACTGCCATTAACGAGCCCATGAGATGCAGCAGCGAAGCTTGGTCCTCCTCAGACTACCTAGTGTAGTCTGCTCAAACAAAGAGAAAGAGTTCAGACGTTCTAATAGAGACAGAAAACAAACGGGCACGGAAAAGAAACCTGTGAAGTCACACTGATCAAGTGGATTTATAAAACTCATTCTTAAATACACCCCTTGCCGTAAAAACCCTTTGGACTGAGTTGTAAAAAAGTCAATAAAAGTCAGTAAAAAGTGAAGCTGTGCATGCAGTATGAAATACACATACCAATTATATCATAATAATGATAAGACAGATCACTAAAGCAGTTTCTCCTGTACAAGAGATTACAGGTTACAATGTTCAAAAACACTGTCTTTAATGTCCTTGTCAAATGACATGTTTTAAATTTATATTGTACTTCAAGATAAATTATAAATAATGTATAAACTAATCAAGATTGCATTGCAGTTTGAGAAAAGAAGTGACATGATTTGCGTGGGTTAGAGAAAGTTAAGTTGTCCAGAAAAGAAAAAAAAAATGTTTTAAATGCTGTCTTAAAGCTGGAGTAGGCAACGTCTGGAAATCAAGCTAGCTATAGCATGAGACTCCTAAGGAAGCAACTCTGCTGCACCCTCTCCTCCCTGTTTTTGCTCCGTTTGTTGACGCTCTCTCTTTTAAGTCCAGGTTACACCAAAGATTCACAACGAGATGAAATATCCATACGTCATGGTTTGAAAACAGAGCCAAGGAGAGGTGCAGAAATGTTTCAGACCACCTGAGTTACAATATGCTTAAAGGTTATTATGAGATTTTTGCCCAGTGACACCAAAAATAAACTGCCTACCCCAGCTTTAAAGTTAGGAAAACATCTTGATACTTTGTAATCTGTCCAAATTTGATCTATGGAATTTTTGTGCACACACATGAATTTTCTATTTGGAAAGTGTTTCCTAAGTGTCCAAAAAGAGTGAACATTTTTATGCCCATGTACAAAAATCCTACACAAAAAGTTTCCTGACTGCTTCACAAACAGCTGTGATGTTGAATTTTGTATTCATGCTGGAGTCTGACTGTGAAATATTTGTAGTTTTCAGAGGCGTGACTGGTTTCTCACACTTTATGTATTAACATGCAAGCAATAATGAGTAAAGGTTGTTAGGAGCAGTGGTGGTGCAGTGAGGAGGAAGAGGGAGATCTTTGCCCGTCATTGGATGAAAACCAAGATCGTTTTTCAGGAATGAGAGACGCTTATTTTGTCATCGAGCCAGTGTAGTTGAGAAATTATGTTTCAAAGATGTTTCAAGGGTTTGAGGGTCACTTAATGGCATGAATGATCCAAGTTGAGAAAACAAAAAAAACAAAACAAAAAAAACCACACCAAAACTGCAGTTGTTTTCCGCAACACACTGTACATGACTTGAGCCTCTCTGCATCATCAAGCAGCCTTTGACCAAAAACTAGAGGAATCATCTGCTTCGCATTTTCAAGTTTAGATTTCTTTTATGTATGAAATTATCGGTTCAAAGGCTGCAGTGCTAGACAGATTTATTTTCGTGCAGCCATTGTGGAGCAATATGATTTTGCAGCATCTTATGTTTATGTGACAATCTTACTGGTTTGTGTGAAAATGCGAACTCTGCTCATGTGGAAATACATGACAGAGTTGAGGTCATTTGCATCAGTTGTAAAACTCTCCCTTATGAACTTGTGCAAAGTATTCTTTGTGGATGGATTTTGCCATGAAGGTCAAAATGTTAAAGCTGCAAAATATCTCTAATTTTTGTAATATATGTGCTTCAAAATATAGCATTTGGAGATAATGCTAGGGGTCAAGGTTTGACTTGCAAATTGGAAAAGTTTAGAATATGCCTTATTGTTAATTTAGTGTACCTTTAAGGAAATGAAATCTGCAAAGAAAATATAATTGATATGATATGTTAAATAGGCTACTGTAACATCTGGTGTTCTGAAATGTTAAAGTCCCTTCAAAAAGAAAAGAATAGAAAAGAAAAGAAAAACTTCCAGAGAATTTGGGCGAAATCAAGCAGTCCTTCTCATTTCCTGAATTGATTGTCATTTTTATAAGTACAATTATCTTTTGTTGGAATGAACAAAAGGAGTTATAATATGCAGTAATTTAGTGTTGAAACCCTCTGCAGTAGTATGGGTGGACACACGCTGGAGGATTCATCAAGGAGTACTCTATTTTGGGAAATCCACTCTGATACCACTCTCACATTTGTATGCTAAATACAAAGCTAAAGCTAGCAGCCAAGTAGCTTAGCTAAGCAAAGGGATGAGAAACAGCTAACCTGGCTGTCCAAAGATGAGAAAAATCCACATACTAGCACATTAAAATGTCTACAAACTCTATCTCCGTTATATATTTTCTGAAGTGCTGTATTGGCATTATCTGTCATTTTATTCAAGCAAACTGTGTGTTTCATTTTGTCTCCTGTTGCTAACTTCCGGGATAACACCGGTGAGAGAATGAGGAAGTCGGCAAGAGTGACTGAATGTATCGTGACTAAAACTTTAATACAGTAATGCTACTTCATCTGTGAACAAATCCTATGATCCTATGCTGCTTCATGAGGTTATTAAAGGTCTGTAGAGAGACCTGTAGAGGCAGCAATTACATACTGTGCATTTAAGTGTTTGCTATTTAGTTTGCTGCTTGTCTCAACAACTCGTTTTTGCTGCCACCATCTGGCAAAAAAAGAAGGAAAAAAGGTAATTGCAAGTTTAAGTTGTCAATAAAGTCGGGCTACGTACACACGTATACAGATGTTTTTTTTAGATTGATTTTTTTCCCCCTTTGCAAAAAAAATTCTGTCCACACCGGAGGTGTTTATGAATATTTCTCCGTCCCCATGACAATGCAGAAACGACTGAAAATGCCCATATAATGGTTCAGAATCGACGTTTGTGGTCTTCTTCATACTGTGTACTAAGTGGTGAAGTAAAATCTATTGAGTGATTTACCTCTGCGCTGCCGTATAATGATGAAGTAAAGCAAGTTTTCTTGTAAACATGCAATTAAACCTAACAGTACTGAGCAGACATAAACAAACCAGCTGCCCGCCATCTTGAATTTATTGTGCATGCTCAATACATATAAACAAAAATTGCCATGCGCAAGTTGAGGTAATGATGTCAGCGTTCCCCAAAACCTCCGTTTTAGCTGTCCCCATGAAAACGAACAAAACTGAATTTTTGAAAATCTCCACTTTGGAAGGTGTCTCCCAAAACCTCCGTTTTCAGAGCCGTATATGGATATTTTTAAAAATCTGTTTTTTCTCTGTATTTTGGCCATCAGTCTCCACACAAGCAGAGTCTTTTTTTGGGTCTCTGAAAATGGAGGTATTGGAGGACAATACTCTTCTATGGTGTTTAACCAGACAGACTGATTACACAGTACTGCCACCTACTGGCTGGACATGCTTATGCTGGTGTTTTCAACTGTTTCCAAATTGTCCTGGACAAAGAAATATTAATAAACAATTCTGGTGTGGACAGGATTTTTTTGTTTTTTGTTTTCAAACGGAGAGAGAAAAAAAAAATTTCAGTTTCCAACAACATCTGTAGGCCTGTATGCGTGGACATAGCCTTAGCTGCTTGGCAACCGCACAGACACGCACAACTTCAAGAAATATTCAGGCACATACTTCAGTTTTTCAATGGGTGAATCAAAGGCAATACAGCCTGTTAATTAATGAGTTGGTTGGTGGATTTTGCTACCTTTCCATAGATGCTGGTTATTGCTTCCTGTCTCAATGCTATGCTAAGCTAACCAGCAATTGGCAGCAACATTAGCTTCATACTCCACACAGGCTATAAGAGGTAATGGTTATCAACTTTTGTCTTAACTGTGGAGAAGAAAACAAATCTGCACACTTGCCTCAGTGTGTAGCTATTTACTAATCAGTCTGTGACCAAATAAAAAGGAACATATGAGTCTGACAACATGAAATCTTCAGGTGTGTTTCCACCCTCAGAGGTTTCACTGTAATGCAGTAAAGATGTCAGAGTGTCTTTCACAACACAGGATTGCACTCCTTATCACCGCGAAAACTTCTTGAAAGGGAAATTCCACCAAAATTAGCAAAATTTTGAAGAAAGTATTTCATATGAAATGAACTTTTTATTTTTTAGGGAAGTATTTCCTAACATTTGGGCATATGTCTCCTCTTTAATGCTGATAAAACACTCAAGATTTAGGAAAATAAAGTCTCAAATCAACTTTGGTGGAATCCCTTTTAATGAAGAAGCCTCATGTGCCATTGTTATTGTTGCATTGTGTCTGCAGTGTGAAATGCTGCCCATGAGAAATGTGCTTAGTTTTGTCAGCATTTTAGGGAAAAGGGACTACATCTGCATGTTGAGCCATTTTGGTATTTATTTGTAAATGTGTGGGTTTTTTTAATTAATTTATTTTTTTCTGACTGAACTGTGAAACCAGGGGAGCTCATAACTCCACACTAATTCAACTTCAGATACAAAACATTTGACTGACAGATTGTTCTGATGCCAAAATCAAGAGGCCTTAATTCAGCAAAACTAGATTGTAAAAAAAAAAAAATGTCATTCCTGACAAAAAAATCCAACTGACGACTCCTTTGACCTGAAAGTTGCGAGTGATTCATATATGAAATGTTAAGAAAACCGCTTTTGTACTCATTTTTACAGACTATTTATTAAACTGTGATTTTGTAAGAAATAAAAAGGAAAAACAGTGAGACGTGTGTGTGTGTGTATATATATATATATGCAAAAGTCACAGCAGATTAATACAAACATGAATTTTATTTTGTATCATTCACAATCATTGCACAATTTATTCATTTATTAAGGAAACTACAATTAAAGACAAAAGGAGCTGTATTAATATAAATTTATCACGTTCAAAAAGATAAATCTGCCTTGCAAAGAGGGGGTTTACTTTTAAGGTTATTCTCAAGATCACATTCGGGTTGGCACCTTTTCTTCACTGTGCTTTGGATTCTGGAAAACGACGTCGTAGTGAAACAGCTGTCAATTGAAATGAGGTCGTGTCCTGCTGCTGAGCCGCCAGTCAGGTTTGGGGGATTAAGAGGCACATTAAAACATGAGCCATGGAGGTGACCCAAACATCTGGAGAATTAGCAGCAAAACATAAAACACCAAGAGTTTAAATGATCAAATAAACCAGCCAACTTTGCTGTGTTAGTATTTGTCTCCCCCTGCAGAAACAAACCATTCAGGCCCAAAAGAACCTGAAGACCAAACTCATCTTTTACAAAAGGAACAGAGCAAAAAAGAAGTTTGATTTCAAGATGCCTCTGGGAAACTCATCCATCTATTGACTTAAAACAGACAACAGACTGAACGCAAACACAGGGCAGAGCACCAAATAACTTAGAGTCATTAAAATGACCCTCTCTCCGCAAAGCAACTCTCTTATGGTCAGACTGACGGAGGTAAAAGCTGCAAACCTGCGGGGGGGTGGGGGTGGGGGTATATTTGTCAAATGTAAGATGAAATTAAGAGCAGGCTGTAGCTTTTACTAAAAATCTGTTCCTAAATTTCCATATTAACTTTTTCATAAATAATTTCACATATTTCATGATTTTTTTTAAAAAGTGGCCATATGCAATCTCATGTTGTCCACCGTGGCGTTGTGGATTTAGTGTTTTTCATGATTCAGTGCTTGATATCCTCTATAAGTGGAGTCTTTGCTTAAGTTCATTAAGTTCATTCAGGTGAAAACAGAGCAGCATCTCACCGTCACTCCTTGTGCACGCGTCAGCGGAAGCAGGGAAACATCTTCGTCCATCGCAGATTGAGTGTGTTCACTCACACTCATCACGACGCCGTTCACACCACAGTGGTAACTTACCAGCCACCACATGCTGGTTACACTTCAGCCCCAGCTGGTAGACTTCATTCATCTGCTCACTTTAAAAGTAATTTGGCTTGATAAATGAACAGAGTGGCTGTTGAAGTTTCCAGTTCGGCGGCAGATGAGAAAACATTTCCTGTCCTCTGTGGCTGCTTGTGGTCCTTGTGGAGACTCAGTCAGTTGAGTTTGATGGGCAGGTTCTCTCCGTATTTGCGGAGGAACTTGCTGTGGTTGTGGTCGACGGACCAGAGGGGAGGGAGGTGTCGCGGCTGCATTGTGGTGAGGAAATGCTGCCTCCAGCGACGCTCCAGGTCCATCAGGCCCTTCAGGCCCTGTTCTGCATGAGCTTGCACCACCTTCAGACCGTGAGGCACGTACGCCTCATTGAAAATCCTTCAGGGGAAAAAGTAGCAGTCAGAGGGGGAACAGAGACTTTGTAATACACTTACTGCATGAAAATCACTGAAACAGCTCGATAAAGACGAGCGCTAGACGCAAATATTTGACTGTTTGGATACGCATTTGTTGAGTGTTGTGGAAATTTCTCAATTTTAAGATTAAGCGCAACGTGGACGTGGAAGATTCTGCATATATGCAGACACACAACCGAGAGTTTGCCGACTACGCAAAACAACAGACTCACAAAATACTTTCAGATATTCATCTGGATGAGGGAACCAATATTAAGCGTCAGAATATAAAATTTACCCTAATGCTAATATCCACTAACATGTGCAGTCAATACTGACAACAGCTAAGTGACCAAAAAGAGGTCGCAGTGCGAGTGTGCTGTCAGCTGGATAAGCTCATGCTGTTAGCAATGCTAAGATAACACTTCTGATTTTAAGAGCACAGCGGGGTTAACGACTTCACTTGTGTTGAGCTGCTGCTACTAACTAATTGTCAGGACACACAAACGTTCACTTTCAATTTAATTGCAGCTCTCTTCTGTTTAGAAGCCAAAAGTTACTTGAGGCCAGAGTTGTTCCGATACACATACCAGTTTTGGAAAATGGTTCTGATAACACCGGGAATGCTGGTTTCCTTGTCGGCAAGTACTATGGTTGGGCAATATGTCCAAAGTTTCTCACCAGCCACCATCAGCCCATCCACAGGCAATTGCCGATATTGATATATTTGAAACTTGCTGAATGTTTAGCGGTGTCCTCTCATGTGCCGACACTAAAACACAAAGGGAGACAAGGGTATATAACCCAGACAC
>JAPXVT010000007.1:15870163-15883992 GCA_029823135.1 Acanthurus reversus | reverse complement strand
TATCCTGGTCAAATAAAGGATAAATAAAATGTGTATTTATGGAGATGAGACAGAAGTATATATGTATAGTTAATATAATCTGTTTTGGCAACATAAAAGCGAGAACTGAAACAAGGCAAAGCAAGAAAAATGCCGCAAAAAACAAAAAAAAGGCCAAGTATGAAATGTACCTTGTAGATACTGACGAAGGACCCGAGAAAGGCCCCCAGCTGGAAGTTCTCTTTGTTGTAGAAGAGGGAGGGGAGCCGTGAAGGTTTAGAGAACATCTGTCTGAATGCTGAGGGCACTTTAAGACAACACTGAATCAGGTAGCCAACACTGAACATCCTCACAAAACCCTGAACGACGACAGAAAAAACATGTTTGTGACATTTATTTACTGTCTTTCAATTATAGAGAATTTTCAGCTTCATAAATGCTTCGTCACAACAAGCATGTCTTACTTTAATGCAGTAGGAAATGCAGTTGTCCTGGTAATGTTTACAACATCTGTGTCTTGGACCCTTTTTGCATCTGTATTATTTCGAGGAAAAATAAAATTAAAGTCAGAACTGGGCAAATTCATGTGTGTCTGTGAAAAGGTGTGTATTCTCTCACATTGATTCGAGCAGCTCCTTGGTGAAGGCAGTCAGAGTTTTCCTCCTGGAGCTGAGCCTTTCTGCTGACGTCAGCGAGCCCTCGGTCTCTACAGCAGCTGGCCTCTCAGGGGGCCTCGCGCAGGTGTGTTCTGCCGTGACAGATTGAGTGGGAGTGGGAATTTCTTCCTTCCCAATGATGAACCTGCAACAGTAAAATACAAAAACAAAAAACAAAAAACCACCTGTAAGCTTTAACAAAAAAACTTCAGCATTCTACATCAAGGCTTTCATGTGAACAGAGACAACTTACTTTAATGCAGAGAATGCAAAGCCTTTGAGACCATCTTTACTCCTGCAGTGTAAAACACAATATGTAACTCAAAACATCGATTTGTTTTAATATCTGAAGGCTTGTCATGGTCAATAATTAAAAATGTTTCACTTTTACAATAACAATGTGTCCAAAGTGTTGCTCTGACCTGAAGAAGAACATGTAAAGTGATGCAGTTATGCAGAACAGGAGCACCTAAAGGTATGGAGAAGAAAGAGAAAGAGGGCATCAGGACAACAGGTGAGCCGTAAGAATATGGCCATACATACATTTATACTATCCAATAAAGTAAGAGCTGCTGAACACTGGGTGTATTTCTGTTTATCTTAAAGGCATAATGTACAGGGTTTTCTTATTTTCTTCTAATTTTGTTTCTTCACGGGATGTTTTCTGGCAACAGCCTTTGCTGCCTCCAGCCAAAAACTGCTCCGTCTGTGTCATGGCTGCAGGTCTGTTTGTGTGTTTGAACGAAGGCACACACATAAAGAGCAGAAAGACAAACAGCATGGAGGATCAAGCATGCGCTCGGGCTGAAATCACACAAGATCCAGCATTATGGCTAGAGCTGTTCCGATACCGATACCAGTTTCGGAAAATGCCTCCGATTTTTTTTTTTACAATTTTTCTTTGTCGCTCTAAAACAGTACTCAGGAAGTTGCTCTGTGCTGCCTCTGGCAACTACCATTTTTAAGAGTGAAGAAGAAGAAAGGAAAGAGCTGACAGAGCTGGTGAAATATCTATATTTGGCAATTTTTTACACTGGAATAGAAATTGTTTTTCCATACGTTGGTATCGGATCGGTACTTGATATCGGCCCATATGCAAGTTTGGGTATTGTAATCGGTATTGGGAAGGAAAAAAATAGTAAAAATAGTATCGGAACACCTCTAATTATGGCACCTTCCCGCAGGGTTGTGCAGAGATATGGGTGTGTTTATTTGTGCTTTAGAATGTAACTGACATGAGTAAAGAAAATGACATTTTTTTCCTCTCACTGACAGCTGTTTTTTCCTCTGTAACACTGCTCCCTCTCTGTTCCCTCTGTCTTATTGAGGCAGGGAGGGGGCGCCCACTTTGAATGTTGTATTTGCAAATAGTAATGGAAAACTCCTGCATATTATGCCTTCATGTATGCGTCTGATGGGCTGTTTGAGAGCATTCATTCCACAAGTGAGGTCAGGTAGGCTGTGCATCACCCCCTGTAAGTTCAGACATTGTTTTGCAGTTGGTTAAACAGTCATGAAGCAAACTAAAAAACAAAGCTAAAGCAGACTAAGGGTCCTTGAGGAGAGCAGAAGCTCGCCTGTATTATGAGATAGACCATTTATCCTCCAAGCCCCATTATTTAGCTCACCCTGACCTCTCTTTTGTCTTACCTCGCCATGTTTGATAGGTTTGACAAAGCCTCGAGTCACTGCCATGCGGAACAAAGTCTCAGTGGCCTGTCAATAAGATTACACTGTTACATAAGCATTTCGTTGCAATAGCAGAAATCTTTTTATGACATAAAACGAATAATGTTTGAGTAAACAGAGTAACCCTTACAAGATTTGTCATGTATATTGTTAGCAGCCCTCGCCTGGTGGGGGGGAAAGAGAGACGTTTAATTTCTCAACACAGAATCAATATTTACAATGCCTTGCCTCATACTTGAGATCCAACCAGCAGCTTTATCAGGCCATAAAATGAAGTGCTATGTCGTGTACTTGCAAATGTGTTTTAGTATGAAACATGAAAATACTTCCAGAGGAGAACCAAGAGAATTCTAGTGAAAATAAACAAACAGGGATCTCACCTGCTCTTGCGCTCCAGGAGGATGGCGAGGTAAGAGGCAGGCAGCGCTGCGCCAAACCCGACAGACCAGGAGGTGAACCCTCCCAAAAGCCTCCTGAAGTTAGAAATATAAAGCTTTATTTCAATGTTTGTTTGGTGTGTGTGTTTGTTTTTTTTAACTGGTCAATAGTGGATGGATTCAAGCTCAGTGTCAGCACAGATTTTCTTCTAATAAGCAACATTCTGGTGTGACTTTAGTCCTTTATTTTCTCTTTTAAATCAAAAGGGGTGTATTCATCCACAGCGTATTTAAGATGCAGCAGAGGACTGCACAGGACAAACACTGTAGGGAGTGTAGCCTTGCGACTGTAAAGTGTGTGAGGTGAAAGGTTGGCGGACATTGACCAGAGTTACTGACTGACCCTTGCACAGAGTAGCAGGAACAGCCATGTGAGGCAGGCAGCCAGAACTAGCGAGCCTTAAGCAGCTGCTGTCACAATCACTGTGTCTGCAGCTTTGACAGTCACTAGAAGCACATTCATGGTCCTTTGTACAAGTTCCTGTGTTGTGTTTGTGTTGTAGCTGAGCTAGCGGCTCAGCGAGAATGACAGGCTCATATGTATATGTATGTGTGTGTGAGTTAGCGTGTGTTGGTGTGTAGCTGTGGCCCTGCTGCTTATCATGCGATCATCATCAAGTGAAAGAATGCAGTCCGGTGGCCCTTCTACAGCCTTCCAAAGCACATGTACAAATTTTTACATCAAAATTTGAAAGAGTTAGTAAAGAATAACTCAAACTCCTATAAACAATGACTCAAGTAATGATAAATATTTGTGAGAAATGTCTAACACCAGCAATAACAATGTAGTTTACATCTCAAAAAGCAAAAAAATGTAAAAGAATGCACTCAATATATATGTTAGAACTAAACGATACACAGGAGGAGTTTCAGTGACTCACTGAACATAACTTCTGTTGACTAAGACAAACTCCACAGGGCAAATTCAAGCAACTTTGGAGAAAAACAAGCTTGAGAGCCTGAGCCACCATCCAAGCAAAGACCCTGAGTGGCTACTGAGGTTGTGCAAATATGCTCAGCTGCTGCTGTGTTAACCATTAGACTTTCAGTTTCAACGACAAACATGTGCACTGACCCACAGGTACGTTTTATTAGGATTCCGACACCCTTGCATCAAATCCTTTTGATTTCAGCGTAGCTGTGTGATTGACAGTGCATCTGTTGGACCAACTGACCTGAGAATGCAGAAGAAAACAATGTAGAGACCTCCATTGGCAGTGAGGAAAGAGGAAGACCACAGGATTTCAGGGAGAAGCCTTTTCAAATAGTAATCCTTCTTTCTTCTCCTTAGAATTGCAGCTATCTGCAATAAACAGTTGAGTGGCAGTCAAGTGATTCAGTTTGTTTGCCAAACCATTGAAAAACATTTAAGAGGGTTAGCATAATGAGTTAGATTACGTTTTCCACTTGAAACTGATGGTTTGAAAATTTGCTTACAATGCCCCCAAACTGCTTAGAAACCACGACTGACTGGTCAAACGAGTTAACTCGGGAATTCATCGGTTTGCATAACTTATCAGATGATGTTAGCCTTACTTGGTTAGCTAGCTAACTTAAGCTTCAGTGCACGAGTCCAGATATTGCGGGTCAAACGGTGAAACTTACCACGTAGAGAGGGGCGTATATTTTGAAAGAGACCTCCAAAGCACTCCTGCTTACATCTATCGCAGACTGCACACATGACGGGCTCCAGGTATGACCGATCTCGTAGCAGTTATGTGGTATTTTACTGAGAGCAGCCATGTCTGTAACGTACACTGACGACCAACTGCAGAAAGACGGCAGCGCGTTGACGTGCGCGTTCACTACGAGGAGGACGCCGTCACGCGAAACGGCTGTGAACGTGCACGGCGCTGCGGATATATCAGCCATTTATAAAGGCTAATAGCTTATAAAATGAGGGATAATTGACATAAATGACATTTGACAAAGGTATGGACAGTGTTGGGGAGTAACTAGTTACTTGTAACGAAATTACACAGTTTAATTTCAAATAAATGTAATTGTAATAAGTTACTGAGAAAAAATATGTAATTAAATTACAGTTACTCATGAAAACGTTCATGATTACAAAGGGTTACATCTGAATATTATCTGTGAAAAGTTTAGGCTAATGTGTTGAATAATATTCATCTTGTTGCTTTTGCCATTTTCAGTCAAGGCTGTTTAGTAAAGTTTGGTGCCATCCTGATGCTTTTGATTGGTTCTCTTGTTTGAATTTGCAGCATCCCACGTCTGTCATTCCCTGGTTCAAACATAAAAAAAATGGCTAAGAGTTGAAAAACATTCGTTAGAAATTCAGAAAAGTGATAAAAATGTAATCAAATGGGATAAGTTGCATTACTTTGACAGTGTAGGACTAATTAAAATAGTAACATTACTCATTACATTTTGAATATGTTAACTAGTAATCCGTAACCTATTACATTTACAAAATAACCTAGTAAGCCAGTAGTAAGTAAAGCAGTATAGATAAATGTGAAAAATAAAACAGGCTAATGTGTAGATGTCATACAGTAATCTTGTAATTAAACCATTTTTATGTATTTATGTAGCCCCATTCGCCACAAGGCAATTCAAAGTGCTTGACAGGGGCATTAAAAGAGCCTACTTTTTTTTTTTTTTTTTAAAGGAACTTTAAGAAATTAATACACTTGCATTTAAAGGTAGACTATGTATAAGGTTTAAGTTTTGTTGGGAAACTTTAGGAAATTAGATTCAGCCATAAAAATCATGTCGCTTTTCCAGTATAAGTTTTTCTGAACCAGAGTCTCAGAATTTGACAACAGACAATTGGGAAAAAAGCAGCTTTTTTCATTAAAACCAGAATTAGACGGATTTGTAGAAACAGATGGGTAGTTGAAGAAGTAAGAGGTTTTTTTACTTGCTACAGTGCTGCAAGACGCCTACCAGTTCCCCACCTGCTCACTGTGGACAGAACTAAGCCGCCCAAAATCTGTCTAAATGCCTAAATCTGGGAGCAGATTATCTGACAACAAGTTAACCGTCACTAAAAGTGTGCTAGGTCCAGTTGGCGTCCAAGTTGAAGCATTTCAAAGTTGCCTAAAGTAGCATTAAAAATTGGTGATAGTGGAGGTAGTGGCTAAAGTTGCATGGGAGTCTGACAATATACATCCAGCTGAGCTGCCAAAAAATAATGTTTAAGGTAAATAATATAGATTAGCCTGCAGGCATCATCATGTTGAACTTCCAGAGGTTTCCATTCTGGGAAGCATGGGGCCTGACTGAGCATTAAATAAATCATAAACAGATGATGTTTTGGAACAATGTGTTCCCTCTATAGGCTTGGATTTTGGGGGCACAATGGTGTTACATGTCAAAAGAGGACACGATCCCCTTCAAAGCCAGACTCGACCTGGTGACCTATAAGCGCCTAACACAACAATAAAAACACTGGGGGAGCCTACTTTTTCTCTGCCTTGCTGTCTCAAGATTCTTATTGTCCTGTGGAGGCACTAGAGCCCTTGCTTTTACATCATAGTGGGGTTGTTGTATTACAGCTGTACTGAGAGATTTGCAGGGATTTACAAAAATATGGAATTCAAGGATTGCACTTCCTAAATCAAATGAGAGGAAAAAGAACATAGACACTATTGTATGGCTAGACTGCAGGCTAATCAAGACATCCTGAATTTACATTATAGGCAGTGGTGTAGTGGTGCCTGGAAAAGTGGGTATACACTGAAATATGCCTTATTTTTTATTTTAAAGAATAAGCAACCTTTTTAAACAGTGATGCGTTATAAACAGTGACATGTAAGACTGCTCCAGCGTATTTGGTTCATCCAAAAATGGGACAGTAGTCCGCCTATTTGACTTAAGGGAGTAAGGAGGATCATTATGAAATTAACATTAGCCACAACAGAGGTGCAGAACGGTTTCCAGTGGATATCCAGTAGTTTCTTTTGTAAGCCGTCTCTTGGAATAGCTGATTTGCAAAGGGGATTTGGAAGTGGGTACAGTCAATTCAGACTGAAAAATAAGTGGGTATACTCCATATATCCGCATATATCCTGCACTACACCCCAGATGATAAGGCAGAGAGACATGTTCTCTACAGCTGTGCTTCTAGGAGTATGTCAGCAGGTGTCACCCTCACCCATTTAATGCACAGTATGACACAAAGCTTTAGGTTAAAGGGTGCAGGGATGAAGGTGCTGGGTTTAACATTTTACACCTGTTTTAGTGCAGTGGGTTTACAGTATTGCTGTGACAAAGAAGTGTCATTTAATGTGCTGACAATTTGTCAGCAGATTATCTGACAAGTTAACAATTTGTCACGTGAATGCACCACACAGCAGTATTAAATTATAAACTCAAGAAGAAGTCTCTTTTTTGCACAAAGGTTTTGTTACAGTAAGATTTGCTGGTTTGCAAAGTGTTACCAATTACTTTATTAGGCTCATGGCTAGTAAAAAAAAAAAAAATAATAAAAGTAGGCCTGATAATTAGGCAACAACTTTCTGGCGTAAAGTTACTTTCTCTTGCAGTTGCTTTCCTCTACAGTTCAGCAAGACTCTCTCTGCCAAAAAACTGTGAAGAATCTGGAGCATTATCCACTTAACTAGCATTTAATAAGTATTTATTTATTAAAGGATTATCGACATTTATAACTGGTGTCTTAGCCGCCCAATTAAAATTATAAACAGCAGTCAGATGAAGTTTTCACAACCTGGCAACCCGAGTTGTTCTTGGATTCTTGTTTAAACCTTCAGTAAATGACTTATTAACCATTTATAAAGCCACTAAGTACAAAATCTGAACGGCGACTTATCAAAAAGTGGTTCCGAAAATGTTCTAAATGTCTTTAAACTCATTTGCTTGATTTTCCGATTGAGGTCATCGTTAATTTTAGCCTCGGAAATGTCACGGTCCTACGCTTTCTCAAAATTAGCCTAACAGTGTCTTTACAATGACGACATCATCTCAGAACTGTAAACACCAGATAACCAAAGTGCTTATTTATCACCGTTGGAAAACTGACAGCCATTTCAAGGCGACCCATGGTGTCTGACTTGGCACTAAAGCATATGTAGATAAACTGTCTTCATTTCCCTCTGGACAGTTTTGATAACGTCATGTCGTAATGAAAGCGAAAACAGTTAGAGGACCTATCCCTGTACGTCTCGTAGGCGGTGACCCCGCGTTGCTCTGTCTGAAAACAGCAAATGTTTTTCATAGCAGCTTCATAACTGCTGCCGCCAGACGCACCCAGCCAGGCAGCTTATATGGAAGACTGCAACGGGTTTTTTCACTTCTGCTCTCAGACCGACAACGCTAAACACTCTGCGCCGCATCTGACGGAGTCATCTACCGAACATGGCACGGACTTTGTGTGTGTTTGCGAGTTGTTTGTTGTTGTTGTTGTCTCTCCTCTCGCCCGGAGCGAACGGGAGGCGCCACAGGGAGAGAGTTTACTATGTTGGGATCGTTGAGGACTCGTGGGACTACGCACCCAGCGGGAAAAATCTGCTCGACGGGACAGACATCGCGAATGATGAGTGAGTTGATATGGCAAAGTTATTTGGGGGTTATGCACAGAGTCAGATAATGCAGTCAGCCGGTCATTTGGCCATTCACGTAGTATAAAATGAGTAGATGAGTGCAAGGATAAATAGGTCTAAAGTGAGCAAAGATACTGTGGGAAGAAAACCTGAAGATCTTCAGTCTAAATACAGAGAATGTAAAGCAGTTTTAGTCGGAAAGGTCAGTCATCTGTGAAGGAGTTGTTTCGGTTCGTTTGCCGGCAGTTTGAAAAAAACCACAGGAAGGAATGAGAAACTTCTTTTATCAGATAAACACTTCCTCTGCCATGTTGTCAGTGGGGACATGTGAGCTGCTCCTATATGAATGAAAGAACAGCATGAAACACAATCTGCTTATTACTACAGAGGCTAAATGAAAAGTAGCTCCACTTGAAGAATGAATGGAAGGATGCAAACGGGTGCAGCTGTGCAGCTCCTTTAATGTAATTTGCTGCCGTGCAGCTTACACGTAATACTGCTGACCTGGCTCACCATGGTGCCCCTTGGGGCTGTGTATCCCATTTAGTGATTACACAAAGTTCAGATTGGTGATAAAGGGTGATCTCTTAATAATGAGGTACTGGACAATTTGTATTTGTATGTCATTGTGGTCATAGGGATGATTTAGCTGTTGACATCTAAAATAGACCATAAACAACATAATCTACCACTCTGATTAACCTGATATTAATAGTGCCAAACAACTTCAGTGCGAAAGTGCATGACGTAAGAAGGAGATGCAACAGGTGCAGTCCGAATGCAGTTTGCAGTATGAGGACTTGTTATTCACGAAGTCGAATTTGAGAGAAAAATCCACCATAATGTAAAGGCATGTGACATGACACAAAGGCAATATGATGGAGAGCCTGTTAGGATGAAGTGTAATGTTTTCCTAAGGTGGTGGGCTGTGATGAAGCACAGTTGTTTTCTTCTTGCATCCTTGTGTAATGCTGGACTTTCCTGACTTACCCAGCTCTCAGCAACCAATTCCAAGATACACAAAAAATATACAAACAGCCTTGTTCACATAACACCGGTTGTACTCAAACCAAGATCATTTAGCATGCTTTGAAAAACATCATGTATTCTCCTGATATTGTAGTGTTAAATTGATGCAATAGGGTTAAATTATGGCTCCTCTTTTTATTAATTGTACCTTTAGATGAGGTTCTTATAGCCCTTCATGAAAGAAATGAAAGATGAGCACGTGGAAAATCAAGGTGTGGTGAGTTTTACCATAACCACGATGCATTTGTAAGGCATTTCAGTAACAAAGGTATATGTAAAATATATATTGCAACACGGAGATGATAAAATCTCATCTACATTACAACAAGCACACCTACAAATTCATTTTTTGTGTAGCACAGTGTTTCATACATGAAGGGGGTTTAACAGTCATTAATGAGATGGCACATTAGCACTGCATTCCTTTGACCCGTTGCTCAGTGAAATCTCCTTTATCAGACTATCAGCAAGGCTATCCGTACGACCCCTTTATGAGTCCTATAAAAAGCTTTTCTGTCCTCCCAGTTGCCTTTGAGCTGGATGTGCAGCAGCGAAACTGTGTTTGCTGCAGCTCCAATAACAGGTTATTAGCCCACAGAAACATGTCATCACAATAATAACAAGTCTAATTATTGCAGAGCTGCAACTAGATACATTTTCTTCTAAAGCGATAAATTAGAGCCTCTTGCAAACTCTGTGCAGCCAGAGCATCTCACGTTTTGCCATATTTGCTCTTTGCTGCTTTTGGTAATGATATGACTTGTGCTGTTTGTTTGTATTAATTGCACACAGTTGCATACCTTGTAAAAGTCACTTAGTCTGTAGCTTAACATGGTGTCACACAGTGGATGCTGTGTTTCTCCCTCTTGTATTCATAGAGTAGCTCGCTAGTATCTTTTTATTGCGTGGACTCTCTATCCTACTTAGTTCTTTTTACCTTTTGTGTGCTTGAACATTCCTGATACTTTTGCGTGCTTCTTATTTTGCAGAAGATAAGAGATAAAACCGCGTGTGCAACCCTGTATTGCACAATGTGACAATGACCAGATCCTGACTTAAAGGAATCCCTAACAAAACATGATCAGTAGCTGTCTCTCCCTCTGCGTTTCTGCTCCTTTGCCTGCATCCATCATTCTTTATGTCGTTTTTCCACTTCTATCTTAGGCATGCATCTATGTTCCTGGAAAAAGGACCCCATCGTATTGGCAGTGTTTACAAGAAGGCCATGTTTCGACAATATACAGACGCTACATTCAAACATCAGTCCCCTCGACCAGCCTGGTTGGGCTTCCTGGGGCCCATACTTCGAGCAGAGGTCGATGACATTATTGTGGTGCAACTGAAGAACTTTGCGAGCAGGAACTACTCTATGCATCCCCATGGGGTTTTCTACAAGAAGGATGCGGAAGGTAAAGTGAAGCATCATCCATTTATGTGCACAAACACACAAGATATGATAAGCAAGGAGAGATCCCACAGACAGATGAAAGATCTATACCTGTGATAGTGATAGGAAGCGTGATAGTAAGTACCATGGTGCCTCAGATGGACAAGTGCCAAGTGAACTGTGAATATTTTAAAAATAATGAATGCTGAATGGTATGCCAAATGGATTTCGTTCCAAAATGAATAACACTTTGTGCAATAATGTCACAGAACACACATCAGGTTTCAGGAATGAAAGCCTTGGGAATATCAGATGTCTGAGAAAGTCTTGACTGTTTATAAAGGGGCTGATTCATTCAACATGGCACTGTTAGGTTTTTTGGAGTCAAACTTACTTCTCTTTTAAAAGCAGAAGTACCCTTGCCTTATTTGACATTTTTTAAAGTCTTGGCATTATTTCAGAATGATGTGCACTTGCCACACAGGCTCAGTAATCAGTGTCTGCATATTTTGTCCTTGTGTCATGCAGGTCTGAAAGTACAGTGTCTTGACATGTTTTGCTCCTCTGCTTCAGTGCCAGACTGCCCCAAATAGCAGCAAGCTGACGATAGAAAGGACTGAATAAAGTTGAAGAGCCCAGTTAGGCCACTGTAACAAAGTTATGCAGCACAGTTTTAGTCCTACTGCCAGATGTGTCTGATCTTCACAACATACAGCGAGCTCCCTGCCCCGCTCATCTGTTGAGACACACCCTTCCTTGGGAAATTCCACAAGGGGAAATGAAAGTGAAACTAAGATGTAGTCTGTCCTCCTGTGTTTAATTCAGAAGTGTTTTTCCTGTCATGCCTTATAAGGAAATTTAGAGATAACATCTCTGTGAAGTGATCAACTAGTTCTTGGGAACTGAAGGGGAGAGGTGTGAAGATAGAGGAGGAAGTGAGAGAGGAAGCGGAACAACACATCAGGACATACTTATTCTCCAATGAATCATGTCATGTGACAAGTACAAACTAATAGAGAGGTCAGCTGACCAGTGGCATCTGTCACTAAGACTGAGATCATATGTTAGTATAGATCACAGAGGGTAAAAGTTCAAGAGATAAGACCCATAAAAGAAACGGACATGACCTCGATTTGGCAAACCTTCACGGAAGAACGTGGTTTTGAAACTTTACAGTTGATTAATCATTCATTTCATTGTGCTTGCAATTGTGCTTGTTAAGAGCATGCCATGGTTTTAAAGCATAAAAGTACAACTGCTTTTTAAACTTGAGAGAAAACAGAGCGATCCCACCACAAACATATTGTATTTATCCACCAGGGGCTCTCTATCCAGATGGGACGTCAGGCAAATTGAAGGAGGATGACTCTGTTCCTCCAGGAGGCAGTTACACCTACCGCTGGCGGGTCAAACCTGAATATGCCCCCACAGATGATGATGCTAACTGCCTGACCTGGGTCTACCACTCTCACTTGGATGCCCCCAGAGATATCAGCTCAGGACTAATTGGGGCTTTGCTTACCTGCAAGAAAGGTATGAAATCAAATTAACATGCTATTTAACCTCCATGATTTTAAATCAGAAGTGTTTCTCCTGACGTGTTTCAAAATGGCATGTTGGCTTCTCTCTCTAGGCATTATTTGTATGCCAAATAAAATCAAATCATTATCTATTTGTAAGTTCCTCAGTCATAGTCAGTGTCACCACAGCTTCTCCACTTCCATTATAAAAAGGTAAACAGTCACTAGTCTTAAGCCCTTAAAGACTACAATAAAAACTGACAAAGAAAACCTCATAAGAAAACAAACATGGTGGGATTCACTGCACTATTCAGCCTATCATTCATCCAAAACAAAGATTAAATGTTCTGTTTCTTTTGCTCGACAACATACATACAATATCCAACATTTTTCTTCTCATTTTCACTATGCGTGAAGGAATCTTGAAGGAGACCAGCGATCCAGAGTCTGTGGTGGAGTCAGTTCGGAACGATGTGGACCGGGATGTCTTCCTGATGTTCAACGTGGTGGACGAAAACGACAGTTGGTACCTGGAGGAGAACATTCAGAGATGCTCGGATCCAGATGGAGTCGATCCAGAAGACCCAGACTTTGAGGAGTCAAACCTGATGCATGGTGAGCAATGAATGGGCTGAAAAAAAAAAAAAGACAGATTCCTTGAATTCCTTGAACAAAGAGTGTAAAAGCAGACTTAATAGCTAGATTTGTCCTCTTTGTCCTGTTTGTCTCACCTCTGTCTGTGTTTTTCTCTGTGTGACAGCTATTAATGGGTACATGTTTGGGAACCTGCCCGGAATCGAGTTGTGCCAGCACCGTGCAGTAGCCTGGCATTTGTTTGGCATGGGTAATGAGGTGGACATTCATTCTGCCTTTTTCCATGGGAATACACTGCTGGACCGGGGCCACCGCAAAGACGTCCTCAGCCTGTTCCCCGCCACGTTTGCTACAGCTCAGATGATCCCGAAAGCGATCGGGAAGTGGCTACTGACCTGCCAAGTTAACGACCACCACCAGGGTAAGGCACCTGACCTTTGACCCCTGTGTCACCTTTGATCTCTCTATCCTGCAGAGTTGCTAATGGGGGAAATGCATTTTTGTGGGATTCCCCCGTTATTTTGTAAAAGCAAGACGTTATCAGAGAGCTTGTATCTCTCCTCCTGACACACCTTGACTTACATATTAAGGCTGTCCAAAGTTCAGTGAACAACTAAATGAGCCATACTTGCCCAATATATGATATATAATGCTTACACTTGCGTAACATCCTCCCTTGAATCATACCGGGTTTTCCACAATGAATCATTTCTTATTACTACAGTAATTTGCCCTAAACATTTCAGTCCAGGGATCTGTTGTGACGACCCTGCCCTGACCCCGACAGCTGCCTTGAAAACCCCCCAAAAAAGGAGGGTATTGCATACATTCTGAGCTGAGGGTGAATCCACACTTTGCAATGAATGCAATTTGAATGTGAGGGAAGAGATCGCAGTTTAAAGAAGTGATAACATTAGTAAAGACAGTCTTCGAGGAATGATCCAATATCCAAACAAGATTTGGATCTTCCTTTCCCCGACGTGAATCTCAGCAAATGAATAAGCTTCAATACC
>JAPXVT010000007.1:15726797-15736811 GCA_029823135.1 Acanthurus reversus | reverse complement strand
GGATTTAGGGGGATCTCCTTGAAAAATCTGACAGAAATTGAATATAATTTTCACATAAAAAATAAGAACTGTTTTTCCTTTACCTTAGAATGAGCCTTTTATAGAGGAAGCAGGTCCTTTTCCCATAGATGTATTAAGGAGGCTCTTCCACAGTCTACCATGTTGCACCATCATGTTTCTATTGTAACTCAGAACAGATAAATCAAACTCTGGCGCAAGTGGACCTTTTAAATTTTTCCAGAGTTTTGCAGCTGCTGTAGGTTCTCATGTGTAAATTCTAGACATAAAAATTTATCTTAGCATTTATATTACTCTCTCTAAAATGTACTGTTCTGACCAAATGTCCAATAAAGATTTAATTAATGCACTGCTAATTCATAGGAAAGGGAATATAATGTTTTCAATTAAGTGTATGTAGAAGTGTGTTGTTATAAAAGCAATCTGTGTTCATGAGAAAAAGCCTGCGGTACTAGTGCTGTCTGCTTCCTGTCCACGTTCTCACCTGGTTTTTGCTCCCTCTAGTGCACCAGGAGAGTCTTTACTGCATTTACTGTCATTTACAGTCATGCAACTGCCTCTCATTTTCTCTTTTTGTGTTTCACGGTTGCAGGTGGGGCTGTTCCCTTCACAGTGTACACACACTCACATACGCAGACACACAGACAAACGCAGCGGAGCAGAGGAGAGACAGGTGAAGTTACACAAGTTGACGACCACTAATGACGTCACTGTAAGTACAATAAAACCACGCAAGCAATTCATTAACATGCTCCATCTAAAACCAAAGGTCGACAGAAATTCAGACCAAAGTATTTGTGTTTCTAATATCACCTAAACGTCATTACTTCTTTTAGGGTTGCTGATGACAAATTTAATGGAATCTATAACTGACTATATGCCTTTAACTATCCTGCCTTGGAATTGTGCCCTACTTCAAAAAGATTATTTAAATCTCGCTTTTAAAGTGGCAGAGAGATTTCAATGCACCGCAGCTTAGTAAAACACAAAGCCAACAAAGAAAACAGCTTCAGCATTTTGGCAACAGTTTTTTAAGGCTGCAAGCAACTTAAACAATAACTTTTTCTTCTATTTTATTGTTCTTTTAAAGAAGACAATGCATGACACATTCATTGCATTACACGTATAAAGCTACAGTACAAACATGTCCGTCTTGTACCTGGGCAGCGGCCACATGCGACTCTTATGTGTGAACTCTGTGCATGTGTTATCTTAAGATGCTGTCCGTCGAGCTAACTGCAGCAAGCTTCTGTGAAATACCACTGAAGGATTTGCATTCAAAGCCTTCATCACAAAGTGCCTCTGTAAGTAGGTGACTGGGATGTCCTGTATCTTTAATATCATCATTTGTCAGTTTAAATGAGCCTTTTTATGAGCAAAGATTCAATAGGCTTCCCCTAAAATGCTCCCCCACTTGTCTCTTGAGCAGAGTGGTTATGAGCTTTCAGGGTCAACAAGTTTGAGACTGTAAAAAAAAGAAAGCATTTTTTAGCTTTTCATGATCTTTCTGTCAACTCTAAGCTTGTGTGTGTGTGTGTGTGTGTGTGTGTGTGTGTTGCTGTCTCATCACCGCATGTATCGTGCTGTAGGCCTATGCAAACAGACTATACAGGCTATACCTTATAGGCAGACAAACAGAAGGAAAGATGAGTCCTCCAAAACTCCTTGTTGAAATTAAAACTGTTATCGGTTATCAGCGCACCACCCGACTGGAAGGGAAGTAATTTGAAAGCCGTTTGAAACGTGGTAATTTGCTGGTGTGACTCATCGCCAACACCTACAGCGACAAAACCTCTGATCCTCCAAAGGAAGAACAGGGTAGCACAACTGCGTGTGTGTGTGTGTGTGTGTGTGTGCAATACACCAGCAAGCTGACATTTGAGGTTTATAGATGGAAAGCTATAGCGGAATATGTAGCTTCACTCATGTAAGCACAGATCATACATTTAAATATTTTCTGCTTCACTGCAGAAAACTGGAAAATATTTTTTAAAAGTGTGCCTAAGATTTAATTCCCAAACCATCAATTAGTATCAATTTTCATGAAAGAATACGCTATAACACTATTATACTCTTTTTGAGGAAACACAGGCCAGAGCAAGAGAATTGCTGCCTTGTGTCTTAGATGGGAAAAAGAGGATAAGTAATTAGTACAAGTAAAGCATTTTAAATTTAGTCTTTTTTGAAGTGATTACACACACGTGAGCTACAGTGTCTTTAACTGCAAAGTGGTACAAACCCTTTTTTTATTGTTCAGCAAGTCAACAGATGTTTTCTATTGATAGGTGTCTTGACTGATGTCCCGTGCAGATTACCTGACATGCCCTGACATGCTGTGATACAAAACAAACTGCCTCCATTTTGATATCAGACAGGAAGCCAGCATCCAGGTAATACAATTTTGATGAGAACCTGATGGTATAACAGACAACAGAATAGGGCGCGCTCACTTGAGGTGTCAGGGTGAGGGAAATTATCATGATTAATGCAGGGTTTCAACCAGGCAGGAATGTAATCTTCACTCATAGTCTCTTAATTGTTAATCATTATCTCTCCCTGATTAATTATGGCTCAAGATTTAAAATAAGATATCCAGCTTCATTGTGTCAGATAGAGACCCCACACAAGACTTTACATCATGGATTCATTCTAAAAACAATTCATCAGCTGATAAGCTGTGTTTTTATTGAGCGCGGACATGAAGCACTGCAGAGAAAGCCACTCACACTGAACTGTACATAAACAACAGAAGTACTTGCATCATTTGTAGCCTATACACAGAAAAATTAAAATAAGAACACAGAAAGACCTTGAAATGGAAAGATGTTGTACATTTTTATAAATCATATACGCTGCATTAAATCACATATCATGTTCAGCCTTTTTGTACGGCCAAAATAAACAACTTCTATGTCACATAGCACAGATTAATCAATCATTTTGTACAAATGAAGTGTAAGCAGTTACATTGATGTTCTCTGAGATGACTATTGAGTGACAGCTTTGAAAGACTTGTGTTTAGAGCAACTTACTGCGCTAGTGCTAGCTCCTTCCATTGAAATAGAGTTAGTGACACTGACTGTTATTTTATTGTGCTCACTGTTGTGCTGTATTCTGTGATGCGTTACAGTGCTAAATAATAAATCTTTCAAAGGAGAAAAAAACTTTTCTGCAATGGCCAAGTTGTGATTTTGACAACCCTCCTTTTTGTTATTTTACACACATACACATACACACAGTATATATAATTTCTGCAGCTAAGGTTGTCTCAATCAAAAAAAAAATGAAAACAAAAGATGCAGTTTGACAATGCTGTGGCACTGTGAAGTAGCTTAGCATAATGGTAGTTGTCTTCAAAAGCCGATGCTGCAAGGTTGGTTTAATTTGGACATTGGTAGAGACAGACATTGAGGAGGCAAGTCGTTAGCTATCATCCATCACGCTAGCTAGTTTGTGGTAACATTAGTTTCTGCTAAACAGGAATAAAACAACAAGTCTGAACATTATCAAAGTACCACATTAGCCTACTTATGATCGTCACTCTTCCTCACACGACGCACTAAATTATTTATTGTAAACTAGGCAAACAGTGTTGGAGACTGCATGCACACTCTCTGGTGAAGCTTTGTGTTGTGGTCACTTAAACTTTGCTGTACACAATGCACTAGGTTAAACAAATGCAGCAGTGTGACCTGAGAGATTTACAGCTTTGAGCTCTGTTGGTATGCTTTACGATGTCTTAATAGTAAATGTTTTGGTGTATGATCACTATAAACCCCACAAGCAGGTGTGTGTTCGTACTGTAAAATGATGAATAGAGTGTGGTTCATTTAGGATGTGTGTGTGTGGGGGGATGCGGCGCTGTCCAGAGTCCTGAAACAGAGCAGAGGTTGATTGGCAGACAGACAGGCAGAATATATCACTTAGTTTGGTCCCTTAGTCTGCTTGCTTTTGTGGTTGTTTGTCAATGTTTGCCACCTAATTCCATCTGCTACAAGTCGACAGGAAGTGAAGGGACAGAGGGAGCGAGAGGGACAAAAGAGGCCTTTTTACGCTCCTCTCTCCCTGCTGGTTTTGAGTGATTATTGTGAATTCTCCGAATAATGAATGTAAGGAAATAATGCTCATTTTGAGGTGGCACTTTTGGTTTTGTTTGGTTTTAAATGCAAGCCCCCAGGTGTCATCCTGTGTACTTATGGCACTGTAGATTATCATGCGTTCTGTGACTTTTTCTCTCCTTCCAAACCGCCAGAACAGCAGCAGCACCCTGTCTGTGTTGCAGGACATTCTGGGGTTTTTTTAACAAATTAAGCACTGATCCAGATACAAAGAGTAGCTGAGTTGTCTGAGGAACAGAACATATGTTAATTGTCAGTAAAAATAATTGCTAGGCCAGGGACATTTCAAAATTGCTTGATATATACGTCCCTACCATCCCTACCCAAAACTTTGCCCATGCATTGCTGGTAAAACTTGGATGTGACTCAGCCTGGAATGTTCGCTGACGAGGTAAAACATTTGTTTAACTGGCATTCAGTTTGGTCAAGTGAGCTAACTTCTTTCCTCACTCTGATATATCTAGTGTTTCCCACGCTTCCCCCAAAGTTAGAGTGAGTGGAGGTAAAGGGAATGGTATCCAATGACAAGAGACCAAATAAAATGCTTGATCAACCTTCAGCATGACAGTTTAAATGGAACCAACAGTGTCTCACAACTTTTGTCTTTTTCATACCATAAGGTTGTGTTAAAGTACAGTATCTGGAAGAGTGCAGTTTTAATGGCTTAAAAATGTGCTGTTAAACATTTTAGTCAGAAAAAATTATTTAAAACATGCACGATTCGCAGGTCATGAATATGTGGGAGTTTAAATCATTTAAAAAAGTCAGATAGGACCTAATAATAACAAGCTCATGAGATCCGAAGTTCGGCATGGAAAGTCAATAAAGGTACTTTATTTTATTGGTCACATACACAGCATACAGAGAATTTTGGTCTCTGGGGACTAACTCCAGATCTTAGTGGATACTTAAGTCATGTTTTACATACATGTTTTTCTCAATGATGGCGGAAACCAGACACCTGGAGGAAACTCATGCAAACATGGGAAGAACATGCAAAGTCCACAAAGACAGGCACTGCCCCAGGCGGAAGTCAAACCCAGAACCTTATGCTATAAGGCAACAGTGCTAACCACTGATTCACCATGTCGCCCAATGTAGTAAATAAATGAGTGTAAATTGTTTATACATTTTTTTCATTTGATGTCTTCTTTGACACTGTTTAATCCACTGGTGTATGTAGCCTAATCCTCACATCCCACACCTCTGTTTTCAAATCACAGAATTAAGCAGTTCTGTTAATGAATTCCACAGAGTTGGATGCCTTTAAAAGCTATGTCACGGTTTTATAGAATGTCAGGAATGTGATCTTCCTTAGGTTTGATTTGGTTAGGTTGAATTTATTTGCCCTGCCTTCTAGTCTCAAAAGCTTCACAGGTAAACAAAACAGAATATTTAGTGGTACTTATATATCACTCATGATGAAATCTCATGGACATTTACCTCCTCAGGAATAGGTGGAATTCTGAAGGCTAAAATGATGCAGGTAAGAGAGTTGATGAACCCCCTTTGGAACCGTCATATGCACAAAAGAGTTTTAGGATATGATTATGAAAAAAGTTTTTGTATAAGGCCCATTAGGGTGGAGGGATGCACGTGAAGTTTGGGAATATATCCTTTTCTATGTAACCAGTGGAGCCTCTTTTTTTCTGCAGTGACAGAAAAAAATAGTCCTCAGTGTTGCTAGTGGGTAAAAACCTGAGCTTGAACATGTAAAAGGATTCAGGTTAGACTGAATCAAAGCTTATATCCAGCCAGCTTAGTATTCACAAAATTCATTTTCCAGATAGCGGCATACAGTGAAATTCCCCATTTCTTTATCTGTCAATTGTGCTAATCCAGACAGTGATCCCCCTGAAACAAACGGTGTTTTCTGTATGTCATAAACATGTCTCATGTCCTCGCTATCATTTCAACACATCGCCTCCTCTATTATTGCTGCATGCATTCTTTATAATTGTTTTTTGTAAGCTATTTCCCTTCTTATATCTCTCCTGTGTTCTATTTCCAGGCATGAGAATGCTTATCTTCTGGTGTGCTTGAGAATGACAAAAGACGGTATTCACAGATGCAAAAAAAAAAAAAAAGGAGGACAACCAAAGCATGAATATATGGGAGGATTTCTAGGCTTTTATCATGCAATTTATAATATATTTACATTTTTTAATTATGGTTTAAAAAATAGGTCCTCTTTTTTTCCTCCTCACACTGTTATTTAACATTTGGAAGTTCACTTTTAATTGTAGCCTCAGTGTGTTATTCAACACAAAAACTTGAATGAGTCTCCATCAGTTACAAATAAACCAAAGAGCCTCATCACTTGTTACTATAGAGAGGGAACTGACTAAGACTCTAGCATAATAGGAAAGCTCCATTGTTATAATCAGGGACAAAACCATTGTTCCCAGATTGTATGTGAACATTGTGTACACTTGGACTCCCCAGCCTTTGTTTTTCAAATAGACTGTGAAGAAATGGTTGCATAATACTAAAAATGGGCAGACAGGAAAGACAAAGAAATTAAATACATGACTAGTGTGGAATTCCTGGCCACTTTCACAAAGCACAGGAAATAATTTACATGATAAAAATGAAGAAGCCGCACAGAAGTAAGTTTTTTTGCTACACATCTTTTCTTTAAAGAAAAAGACAGGCTGGACTTAGTGTGAAAGGTTGATGAGTGGCATTGACGGTAACTTCCTTTGGGACTTGGCAAGAAAAGTGCCTCCATAGTCAGACACTCGATGCATTCAGGCACCTCAGTGATGTATTTACGACTCTGTTCACACAGAGGAATCAGAGAGTGTTGTAATTGAAACATTTTATCTTGTGTCTGTCCAGATCCGGAGAGATGTCTTGCTGATAAACAGGCACACTTGAGGGTTTGGGTTTTTTTTTTTTTTGTTTTTTTTTTTTTGGTATTGACCATGATGGACTGAACCAGTTTCCCTCAGAGTGAAAAATACTGCTGGATTGCAGGCAACCCAACATCTACATTGCCACAGGTGTGCCACAATGCTTCCAGTTAGAAAAGTATTTTTAAAAAAAAAACAATATCCTTCTGAGGAAAAAAATCCAATGGCCTTGACATGATCAAGAGAGATTAAATAGTTAAACTGATGCACCTGTAAAGAGTCCAGAAGTGCACTACAGTTTAAGATGAAAAATAAAAGAAGGAACTTGCAGAAACCAAAAGAACGACATTTCTGATACAAGCGGCTGAAATGGGTTCCCCCAGGAGGGTGAGTGGCTACTCCCTTAGGGATAAGGTGGGAAGTTCAGTCATCTGTGAGGGACCCGGAGTAGAGCCGCTGCTCCTTTGCATCGAAAAGAGCCAGTTGAGGAGGTTCGGTCATCTGGTAAGGATGCTTCCCGGTTGCCTCCCTCAGGAGGTGTTCCTGGCACGTCCAGCTGGGAGGAGATCCCGAGGCAGATCCTGGTCCAGGTAGAGAGATCATATCTCTGAACTGGCCTGGGAACGCTTCCGGATCCTCCAGTCGGAGTTGGCTGACGTGGTCAGGAAAAGGGAAGTTTGGGGCCCCCTAAAACTGAAACTGCTGCCTCGGCCACCCGACCACGGATTGTTCCTTTTTCACGTGATGACGTCTAACATCCCCTACAGACACTGTTATCTCATTTAGCCACTTGTTAGCAACCGCCGTTTTTTAATTTTAAGATGCAGAGAAGCTTGAAAGTTAAAAAACTGCCGTATTTTAATTCATAGAACAAAACGTCTAAGTATCTTTAGGCTGTGTGAACCACAGACCTTATTTCAGTGCTAAAACACTAACTGACTTAAGGGTTTCAGGACTCATTCACCACCCGATGCTGTGACTCTGAATCAAAGGCATCCAGCTTTAGCCCATGCGCTTCTGATATGCCAGTGCAATAAATTAGGGCCAGCTATACGCTTCATCAATAGTGATAAAAAAAAAAACTGATGTAATGTTGTAAAGTAAGGTTCAAGCCAACATACGGACTCACCTGTTTCTTACTGTGTCCACAGGAACACCATGCGTAACGTTTCCCACCAGTCACTTTCACTCTGTAGGGCAGCCGGGCCGCAGCGACAGTCTGAGTGGACTGCAGGCTGCACTGACCCTGCAGGCAAAATGAACCATCACATGTAACGCAGACAGTCATTATGAACATGTTTCTAGATTTAAACTTGGACTTCCAACAGTGTGCTTGTGTGCGATTCATAAAAGATGCTGAGCATAGAAAACTTCACTTAAAGTCCCTCCGAAGAATTTTCATTTTGCGTTGGCTGTAGCGGCACCTGTGGACAAAAGCTTACTATCGTAAAGATCTTGTCAACGATTAGATATTATCTAATATCACAATATTTGCTGCATCTTGCTGATATTTTTCACAATATCAAATATCCAACGGCTAGCGTGGCATCTTTGGACTTTTATTTTGAAAAGAAAACGCAGGTGAATCTGCCTTGGTGGCACAAGCACGGCATGCTGCTATATGACAAGGTGGAGAGGTTATCACAGGTTAATTAGCATGATGTAGGCATGCATGCAGCGCTTTAAGATACAGACATGGAGGACTTAGTTTTAAAGAAAAGTGCCGGCTTTAAAGAGGGAGAAAATGAGGAGTCAAAGGATTTGAATGAGGCCAAGTGTCGTCTTTGCCACAAGCAGGTGGTGACTAAATAGGGCAACACCACAAAATTGCAGTCTCCGCCCCCGATAACATCGTCTATCACGATATTTGGGCAGGACAATATTGTGATATTTAATTTGGATATCGCCCAACCCTAGCTCAAGCATTTGTTTTGGAAGAGAGTGAAAGAAACACTTATTTGCACAACACATTGCCTTAACAAAGAATAGTGAAATCATCTAAAGAAAAATACCCTCCTGCCTTCAGCTATAGATGGTTTTTGGAAACATGCCACCACAGGTACTATAAGCCTATTCAAAGGTCATAATATAGGATTGACAGACAAAGCTCAACACACCTTGGGAGTGTTTCGTCCCTGCAGTGAACAGGTGGGGCAGACAGACAGAACAGAACAGTGGCTGATATAAATAAGAAAAGTGATGACCTTTAACTACAAGGTGTGGGGTGGGGGGGTGGTCATACAGAACCACAGCAGTCCACTGCTGATTCCTCATACCTTTAACTGATTATTCTAATCGCATTGCTCATAAAGCTAATGCAAAGTTCACCACAGACCCGAGCTCGTTTCCCAAACATTATAATCTCTGCACACCCAGCAAGAAAAATCACTGATGTAGAGTCTAGACCTTATTAAAAGATAAGATCCATTTCACATCAAAGTAAGATTTTATAAAGAACTACTTATGTATGCTTGGTTTTCTGCTAAAGTTGTGTTGATGATCAAAATTTATTGTTAATCAACTTTATAAATGAGGCCCCACAACTATAATGTGCACAAAAATCTGCTTTTAACAATATTTCAATACACATTTCGTGGACAGCAACAAAAAAAAGCACCATGTTGAACAAGCGGGCTATTTGATTCATTGAAACAAAAGCAAAAATACAAATTATTTCATAGCACCAGGTGACCATAACCTCATGAATATGCACCTCACTCACACACAGCTTACCAGGCCTGGCAGCTGCCCTCTATTGTCTGCAGGTTTATCAGTGAACATGAGTGCCAAAGGTGAACGAATGAGGGTGTGTCTGGTTTTGTGTTTGTATAGAGAAGAAAAAAAATACTATTGCATTGTAGTCTTCTTGTCAGGGCAACATCACACACACACGGAAATATTCAAATTGCATTAGTAAGTGTAACAAGATAAGAGGAGCATGACCTCCAATGATGGAAGTCTGAGCGGGTATATTCCATAAAACACTCACCATGGAAGAAGACACAGGCAGCGCCAGCTGAGGT
>JAPXVT010000007.1:15693008-15703923 GCA_029823135.1 Acanthurus reversus | reverse complement strand
GCACAGACATGGAGAGGCGTGAAGATGAAGAGATGATATAACATCTCTGGCGGCCCCCCAAAAAGTAGGTAAGTAAATTTTACTCTGAGTAGCTACATTATAATGAGCTGCTTTTTACTTTTACCTGAGTACATTTTTGCACCAGTAATTTTATTTCTACTTAGGCAAAATTTTATTCAAGGTAACAGTACTTCTACCTAATAAGATTTTTTTTGTACTATTTCCATCTCTGATAAAAAGCTGAAGTCAGCAGCAAGTTGGCTTAGCTTAACACAACAGGAATCAGTCTCTGTCTATGGTGGACAAACTTGCCAGGCAGCAATTCTAAACAGGTTTATCTGATTTTTTGTTTTTGTTTGTTTTGTTTTTTGTTTGTTTGTTGTTTTGTTGTTTGTTGTTTGTTTTTTGTTTTTTGCTTAATTTAATTTAAAAGAACTGTGTTCCTTTTGATCGATTATTTAATCACTGCAGCTCCAAAAATTCAGAACAAAAGCACTTAAGCATGTTTAAGAGGGTCGCCTTTATGTCATTATCTACATTCATATCCCAGGTCCCCCCTTGTGAAGGTATTTTTAATGTGTCAAACAGCAACTCAGTGTGAAGTACTAACTCAAATAGACTGCATCTATATGGAATTCAGCATCTCAGTTATGATCAGATTTTTGAAAGAATCCTTTTTTGTGTTTGTGCGTGTCAACACTGTATCCTGATTTCAGTAACTGGGATAAACCTGATTTTGCTACCTGGAGTACTACGAAGGAAAACGGGATACTGTGGCATGTGTGCCGTATCGCAGTTTCTTCTAGCTGCTGACTACCTACGCAGCGCAAGTGCGGCCTCAAACAAGTAACCTACCAGAAAAAACAAACATGGCAGCAGCAGCAACCAGAGCATCTTACTCCTGAAGCGATGAAGAAACTGAGTTTTGTCTTTCCGTAATGAAAAAATTAAATATGCTAAGCGTACAGGCCACAGTCATCTCATTTTTCTTGCCATGGTTTGTATTGTAAACAGTAAACAGTAAATGTCACTGGCACTTGCGCAAATAAGATGCAGTAATCGGAAACCAGGATACCAGTATTTATCATGTATACAGGGATATGAAAAACCAGGTATGTCTGTGTGCATGTAAACAGAATATCCTGGATGTGATCGAAACTGGGATATGACTCATAACTGGGATATTCAAGTCATGTAAATGCAGTCATAGAGACAGACCGGAAAACAATTAAAGCTACATTTCAGAGACACAGAAGGAAAAAGGAAAATGTCACATTCGTGAAGAAAATCACTTTTAATACATTATCATAAGCATAAACCAGTAATGTGCATTTTTAAGTGTTAAGAGAAATGAAAAAAAAAATTACATGCTATCAAAACATGTATTATTTCTAGATACAATAACACTGTAATGCAAAACTAATATAAATTGTCTTACAAGGTATCTGTTTTGTAAATCAGCAAGCTTTCGTTGGCTGGGGGCACCTGGGTGGCTCAGTCAGTGGAGCGGACCTTCCATGTACAGAGACTGTGTCCTTGCTGCAGTGACCCTAGGTTCGATTCCATCCCGTGGCCCTTTGCTGCATGTCACTCCCTCTCTCTGCTCCCCATTTCCTGTCCAGTCCTTTAGCTGTCATAACAATAAAGGCAAAGAAAAAATAAAAAGATATCTTTTAAAAAAAGGTTAAGTTGGAAGAAACATTATCTAAGTCATAAGAGAAACCAAAGAGAAAATTTATATTATTTTACTGGAGGATTTTTTTTTCTTTTTTTGGTAGAATTTAATACTGAATGTGTTGATTTATTAATCACAAATATCTGCTCCAGCCTCTGACATTTCTTTTCTTCAGTGGCAAAGGACTTTCTAGCCAAGCTGTATGTTAAACTGACTCGTTATTCACCAGCTGTCAGATAGCACAAGGTTACTGTAAAACAAAAACAAAGCATTTATACTGCAGCCTGACAGAAAATCAAGTGAGCTTTCAACGGCAACATTAGCTAATTTCCAAACTGTCAGCCCGTCGCTGGGAGGTAACATTTGTTTTTTATTTAAATGTGAAATATCTCACACTTGATATCTGCGGCAAAGTGTGTCCGATGGCTGCACGGGTCATGTGGAGACAAACGTTTGGTTTCCTTCTGTCTGCCTGAAGCCCACAGTGGGGATAAAAGAGCGGGGAAATAAGGAGCAGATCTTGTCATCGTTCATTCTAATTCTCTCTGCGTTTAACTCACACTCTCTAGTCCCCCCACCACCACCACCACCACCACCACCAACGAGCTTCATCTCTTTTCAACCCTCATCACCAGCACACAACACCCACCCCTCCCAGTTCCACTCCACCACCACCAGCTCACTCCTCTCCCCAATTTCCTCCATCCACTTTCCTGCACCTGAACAAGAATGAGATTAATTCAGTCCATTTTTAGTAGTGGGAGCTGCTTGTGCTGCTTTGGGTTCCCTAACAGCAGTAAAAAACTAAAAACAAACCAAAAAAAAAACCTCTAAAAACTCTTCATGTAGTAGGGAGCTGCTCCTCGTCGGCCATCTCCTCACACTGTCACCTCATTGGTGTATTTTCCCTCTCACGCCTTCAGTCTCCTCTGTGTGAGTGTGTATGCAGCTGTGCACCTGTGCACACGTCGAATTGCGAATTATTTCGAGGCACTTTTTTATTCATGGACATGTGCATTTTTTAAAGCATCTCATCTTGGGAACATTTTTGGTTAAGTGGTTTATGCAACTTTCAGGAGACTGGAAACATTCAGGTGTGAAAGACCACAAAGCAGATAGTAGCTTTTTCACGGCGTTGCCATGGCAACACTGTCAGTGTGAGACATATTGATAAAAGGGTGGTGGCCGATTTGTGATTCAAAGATGAATATTGATGTAGTATCAATACAAATATGATAATATCTTTAAATCATACAGCACCTCTTGAATATTACCTGTTTTTTTCTGTTCTCGCTTTGTCACTGTTAGCTAATCAAGTGTTAATCAAACCTTAACACTTACAGTTATTGTTGATAATTGTTCATTTTACACCTTTTTGTCAGTTATGGTAACTGACTTTCTCTCAGTCTCAGTACTCATGTATTTTATGTGTAATTTATTTGCACAATAAACAAAGTTAAAGATGAACCTGACTGATTATCATGAATTCTTTAGGCCTCGATAATGATGAAGTGAAAATCTGATATCATGACAGCCTTAACTGATAATAGATTTGTTTCCACCACTTAATGAGTTGGAAACTTTACATCGTTGACGAAGCAATGGGAATGGAGTGTCTTGCAGTTGTGAGTATGTGACCTGCAAATCACCTTTTCTATACTCTGCAGTTTTGACCTTTAACTGTGGAGCCTGAGCACATATTTGGCCAAACTCTGTTCAAACACAATGTTTAACAAATGAGACACACTGGACCAAATCCTGGTCTAGCCCACGATTCATTACTCTCTCTCTCTCTCTCTCTCTCTCTCTCTCTCTCTCTCATTTTTGATCACAGACCAAATCAGCGGTGTGTAAAGGAGACAAATCAACAAAAAAATTGAGAGACATCAACCTGCTGTATGTCTATCTTTAGGCCCCCATTATATTGTCATTGTGGGGGAATAAAAAGAGCTTTTAAACAAAATGATTGTTTTGCAATAGATCTGATTAAAATGTCTCTTGTAGCTAAAATCATTCATATCTTTTCACTGGTGATGATGCATGTGTAAGTTGTAAACATACTAGCTTTCAAAAGGTAAAAGGTCGAGCACATGCTGTGATGAAGGCCAGCAGGCCGAGAGATCATTTTCACAGCGCAGATACAAAAACTCCAAAAACAGATATTCTGCTCAGTTATTTTAAGCCACTTGTCAAAGCGTGTAAGGATCGATTTAAAGAGCTGAGGGACTCTCAAAGCATCACAAGCTGCCGGTACGTTTCAGGCGCTTTGTGCTGTAGGTGAGGCCAGGTGCCGCTCTCCTCCTGCAACTCTCACGTCGGATCGTACATCTCCCGCCTCACTTCCTCAGACACGGGGGGAGAGAGAGAGAGAAAGAGAGAGAGAGAGAGAAAGAGAGGGAAAAAAGCTCCCGAGGGTGAAACTGAAAGTGAGAGAAACAGGTTACCTTCACTCCAAGGTCAACCAGCTGCCACAGTCAATGAGCCTCTTCAGTCTATGAGTCAACAAAGCAAAGGATCACTTCCAAGCACTAATGTGTCGTATATTGTTCAGCCCTCCGACCCCATCAGGCGCCCGACACAAACACAACGTCATATTTAATAATCCTGTGCTCTCTTCACTGAGTCATACAAGATGTCCTCAAAAAACTCTGAACTCTCTTTCTCTTCCAGGTGTCTTTTTTAATATCCGCTTTTGAGTTCAAGCGCGTGAGCGGTCCCTGAAACCCCCCTTTGGTGCTGTATGTTTGTGTTTACTCCTGCGGACAAACCCGCAGCTTCATCAAGGGTGCTTTGGAAAGGACAGTGTGTCATGAGGGACTAAGCAGCACGGTGCCGCATTGTTTTGGAGGCTGGATGAGTCACGGAAGACAAATCGGGGTTGGTGGCATTTGAGAAGGCTCGTCCATTGCATTAGGACAGCAGTGTCAAATCAGCAGTGGAATTATAATGTGTTCCCATGATGCCTGTTTTCAGGAGAGGAATTCATTAAGGCATAATGTAACCTAATTACCTGAGAGACCTGACAGTTGTATGCTATGATAATAATTTGTTTCCGGAGAAGAAAAAGAAGAAGAAGAAGAAGAAGAAGAAGAAGAACTCCGCTCTGCTGAAACTCATGAAGTTAAAATTCTCCAAACATCGAGCCGTATTTATAGCACCTCGTACACAATGCGAGTGCTGCATCGCTATGACTATTTCAAGTAATTTCTATATGACTCACCAATGAATTTCAAAAAGCTCACACATCATCAAAAGAGCAGACAGCAAATTTTCATCTGCTTTAGTCATGGCTGAATTACTTTTCATCTGGGTCGTCATTTCTTTGGCGAGATGAGTCCCCGCTGCAATTATTTGTTCCTTTTTTGACAAAGTCTAAAATTCAGATGAAGCGGCTGACATTGTGTAGTTTTAAACTGAGACTGTGGTCGACAATGTGTGATACAACCCCTCCACCACCAAGCCCACCCCTCCCACCATCCCATTCACATTTCAAAATAATGCTTCTCGGTAGGGTTCAAGCTTTCTCTGAGTGGCTGCTTGATTCTTTTGCAGCCTGTACTGTTAAAAGCAAAAATTACACAAGATTGCTCACATTGAATAGGGGCAGCTTTGAATGCGTTCATTTCGGTTTTGACTTTAAACACACGTCTCCTGCGTTTGTCCCGTATGCGAATGTCAAGTGTATGCAGGTGACAGACTCTGAGCACAATCCGTTTTTCCCTCCCCGCTCTCCCCCTTTTTTCTCCCCGTTCCCACCTCTGTCTCTCTTTGTGTCTCGCTCGCTCCCTCTGACCACCCTCACACACACTGCCAACGTGCGATAGCCACATCTGTGTGTCCAGTGCAGTGTGTCATGTGTGATAATGTGTGACGTATGCATTCACGTGCCAGT
Organism: Acanthurus reversus; assembly: GCA_029823135.1. Classification (NCBI taxonomy): domain Eukaryota; kingdom Metazoa; phylum Chordata; class Actinopteri; order Acanthuriformes; family Acanthuridae; genus Acanthurus; species Acanthurus reversus. The sequence continues at coordinate 15,698,356 of JAPXVT010000007.1, read as the reverse complement.
GGGTTTTTTTTAGGGTTCCAGTAGAAGATATTTATTTTTTGTTATCATCTGCAGGCATCATCATTATCAGCTGGAGCAGACACGACGGGTCCCTCTGCGTCATTGTTCCGTCCAAAAAAACCCTAAAGCGCTCGTCGCCAAAGCTACTCACAACGTAACCAACAAAAGGAGGGAAGAGAACACGTCGAAAAATCTCTCTGGCACTCTCTCAACGTCCCTCCCCTCGTCCATCCTCTCATCCACGGCCTGCACCCCCCCCCCCATCCCCTCGCATACCCTCTGCACTGTCTCCCTTTTTTCGCCTCTCTATCAAATGTTCACTTCTTTTGTCTCATTCACTCTTTCTTGTTTCGCCACACTCTATCTTCCTGCATGACACGCGCTACCCATCTCTTCATCTTTCTCTCAGTTCCCCTCTCTTTCATAGTCAGGAAAAAATTCACAACCTACACACACGGTGACACTGTGCGTGCAGATACTCTCACCCCTCCCAAAACCCTCTTCCAAGCACACACTCACCACCACCACCACCACCACCACCTTCTACTCTCTCCAAACTCCCCCACCCTAATCCTAATCACACCACCACCACCGTCATCAGCCCTTATCTCACTCCACCAAATCTGCTGTGACTCAAAACAATTTCCTCTCATTTGCGATTTTACTGCCCGCCCCCGCCTGCTACACCTCCATCAAACCCACCTACCCCCTCTAATAAACCCTCTCCACCTCCTCAATACCCCATCGCTACCCATCAGGCGCGAACCCCACCCAAGTGCACATGCACACAAACACATACACGTATACAAATGCACTCACGTACACACACTCTGACCGGTCGCCATTAAGAATGACGGCTCGTCATGTGTAAGCGGTGACTTACCACTGTCATCCAGTGGAGCTCGAGAAGAACTGCAGTGTGACGTCACGGCGGACGCCGGCCCCGCTGGTTGGTGGAAAATATTTACGTGTGTGTGTGTGAGTGTGATTCTGTGAGTGTGGTTGGGATGGGGGAGTTGGAGGAATACAATTTGGTGAGTGGGTGGACCCGGTGGGCCTTGCTGCATCACTGAACCAGGAAAATGAATGAGAGTCTACACTAGGTGTCACCCCCTTCCTCCGCCATTGGCCTCCACTAATTTCTCTTCTCCTTTCTGCTTTCCTCTTCTGCTGTTGGCCCCTGAGGAAAAGAAAACATTTGAAACTGCAAAAAATTAAGTGTTTGACAATATGTTCAACGGTATGTCAGGGATGCTTGACTGTGTTTTATGATTTGGACTAGCTGAAGAAAAAAAAAAGAAGCTTTATAACATTTGATCAAATGATAAGAAATTCATTCAAAGTTCAGCCTGGAGTGCCAGAAATTTTGAGCGTTTGAATTTCAACAAGAGCAAAACAGCGCCACCCAATGGGAGGTTCTCATGGCCACAACCAAAGAAAGTAGCACCTCGCTGAGAGGTGTGGTGACAGACATGATATACCTCAGTGAAGGGAAATAATAAGCATCAGCTCTGTCTGTATCGCTGCAGACCCCAAATGATTTGCAAGACGAAAGCAAAAAAGTCTTTTAAAAAATCTGTTTTTAATGTGAAAATGTGTAGTTTGTTCTTTTGGTAGTAATTTGAAATGACTTTCAGCAGCCTTTCAACCAAAATGTGAAACCCGGAGTATGCTAAAATAATTTTCAGACGTATAATATTATTGAGCTCATAATGCAATATCAAAATCAAGACATTACTTTCAAAATAGTGTTCAAAAGATTGCATGAACATGAACCTTTTTTCTAACTCAATGAAATTTCACCTATGAAAGGCAATCATATCAGGGAAAAAAGAAGAAAAAAATCTGGTATCCATTCTAAATTTGACAAAATATATTTAAAAACATTATATTCTATAGTTAAATGTCAACTGCCACCTCCTGTCAAAGCCCTGTTTGCAGCAGAGTTAAACAGGCTGACGCTCTGTTACTCATACAGTGTGTTGAGTCATAGGCATGCGCATTCTCACTCTGACCAACCAAAAAGTTTCATTGTTTTAAACTGTTGTTAAACAGTGACGACCTGTGAAAGAAAAACAACCAGCTTCATTCTGGCTGCATTTGAAGAGTCCTGGAGGTGCGTCAGAGGTGGAGACATCTGACCTGAAGCAGTCCCCGCAGCATACTGTGTATTCCCACTCTCACAGACAGGGTGAAGGGTGAGCAGGCATTGCCTTGGTTATTGATTATTACACAGGTAATTGGTTATTGATTACTCCCAGCCTTCTTGTATGTCTGAAGGGGATTGTACTGTACGAACATCATTCAGTTTGGGATTGAGTTCTGTTTTCTGCCAGATCTCATTTCAGTATGGAAGATTTAGCTGCAAAAAAGGTTTGTAGAGGAGCAAATGGACAGTCCAACACAGACGAATCACCTCCTGCTGCGCACCGTGTTGACTCATGCTGCGGAGCCTGGCTGAAACGCATCAAGCTCTGGGTACCTGTGGACTACAAGAACGAAACAGTGCAGTTTTTAAAAATGGCAGGACCCGTGGTAAGATTGGGTTTAGGTGCAACAGTGGGCGAGAATCTAACAGTGCAGAGGAGCTAAATCAAAACAAAACAATAGACAATGACTGAAGGTGAAGCACAGTAAATACTTCAACATGTCTTCTGAGGATGTTAGAATTATAGACATTTAAAACCAGCTGTTATTTAGTAGTTGTTTGTGGTGTGAGTCACTCATCACCATGATGAAAGTTAATAAAGCCCACAAGCTTTTCTTTGCAATATGTAACCTACTTTATAATAGCAAAAAATTAACTTGTTAATCACTCCAAACCTTTGGGATTAATACATTCCTTTTTACTTCCCTAAGTGAATGCATTAAACGCACCATTAGTTTAAGTTTTAAACCATAAGGCCTACATGTGTCGGTCCTAGTGGTTGTTGATTGTACTCTCTCAGCTCAACTCAGTCTAAATTAAAAGCATCTCCTGTAGACCCCTTGAATATTTAAATATATATGAATACATTAACACGATAAAAAACTTGTATAGATACTGTTACTTTAAAGATATTATCATATTTTCAATACAGAACAGAATGAGTTGACTTTGTCAGTGTCTCCTAGTGGAAAATTCTGTGAGGAGAGAAATAACTTAGCACTCCTTCCCACAAACCCTGTACTTGACAGACAAGGACGTTTCCTTTTGTGCAAACCTACTGATGCCAAAGGCTGTCAAAAGCCTACACCAGCAACCACTATGACCATGACTATGATTTCTGAGGAAGAAAAGAGAGGTAGTGAAGACAATCTGAAACACAACTTGACTTGAAAGGAGCTGCAGGAAAACCAAAGCATTGCACATCAGCTGCCAGTGCAAATAAGAACTTTTTCTCCCCTCAAAAACTTTGCATGAATGTAACTCAATCAGCTACTGTATGTTTTGCATGAGGGGTTAAATATTTCATTCAGGTTTAGAAATGATCACTCATCGCTTTGCAGATATGGAAACGACGGAGCATGATTTTGTTTTGCAGCTTATTTCACAGCTGATGGGCTTCATGATCGGCTTCGTCAGCATGGTGTTCTGCGGTCACCTGGGGAAAACGGAGCTGGCAGGGGTGGCATTAGCGATAGCAGTGAGCTTTATTTATTTATCCACAGTGTGCTCTTACTGATCACTTTTCACTCTCGGTCATGCTTTGTTTTTGAATTTCACTATTTATTTTATCCTGATATCTACAAGCATTTCTGCCGCTTCTCTTTGAACTAATAATATTTATTTTCAATATACTGTAGGTGATAAATGTCACAGGTCTTTCCATTGGCTCTGGTTTGGCATCAGCATGTGATACTCTCATATCTCAGGTAAACAGTTCATTTCTTTCATATATTTATTATTTTACATTTAAGATATAACCAGCTCAGTTCTGATCAGTTACTGCTATGTTCACACTACACTCTGTCATTTTCCTCGCATACAAGCATGTATTACTTTACTTTCTGTTTTGTTTAGTTTTGCTTTTTTCGACCTCTTCCTGTCAGACATTTGGGAGCGGTAACCTGAAGCGTGTGGGAGTGATACTCCAGAGGGGAATTTTGATTCTGCTCTTAGCCTGCTTTCCCTGCTGGGCCATCCTTATTAACACTCAGCCCATTCTGCTGGCTGTCAGGCAGAGCCCGGAGGTTGCCAGGTGAATCATTTCCACTTCAACTTCAAATCCTGTGCTTACACTTAATACTCATGAATCAACTTATTCAGTGCGATTTACAATTTTCCCTTTTTTTCTGTTTGCCTTAAAGACTCTCCCAGCTGTATGTGAAGATCTTTATGCCGGCTCTGCCTGTAAGTTCAGCTTCCTTCACAGTTTTACAGAATGTTTTTTTGCATCTCCATCTATACACCCCACACTGAATGGTTGTTGTGTTGCATTATTGATCTAATTAACCCCATTTATCACCTCGTGTCGGATTCTGCAGGCTGCCTTCATGTACCAGCTGCAGGGGAGGTATCTTCAGAATCAGGTGCATTTAATTACTGCAAGACCACTGGTGTGAAACAAAATAATGACTGAAAGTTTGTCTGTAATGAGATCATTTTGTGCGCTTGCTAGGAAGGAGCATGTAGTGTGTACTTTGAGAAAGTAACAAGCTGCGGGGGCACTGCTGCATTGAAACGGCATGTTTTTCTAAACAGCTTGCTTTGGCTCACAGGGCATCATCTGGCCTCAGGTGATATGTGGAGTCGTGGGGAATGTTTCAAATGCAATAATCAACTTCATCTTTAATGGTGTGCTGGATCTTGGGGTTGCGTGAGTACATCTACTTATTATATTGTGCTCTTTGGAGTTATAATTTTTACAAGGGTCTGAGTGAAATGAAATTTTGGGGGCCGATGCAGATACAGGTAATAGAGAGCAAAAAAATTCCTATATCTGACATATCAGCCGATATTATACATGTATTACATGTTATATCTATAAAACGTGGATACCAAATACTTTATGTCAAACATCAGTGCACTGAACAGTACAGAAGCGTTTTGCTGTCACACCATAGAAACAAAAACAGATCAGAATCATGTTCTAACATGATAAGTTTATTGTTCTAACAATAAAAGTTTCATGTATGTATTTTTACATAATAACATGATATTTTCATGTTAGTTAAACATACAAACCTATCACGGTACAATATGAAACTTTTATAGTTATAACAATATACTATTGATATCGTAAAAACATGAAGCTTATCACAATATTACATGATAATTTCTTGTTATAACAATAAACTTATCACGTTACAACACAATACTTTATTGTCCTAACAATATTCTTATACTTAAGTAATAACATGAGACT
>JAPXVT010000007.1:15456542-15469947 GCA_029823135.1 Acanthurus reversus | reverse complement strand
CAATACACATTTGATACTTTGTTACCTAACACGTGGGAGGAATCGGGTGCGCATTTTTAGGAAGTGGTTTACCTCGTGTAGATGTGATTCCTTCTTTTTGGAGGAAAGGCTGAGGTGCTTCTCCAGTACAGAATAGTACCTCTCTGTCTCCTTGTCAAACTGCTTCTTTCCCTCCTGAAGATGACGGGAATGTGGAGAGGACATGAGCAACACATCACAGCAAACTCATGAATTTGTACATGTGCACATAAAAGTTGTAAAAAATCATTTTTTAGGAAACACAGAAAGAATGTCACATTTATACTGCTTGAATATGTGCATCTGATGCTAGCTTTCAGCATTCAACATTTTCAATATGACTACTGTTCTACTACTACAACAATTCAAACTGCAATCAACAGTATTGAGGTTGGATACCAGATCCAAATGTTAAATCTCTAATGTGTGAAAATAAATAAATAAATGCAAGGAGTGCACTGATGGCTCAGTTGGTGAGCGGGCGCCCTATGAACAGAGGCTTCGTCCTCGCTGCAGCTGCCACTGGTTTGTTTTGGCCCTGTGGCCCTTTGCTGCGTGTCAACCTCTCTCTCTCTCTCCCCCATTTCCTGTTAATCTTTCAGCTATCCTATCAATAAAGACTCGGAAGCCCAAAAATTATCGTTAAAAATAAAATAAAAGCAATAAGACTAAGACATACTGGCATCTTCAAGAGGCTAGACAGCAGCGGTTTCACGTAAACGCTAACATTAGCATGCTAACATGCTCACAGTGTCATTGTTGCTGATGTTTAGCAGCTGTAATGTTTAGCTTGTTTGTCCTCTTAATTTATCCTGATAGCAAGCAAACATTTGTTTATTAGAATTCAAACACAGCTACAGCTGAGGCTGATGGGAATGTCAAGAACATGACAAAAACAGCGATGCGTGATGTCATCGGTTTCCAAGGCAATTCTTGATGAACCAAACTTCTGAAACTTTTAAAGACTGTGGCATTTTTCCCGGAATTCCGTCCAGTAATTTACAAGATATTTCATTCTTAATCACAACTAAAAACACACACACACACACACACACAAAAAAACCTCATTATGGTGCTAGAGGAAAATTTAAAGTCTCACTAAAGTTAGTAAGATTCACCCTACAGGGACAATGAATGCCTGTAGCAGAGTTCATGGAGGTTCATCCAATAATTATCAAACTGTTTTAGTCTGGATTAAAGTGATGGTCTGACCAAATGACCGTCAGATGGACACTGACATCCCTGGAGCCCGGCACTTAAAGTTGCAGTGAGGTAACTGCAACTATGTTAATACATTCATAATGTCTCTGCATCTGATCTTTCACGTTTTTGGACGAGCAAACCGGCCTTGAAGAAGCAAAAAGCTATGAGAAAGTACAGTCGGGCCATTTATAAGCAACATGAAGTAACACTCGAAACATTTAGGACAACTGCAATTTCCCAAAACAACTGCAGCTCCGAAACTTCACCTCCACCCACTTTTTCTTGCTCAACAACATCTGCGTGAGGATGTGGTGCTCACACACATCTGCTACATTCTACAGGAGAAAGGAAGCACTTTCTTCAACAAGAAGTGAGCTGTGATTTCACTTTCAGGGTTAGTCACAGCTTTGACCACTTCTATTTTTTACCTGCTGCATGAAACTTCTGTTGCTGCTGTGATTTCAGTCTGAGAGACAGCAAGAAGTAAAAAAAAGTGGGATAAACTGAATTTTAAGACTTGAGACAGTTGCTGAAACCAGACACTGGACTCACGATGTGTTTATACTGCCTCACTGAGTTCAACTGTCTCTCTGTGCGTGACGCGCTCCCTGTCTTCCCTCCCAGCGTCCGTTCCCATGACCTTGCTACTGACACTTGACTGTGATCCATCGTTTATCTGAACAAATTGGATTCTCCGACCGCTGACTCGGAGAGCGACTGAGACCAGACTGGAGTTGGAGGATCTGTCTGATCACCACCCACAGAGTTGGACAACTAATGAACACAATATAAAGCCTCAGCAGGGACTTTATGATGTTTTAAACATCACCTGTCATTCCTCAAGCGAAAAAGCAAAAGTTTAAGTTAACTGGTTACGTTACTTTGTGTTAATAATCTACCCAGCTGCAGATATACCTTAACAGCTCCAATCTGCTCCTTACGAAACCTCTCGAGCGGCGAGATCAACACGTCATCGGCGTTTTGGATCTGAGAGAAGAAAAGACACATAGCAGTCAGGTGTGTCATAACATTAAATACCAAGAAACCAGCAACAAAAGACCAAAAAAGACAAAAACTCAGGCATTACTCCATGAAGGCTGCTGCTGCTTGTTAAAATGAGCTCACTCAATTCTGAACTATTGAAGGGTGCTTTTTGTTTTGTTTTGACCATTTCCTCTCTCATTTTCTTGACATTCCTGCTTCATTCGAGATTAGATTTTGTCATTAAATACTGAGGAAAAACTCAAACTGACCAATTACAAGACAATGATACATGTTAGTCTATCACAAACTTGCCAAATATGTTGTAATAGAGCAACTCTAGGGCTGAGATTTATTGAGCTACCATTAAGGACACTGAGGTCATGGCCTCAGAATTTTCTCTGGGTCTTTGTTTAATAAATGTATATTTCTGGAACATTGTGTTGTCAAAGATTAAGAATGAGAAGAATTTGCTCTCTAATGCCGCCCCAGTATGTATCAGAGGAAATGAGGCAAAGATAGAGATCTGTGTTTACAGTAATTATTGTTACCAAAATGTTTTAGTGATTCCTAATTTATCATTATAATAAACTGATGAATAATGAGGCATACCTTTACTTTTTATTTGATTGCAAATAGGAATTACATGAACACTAGTTTGTTTCCTATTTCATTTTATCCCTTATTTTCAATGATTAATAAAACTCATATTCATATATCTTTACTAAGTTACAGCTTCTCTCTTTGTATAATTTCAGCAGGAATTTTTTTTTCACTCATTCACTTTTTTATCACCACTCACTGACCAAATTTGTTTTTAAAATAATGGAAAATGTGAATGTGGTCCGTCATTCCGACAGATTAAAATACTGAGGGCGTTCATCGATTAACACACAGCACTGTCAATGACCACATGTAGATCCCATGTAGCAGATCCTCGACCAGCTGGACGTGCAGAGTGGAGCAGAGGAGAGGAAGGCGGAGAAAAGATAAAGTTGTTGGCACAAAGGCAAGCTAACGTGCTGACAGATTCAGTGTTTCTGTGTTTTAGGCTGAAAAAGACAAGAGAAGAGGCAAGAGAAGACAAGACAAGAAAACAGAATATTGTGTTCAAAAGCATTAAAAGTGAATTTTCTTTTTAGATATCTGGATTTAAAAAGGTAACTGACAAATATTATTTGGCCAGTCAACATTGGCACTTTTTAGTCCAAAAAAATAAATAAATAAAAAAATAAAAACTTAAATGATGTTGAGAAGATATAATTTTTACCATCCACACTATTTGAGCATGTTAGCATGCTAATTTGCTAATAAAAACGCATGTCAATCTGCTGGGACTGTCACTAGCTCTCATGGCCAAAGTACCAGACAAATTAAAACTGCAGTCCGACAATAGTTAGAAAACCACTAAAGTCGAAGGCAACACGGATGTGTGTATGAATAATTCATGGCAATGCATTCAATGGTTTTAAGTTATTTTAGTGTGAACCAATGTGGTGGACTGACTGACCGACTCACCCACAGACTGACGGACCCACATCACCATGCTGCTGGCATGGTTAAAATCTAGATGCAAATACTCTGATGTAAACAGAAAATTGGCATAAACAGCAGCTTTTCGGCCAGTATTAGCAGCAAGACTGTAGATTTGTTGGGGCAAATGCATCTCAATATGATTGGCGCATGAGCCAGGACTAAGAATGTGCTCTCTTTAAAGTTGCCATGCTAGAAAACCTCTTAACCTCACATAACTTTGGCACCACTGTGGCGATGTTTTTGCAGCTGACCATAGAGCATGGACGGGAATCTTGTGGTTGATGGTGACACACAAGCGGTAAGGCAAGATACAGAGCGGTTATCAGAGCTCTTTTGTTTATCTTGGGTCTCGCTTACCCTTTAGTCACGGCTCCATTTATTGTCTCAGTCACGTCTTGTTTTGTTCTGTCTAGTTAATTTAAGCTTTACACTGAAAATAGTTCTACAGCGTGACTTCACTTACACTTCAGTTCAGCTGAGAACCAAGCTGGTACCCCTTCCCCGAAAAAGTCTTTCTTTGTCATCATATAACAATATACAGGATGAAACTCAACACATAAAAGAAATTGAAGAGCCATTGTTAAATCCCAATAATGCCTCTTTCATTTTAAACAGGTAGACATTCCCATTGGCTAGAATTGCCCTTTAACTCAATAATGATGGTATTATTAGAGTTTCGGAGTTATCAGCAGTGTTGCAGTGGAAAAGCATACAATTAAAATACACACACACATAGAAAGAAAGAAAAAGAAAGCAGACACACACACACACACACACACACAGGACCCTTTTATGGACTTTCCCAGGCAGTCAGGGCTCTGCTCACAGTCTCACAGGGGAATTGGCAGAATAGGTTCCACATGGCTCCTCTGTAACCAGACCATTCACACACAGCCACAAAGGCAAAGGCACACACACACACACACACACACACACACACACTCCAGCGCACACACACACACACACGGGGGGGGGGGGCTATGCATAAGGTAGTGTACTATGCACACACACTGCACACGCACAGAGGTTTGCCTATACACAGACTGTGCCAGACCCCAGTCCCTCCCACACAAAGGCCTCTGGATGACAGAAGGTCTGTTACTCAAAGACGTTCTTCTGAATCGCCATGGAGCATTCACTGCCAGTGACACAACCTTTTAACAACAAATGTGTGAATCACACTTATGGGAAACCAGATTAGGAGAAGTGAGTTGGTCAGAGCGGTGCATCAGGTGAAAGTGGCTTACAAAGACTTTCACTTTCAGAATTAAAACCCTTGAGGCATCTGCAAAGCAATGTGCAAGATGCACTTGTGAAGTTCAGCTGAAATAACAACAGCGTAACACATTTGGTGGGCAACAATCAGGAAAAAGGCCACAATAGGGTTCAGAGCTGGGTTAAGAAGGGGTGTTTGGTCTAATGGCGTCATTCGGGGCAAGATGAGTTATTCATCCTGTATATTTTCTCTCCAAAATCTGTTTTTTAATCATTGGTAGAGGTGTACAGAGGCAGAGAAAAGTCAAAAGTTGATAAAACAAAAACATTTCTTGTTGAAATCAGTTCAGTTTGTTGTGTTTTAAAAAGACGAAAACATCGGCAGAATATTTACAGAAACATTTACCTGTGTAAGAGGAAACGTTCCAAAATACTTGGAATTAGAGGACCTATTTATTGTACAGCAGCCTCTAATCCTAACTTCCCTTAAAATGGCCTCTTTTCAAGTTCCTAATACACACACACACACACACACACACACACACACACACACACACACACACACACACACACACACACAGAGCATTTCTTACCAGTCGTTTTCTCTCCTCCTCCATGGTGTTCAACAGCTGAGAGAACTCCTTTAAGGACTGAGCTGTAAAACAAAATGCACACCTCAATTGTAGAAACCTGTACCACATTTTATTCATTTTGCAGTCTGAACACTTCTGAGTTTCCCTCTCACCTATATTGATCTCATCGTCCGTCTCAGCATCTCCAATGCACTCAAACTGGAACTCCTGTAGAGACTGAGAGAATCGCTGAACAGCAAGAGACAGACCTGAGAGAGACAGAGAGAAAGTCATTCACTCACTTTCAGCAGGTACAACCATTTAACTACTGTCGTCACCTACTTAAAGCTAATATAATTTCACTTGTTCACATCATGTAATATGTACAGAAATACGACCATTATCGGTCCAACACGATGTAATGTTTTCATTCCACGGATGGCTACAAGCAGCATCACTTGTTCCCTCCTGTAATAAACTACTAATCATATCCATACCGTCCACTGCCAAGATATGAAGTGTCAAAGTCTGAAGCAAACAAACTGCCACACCCTGCAACAAACTCCACTTAAGAGCTTTAGACTCAGACAACTGTGTTTACATACCAACCAGTTTAATACCAACTTTTATTCTCTTAGGCGCATGAACACTTGGCATCACAAGACGAATTCTCTCACTCACACACCCATAAGCAGGTCTGCATGCCAGCCTGTGTAAGACGCTACTTCAATCACACCACCACTGCATTATACACAGATGTTCAAATCATTTCATCGGCCTTTGCAGCAGTTTACAGCAGATTACCGCATGGAGATCAGCACAAAGAACTGGCAGGCTCAATACACGAAAGACAAAAGCACAGTAAGCAACAGAATGAAAACTTCAATTAGGTTGATCCTGTATTGTTCTGTGAACTGGGACTTTTTTACATATAAAAGTAGTAACACCTAAATCTGTATTATTAATGTTTTCTGATGCTGATAAGTCTGTTTATATCGGTGATGTTAGGGGAAAAAAAAAAGACTGTAATTTTGATTTTCAGCTGGATGACACACTGTCATGAGTGCTACACGCTAATTAATAATCTGAATACACCCATTATCTATGGGTCAAAAAATAATTGGGTTCTTTGTTCTCATTACTAAAATGTGCATTGAATTGCTTTCAAATAACTTACACACAGCAGTCTACATACTGCACTGTGTATGTTTCTGTTTAGTGATGTTAATGCACATTTGTGGTCAGATTCCGACAAAAGTCGTGTTTCATTCATTTTAATGATGTTGTTCAGTTAAATCGAAAACACCAAACACACTGACTTGAGATGCACACAATGAAAACCAGATCATGAAAAGGCTCTCAACTGGGAAGAGAATTTTCAGTCAGTAATGATAATGAATGTTGGCATTTCATGAATGGCGACAGCATCGCGCTGTGGTTGCACCGTATCACAGAGGCTCCACGGACTGAGATGCCGGAGTTCCGTACACAGTGTGACCTGTTTATGTAAACGACGCAGTGATCTCGTTGTTACACGCCTGTGTGTTTAAGGATGACCTCAACCAGCAAGCGAGGGTGTGGCTGGACTTCAACCTAATGCGATTAAAAAGAAAACTTTTCACTGGCTGATGATATTTGAGTAAAAGTCATGACAGCTTTCATCAAACTGCAGAAATTAAATGTACAACTCTCCCGCATAAAGGCACTTCATACCACACTCCACATAAACATGTGTGCGTGTGTGTGTGTGTGTGTGTGTGTGTGGAGTGTTGTATGGGCTGGTGTAAAGTTGCTGTATGTGTTAACATTTTGTGTATTTGTTTCTGAAGTAATAGGATTGTTGTTTTCATTGTTTGCATTGTGCTGTTGTCTTTTATTGTCTGTAAAGCACGTTGAGTTCGCATTTGTATGAAATGTCTTCTACGAATAAAATTGAACTGAACTGAATAATGGATTTAATGTCAACATAATGTTCGTTTGCTGTGTCTACTTTGCCTTTTTTTTGTCCGAAGAAGGTAATCAACCAACTTCACCTTCATGGTCAGTTATTGGAGGCCCTATTATTTAATCATTTAAAAATGAATGTCCTTGTTCCACTGCTTCAGGGAACAGAAGTTATTTGCATAACATTTGGTTCTCATTGAAATAAGTAGGTGACAATATTGTGGCTGTGCACCTTACTGCCTCTCTGTCACACATGTGTCATATGGGGAGTTAAATTCTAATTATTACCAGGCCTCAATAAGAAAAAAAAAGAGATAACTGACTCAACTCAATATGTCAATAAAGATTTTTCTGGATTAAATAACAGTAAACTGACAATCTTTGGGATTTCTACCATTAGTCAGTCAACAAGAGCATTCTTAAGAGGTGAAATTGATGAATCTTTTTGCGCTAAATGGTTATTTAATACCCCAAGAAAACATGAAGATTAATTCAGAAAGGTGCAGCCCTTGTGCACTTTAGAAAAATATTTAATATAACTGACACACAGCAAACCAGTAGCTTTTAGTGGCCAAGCAAAAATAAACATTCAGCCTTCATTTCACGCGTATTGGTCAAAAATAGTACAATTCAACTGCCAGAAATAGCACAGAAATCTAAAAAAAATGTATAAAGGCTCTAATCTATCATGATATTGATGTTGTATTCCATATATAACACTGTAACTACCAACCTATCTGTCGCTCATACCACCCAAACACAATCCAGTGTCATAACGTTGCACTAACAGAGTCTATTGTAGACAAAACATTGGCTCCGTTTGCACTGATGGCCTTGTGTTGCTGTTATCAGGCAGCAGACCGTGCAACCGGTTCAGTTCATGTTACTGCAGCATGCACTTTTCAAGTTTAAGTAATTTACCTGCGTGTACTTACTTTTGAGTGCAGATACGAGCATGTTCCCATCTTTGATGAGGTCTTTTATAAACCTGTTGGTGCGCTCCAGCTCTATCTCATGGCACTGCAGTCGCTCTCTGAACTCGGGACTGTCCAGGAAAGAATCACTGAACTCCAGCGTCGGCAGACCCATCGATAAATTCATACACACAGCCAGTTATAACAGATAAGTGAAGTAAGACGTGTTGTCGGTCCCCCCGGTGAGATTTCCGAGACAAAACAGAGATTCAATGAGCTGGGAAAAACTTGGCGAGAAGTTTCTTCTTGCTCCCGTTTTCATGCCTTTCTCACTTTTTTCCCCTCAGAGCTTCCGGACACTACAACACAGCAGAGTCCCTGACAGAGCGAGTTTAGCTAGGCTATACAAAGAGCTCTGCGCTGCTTTTCTCGCCTTTTTCGGTCAAAATATCCAAATACAACGTCGCACTGACCTGAGAGCTGCTTTCAAGCTCATAGAAAAAACACAAACAGTCGCGGCGAAAACAGTCGGACGTGATTTAAGACGAATCAATGCGGGGAGGTTTGTGAACCCTGCCTACATACGGCTCTGAATGAAGGCTTGTTACTATGGGAACAAGAGACTCCTGCTGGCGCGTGCAGAAATCAGGCAAAGTTAGCTCAAAACGCTTTTGAGGCGTATCCTTACGAAATGTCTTTGAAAAACATGAAAAGTTCAGTGTGATCATCCTATAGAAATAAACTTCAGGCGTCAGTAGGTGTTGAAATTGCAGTGGGCCTTGTAACAGAAGCCTAAAATGACAACTATAATGGAAGTCGTAAAACAGCAAAGTTTGAGTCAAAGTACAAGCACTAAATTAAGATGAGACTCAAGTGAAAGTGCTAAAATAAAGTGAAGAGTTACCATAGCTGTCAGTTAAATACTGAGAGATAAAAGAAGTCAGAGTGTAGTCCTTAAAGTCTGTCAGTTATGTAGGCAGTTAAGATAATATTTACAGAAAGATGATGTCAGCTGAAGTGGAAGCACTTAAAATATGAGACGCATCACTTGAAGAAATGCCTAATGTGTTGTTGGATTTTATAAATATATATATATATTTGAACTTCTTTTATGGGCTTATATTTGCTAAAAATATAAAAGATAGGCCTAGATACCAACTGATGAAACTAAACATCTAGAATATGAATAAAGTTTCCATCAAACAGGTGGAGCATGTCACAAAATGCTCAGGAGAGGTATAAAGATTAAAGATAAATAGTGTGCTTTAGGTGATAGTATATAATCCACATAATGTTACAAAAACAACCAACCAACCAAATAAAAAAACAAACCCTCACATCTAGCTATCAAATCCAAGTTTGGATTGTTAAATTTTTGTAAAAATTGTATCTTGTTTTAATGTCTCGTGCAGGGATCTTTGTGTCAGTCTTGTGAGTGAGATGTGTTTTTTTAAAAGATATGAATCTTATCCGTATCTCGCCATGAGCTGTTGCTGTACAAGGTATGATAATTCAAAATAACTCACATACTCTGGTGGTGCAACACACAATACAGACAGTATGGGACAGATAAGGTTAAAATGAAGTCTTATCTACTTCGGCCCTCAACACCCCAATTACAGACTATATTACGACTTCAGATCACTTGCAAATTTGCAGAAACACTGTCACCACAGAAAACCTCAAAATGCATCAGGTAAAAATTTATGTACAAGTGTAAGGTTCCTTACTGAAGAGTTACAGGCCAAAACACGCCCTCCAGTTTGAAAGAACAGTTGGGAATGTTGCCAGCTGAACACTGGGAGGCACAGTACATTGCTGAGTGCTGGCCAAATGCTCCAGGGCAACCACTGAAAAGACGCTTTCTGATTTGTTGACAGCCTGAACATGCGTGGATCAACTGCAGTCAAATGTATTTTTATCCCTGTTATACATGTTACTGTACACCTTAGATGAATCACAGCATATTACTGTACTTTTTAAACTTTAGCTCAGCACTTTCCAGCCGTGTGAGTCAGTTTTTTGCTCCCATGGTAAATCAGCCCTCAAAACCTTTCATACTTAACCATGTTCCCAGTCTGTCCCAGCAGCCATTGCAAAGTCTCAGCTCTCTGTTGGTGGTCCAGTTGCTTTATTGTCTCAGCTAGTAACTACTGTATCTGTCACTCACAGGAGAAGAATAAAACGCCATGACTACGGCAGTAAACAAACTGCGAGGAGCTCTGTATACAGCCTTAAAGCACACGACACAGAGAAATGTAGACAGTATAGGCAAACTGCAGAATTGTACCACATCTTGTGTTTTTCCACATGTACAGTAAGGTAAGCAATGCAGTAAATAATTCTCCTGAGGGCTTTTTTAAGGGTTTAAATGATTTTTATTTGAAATACATGCAAATTATGATATTTTAAAGGCTTGCAACTACTGTTTCTACTTTTTATTGCTACTAGATACACTTCACCTGTGGTCATTTTACAATATTTGTTGTACCAGACACAAAAGTTTCAGAGTTGCATGTGCTGCCAGTGAGCCATCAGACAAAATGTTCATCAAAAATGCCAACTTTCAACACCCAAGTCGTCGCCATGAGTTATTTCTTCCCAGTCGACCCTACAGGGGAGAACCGCCGACAGTGGCAGGTAAATGACTGCGGCTACTCTGACCCAGTATCAGACAGTCAGTGATGTTCTGAGATGATTCATTCTCAACTATAATAGATGCAAATTATTCTGGTTTCATGTCTTTTTTTTTAGTTGTTCAATTATATTGTGGTTCAGGTAGGGAAAGATTTCCACTACAGGAATAACTACAACATCCAAAATATCCATGTATTTTTGTAGGTTTGCTTTAGTCTTCCGGTACTTTTCACCAATCCATAAGCAAAAATAAAACATTGAACTCTTAGGACAGATATCAGTCTGTAATTACAGTAATTTTTACTGTGCTCAAAGTGAAGGGGTTGTATAAAGCCTATTGGCTTGGGGAGTTTTCCAGCTAAAAAATTTTAAATTAAAATGCCTGATTGGTCAGATTTCAGCAGATGTTAAGTGAAGTTAACTGGATTTAACCTAAAAAAGTCATTCGTTATCAGAGAAGAATTTTAAAAACAACCATTAATCATTGCACAATACTTTGATTACATGATCCACACATGTAAAGACAGAAAGCGTAGTCAAAGCCCACTGTTTATCCTCTCTGTCATGTCCCAAGGATCTCTCCTCTACCCGGACACTCCTGCTAAGATGGAGACCACATCACGAGAAGCTTTCTGCTTTAGACCAGTCCCACAGCCAGACAGAGGCAAAGGTTTGCAGTTTGCGTCGGCATGAGTGTGCAGTGAAAATAGGCATACCAGGCTGTGTGTGGTATTTAGTTGAGTGTTGGTTCTTACTGTAAATGCTAAAATTGCAATAGAGAAGTCACATTAAGGTAATCAAAATAGTGTAAGAATTTGATATTAACGGGAATATATAGAATTGATTGACTTTGAAGAAGACTTTTATATAGTAAGATGTTTCCTCGGGGCTTAAATGCACATAAAGTAACAACTTCAGGACAGCATTTTTTATGTTAAAATATAATATGGAACCTTTTCGTCCTAAATCACCAGCTTTTGATTTAAAAAAATTAGAAGAATATTTAAAGAAGCTGAAAAAATCTGCTGCTGCAACTTTGGGAAACAATTAAAATGAGTGTTTAACCAAAACCATATTTATTCCAGATGTTGCCTCCACAGACAGAGAAATGGGATGTTTTGTGGTATGTTTGATTACTGTGTGTGAAATGAAAACCTTACCAAGGTTATGATTATCCTTTAGGAGAATATATCACCCAGAACACACAGCAGGAGTCCCACTGTTTTCCTCCCACATCCTCGAGACAAACAGGACGAGGAAACAGCAGCAGGGACAGGAAACCAGGGGAGGACGAGCAAGAGGACGACCACGTTCAGATGGTGAAAAATGAGCAAGATGCCATAGAGATGCAGTCTCAGTATCAGAAGGATTTCCCTCCTCCATCCTCTTTCCGCAGGAGGCGAACACCTGCCCTCCCGCAGCCAGATAACATCGGCATCAACCCTGCATTCAGGTGAGACGTGAGAGCCAGTTTGTCAGTATCATATGAATGAAGACAGCAGCTCATAAATGTCAGCGTCAGTGTGTTTTGGTTCACAGGATCGAGTTTAACACGGTCCAGAGAGAGACTTACCCTGGCTGGCCTCTGGTTGTGAATCCCAGGTACGCTGGCAGGAGGAGAGCAGCCTGGTCTGGACAACCAAACTTGACCTCTGCCTGATGGTCTATAACAGAAGACATCAGCTTACATGTGCACTTCACAGTGTCTGGTGAAACAGTCCCAAATGTCACCCTGCTTATTTTAGCCTTAAAAGATGGCAAATTACTTATAAGTAAATATATGGTAATGTTCATAATAATGTTTGGAATTTTTACAGACTGCAGCAAAGTCTAATTCCATCACAGAGCAATCAGTCCACATTAATATTATAAAATGATGACAGTGATTTAATAAATCCAGTAAGAATATATCAGTTTGTGTGGGCTTTTTGTGTCACCCCCCTGAGGACCAGAGGTGGTTTGGCAGGACACAGGGATTACACGTTCCGTGTGTGTATCTGTGTGTACGATGTCCAGAAAATGGGTGGGAAATTTTAGGCAATGATAAAATTTTTGACCAATCAAATCGCATTGGACAAGTCAGGTAGGAAATGTTTAAAGTTTAGGGCATGAAATGTTTAAGTTTTTAACCAATCAGCAAGGTCAAAAGCTGTGCACTCCCAGTCAGCCACACCCTCTACCAATCAAATCGCATCGGAAGGGTCAGGTGTAATCAATCAGAGTCTCATCAATAACGAGGGACAGGTGGACGTAATTAAAACAAGGAATACAGTCACACTGTGTCTCATGAATGTGGTAATTTACAAAATAGTACATAAATTTGCCATTGCCTGTGAAATAACCCCAGATTAAACAGGCAGTGTGTAAAAATCAGTGTTTTTAGTG
>JAPXVT010000007.1:15404346-15418331 GCA_029823135.1 Acanthurus reversus | reverse complement strand
CATGTGTGTGACAAAGACTCAAGATCCTGAGTGAAATGAACCACAATAAGGGGAAATAAAGGGAAAAAAGTTAAAAATATGTGTTCTTGTATCCAAAAAAAATTCAACTAAAAGTGCCTTTAGTTTTAATTTTTATTCAAACAATCATGTGCATTATGACAATGTAAAATTAGCGTGACAATTTCACATAGCAATTTAAACTACAGACCACTTGAATTTGCAGCTTACTTGTTTTTATGGAGTTCTATTGTGAGATTCAGCTCATTTTTTGCATTCAGGCAGAAACTTTTTTGTTTTTGTTCATTTTTACCACTTTCATAAAAAAGCTAAACTACTTTTGAGTGAAACATTTTGTCTGTCCTTCTTTCTCAAGGTAACATGGCAGAAACTGGTGAATGGCACGAAGCAGAATGTGGCGATCGCCAATCCCTCCTTGGGTGTGTCTGTGGCCCCGCCCTACAGGGACCGTGTTGCCTTCAAAAATGCAGGAGTTAGACGAAGGACGCCGACCCTTGAAGACACAACGATCACCTTCTCCTCATTGCGCCTGTCTGACGAGGCCACTTACATCTGTGAATACACCACGTTTCCTGCAGGGAACCGTGAAAACACCGTAAATCTCACCGTTTATGGTAGGACAGTGTGTTTTATCTGCGAGTGTAAAACAGATGGATTGTTACACTCATGTGACAGAGAATGTTAACAAATGTGTAGTTCTGTTACTGATTGAAACTTAAATTAACAACTGTTGGTTTATTAGAGGGACAACGGTCCTGGCTGAGAAATACTGCGGCCATAAATACTCATATAAAACAAAACTTTTTGTCATAAAATTTCATTTTTGTAAGGAAAAACAAATGAGATATAGTGTCTTCATTAGTGAAATCAAGAAGTGCAGTAGGAACATTTTGTATCTGTGGATAAAGCCAAGTTAGCTTATTAGTATTCGTGCTAAGCTAAGCTAACCTCCTCCCAGCTTTAGCTTCATATTTAGCAAAAACCAAAGAAAGTGGCACCAATAATCTCCTCTGACTTTTGGCATGAGCCAGTAACTAAGCTTTTAATATTTTCTTCCTTTCTTTTTTTCTTTTCTTTCTTTTTTTCGGTGTGTGTGTGTGTTCAAAATTTTGAACTATTCCTGTAAGGTGTCAGCGCCATGTAAGAAATTCCAGATTAATTTGTTAATGTTGTATTTTCAAGGACAAGTTTAGAATTTTGTATTTTGGTCAAACTACTACTTAAGAATGACCACACACACACTTAAAATAATTTTTTACTCTATTTTTTAAGTGTAGAAATGCTTTAATTTTAATAGAAAAAATAAATTTAACAAATGATACAGACTAAAAAAGCTAAACGCTGACCCTGAATGAGATGTAGAAAATTAGCCAACAATATGAAAATGTCGTGTTAAAAATTTAGAGCTATTTCACCTTTTAATTTTAGACGTTAAGTTATAATTGCATGGGGGGACAAATGAAGTGATACTCTGTAAATATTTAAATATTCCATTGTCTCCAGGGCACATGCTTATTTATGAAATCTTGTGGTTGAGTGCAAATGGACTCAAATGTTTTTAAGTTTTGTTTTTAACTCGACATTTTTATTCCTTTAGTTCGCCCAACAACTCAGATGAGTCTGTCCACGCCAACACTGGTGGCTCGTTCATCCAATCTGAAAACACCTGTGGCCACCTGCATCTCTGCCAATGGAAAACCACCTGGAACCATCAGGTGTGTGTGTGTGTGTGTGTTTACGTGTGCCGTCAGCATACATTTATGTTTTTCTGTGTCACGGTGCTGATTCCCTGTTGACGTAAGCAGGTGGGAGACGAGAGTGCCAGGGGAAGTGACCACCCGAGAGTATAGAAACTCTGACGGGACGTTTACCGTTCAGAGTGACTACATTTTGGTGCCCAGCAAAGACACACACAAGGAGACGCTCACCTGTGTCACCACCTACAACGAGGAGGTCTTCACAGACAGCGTCACGCTCGATATTCAGTGTGAGTCTTGTTCAAGTAACTGTACAAAGAGGAATAAAACAAACATACAAGCTAGATTATAAATTAATTTGCTGTTATTTGTTATATGTGTTTGTGTGTTTGTGTGTGCACCAGATGAGCCAGATGTTTCAGTGGACGGGTTTGATGGAAATTGGTACCTAAACCGAGAGAATGTTCAGCTGAGCTGCCAAGCTGATGCCAACCCTGCCGTCTCTCTGTATCAGTGGAGACTGTAAGCGTAACTCTGTTTCACCTCATGCATTAACAAGGTTGTGCTCTGTCTTATATATTCACATAAACAAGTAAACAGCACATCTGTTTTTGTTGCATTGTCTTTGAGTTCTATCTGTTTTTTAATTCTGTCATTGAATTTTATGCAGTAAACTCTTGAACCCGCATGTACTTGTTTTAACGTTGGGTTTTAAAATGGATTTTCTGATTGATATCGATCTTCATCTGAAAGATCCGATATTGATCTCTCAATAAATGCCATTTCTTCTAAACTTCTGTGACAGCGCTGAGTTTTGTAACTATTACAGACTCTGACCAATAAACGTTCCTGAGTGCATTTTATGCCTATTGAATGCTTCTCTTACCGTGTTAACTTGTAAAAATGGTCCATGAAAAATTCTGTCGCTGCTGTTTACACGCTCACTCTCTGAGTAGAGTGCAGCTGCCGGTGTGACACTCAGACTGTGCCAGAGAAAGTGGTGCACGGAGGGAAGGGGCGCCTTTTAAATCACAATGTGACGATGGTCAGGGCTCGGTAGTCAATGGCTGTCAACCATCACCAGTCGCCTAAAGCTACTGTAGTGTGCGGGTCATGCTAGATGAAAAGTGCATTAATGTAACAGCTTTGGAGTCCATTTTTAATGTAAACCCTAGTGTTTTTAATAACGCACCTGGATAGAGAGTTCCACCAATCTGTAACATTAGTTCTGTAAAAATCTCTTTCATAGCCAAGCTGAATCAAATCAAATCAGAAACTGAATAGAATTGGAACCTTGTGAATCAGAATCCAATCAATTTAGGAAATCAGTAGTGATACCCAGCCCTACTATCTTGTTGAAATTGGATCAAACCAACAAGGAAAGCACACATCAGTGTTGCATATATTTAATGCACTGCTTTTTTAAATTTTAAGTATTCACATGGAAAAGAACGGTTGACTCAACAAACTCATAGCGTCATAGCTTGTCTTCACTTTTAAGCTTTACTTCCTGTTTAATCTGCAGGATTAATGGCTCCATACCGAGCAATGCCGAGATCCAAGACAACGTCCTTACCTTCAAAGGTCCAGTCACATATGATGTGCAGGGCACCTACGTGTGTGATGCAACGAACAGCATCGGGACGCGATCAGGCTCCGTGGAGGTCAGCATTATAGGTACGTTCACCTGAAATCTGCTGTCATTTGATTTGATTTTAAGAGACATTTAGAAGTAAAGATGTGTGTTGTATGAAATTTGATCGAGCATGTGTATGTTTTCTCTATAGATAAGCCGCTTCCACAGATAGCAACAGGTGATGTCATCAGCGTAATTGCGTTGTTACTGGCTGCTGGAGTGCTCATGGGCATCACCATCACAGTTCTAGTGCTCAAAATAAGAAGTAGAAAAGACAACTCGTACGTAAACAGTCCATTATCCGTCTGTTTTTCAGACACGCTCTGTTTCCTCTGTTAACATTCTGACTGGCCATCTTTTTTTGCCTTGTTCTCTTTGATCAGAAGGGACTCTCCATCCAGAAAACTGTCGCAGCCAGTAAGGAAAAGACCAGGAGATGATATTCAGGTAACCAATGTGTTGTTTATTTGTAAGATAAGACCCCAGATATCTACTGCATATAATGTGTGCTCCTATGTTTGGTAATATGTGTGCAGTAGTAATGGTTAACTGTTTTTTTGAATTTATTGTTCGGAATTTTAAAATTCTGTCATTCCACGGTGTTAGTATATTTGCAAAGTGTTTGCATTCATAAGCAAAATTGTTTAAAAAGCGCCTAAATGGAAAATTCATAATTAACACCAAGTACACCAGTGCGTTCAGTTATCTTGGCTGAAGTGGTTAGACCTCTGCTCAGCTTACAGGATACATGCACACGTCAACACAGTCCTAAGAGGAGTACTAATTTCTGCTAAATAATGACCTCATAAATTGTGTTTGGCCCACCATTTGGTAGGTAACATAACTCAGCTTTGATTTATGTAGATACACAACACTCTCTGGCCATCTTTACGCTGTTTTTATGTGGAACTTATTGGAGGATGTGTACACTGTATAATGTAATAGAATGCCTGTATGTAAGGGCTCATTTATTAATGTGATATTTATGGGCCAAAATCACTTTATTTTAGTGCAATCAGGGTGAGCTGAGTGCTTTGCATGAATTTAAATTTAGCATTGGTGACCAGTTGACTGTCTCAACAGTGCTGACATTTACAAGAACAGAGGGAGACGTAAAGCCCAAAATGGAGGAAGCTATCAAATAAGCCTTGTTGTGCAGTTTTTTCATCATGACATTCCTTTTATATTGTATCATATTTATCACAAATGAAAGGCTCCATAAGGAGAATATAAAAGAACTCACGGCACAGATTGTCAGTAATGTCTGAGCTTCCGCCTGTTACATGAAGATGTCAGATGAAGTTTGCTGTGCAGCTGCTGGTGTGGCAGGCACTCAATTTCTTGAGTTTTCTTATAAATAAACCCTTTATTGTCGTTGTTTTGTTTATATCTAGTGTTGCTCATCAAGCTGAATGCACTTCTTTCCTCATAAAACTTTTGCACAGCCAATTTTGTGGAAAACGCTGAAACCTGAATTGTTTACATCCAAGTCTACTTGCATTCCATCTTCTTTTCCTTTACATGCAAAACTACACTTCCGAACACGATACTGCCACCTGTTGATGGGTGGAATAATGGGCGTCCTCGTGCTACACTCGGAAGAACTGCGGAGAACTAGTTGGAGGACAGAAACTTGAGAGGTCTTTAATGTGTCTCTCATCTCTCCACAGCATTCAGGACGATTTTATGAGGAGCTTCCAAACACAGCGGACTATGTGAGTTACAGACTGGCCTGTAACAAGGAGGACTACCCGGAGCCCTACTCCCCTCCCATCAACCCCCCTCTCACATTTCTGCCCCAGCATCCCTACCACTCCTCACAACCAACTACTGCGACCACGAGCAGCAGCAGCAGCAGCAACACCACCACGTCAAAAAACACCTTCTCTCCTCCTTCACACACCACAGCCATCTTTAAATACCCCTCAGTGCAGGGTCTGGCTTCTCCTCCCCCTGGCGTGGCTGCGTACACTTTCCCCAAAGAGCAGTACGTCTGAACTTTGATACAAACTCGAAACTCTCCGTTGAGCTCAGATGAAACGGCCCAAATGACACCTGAACCTTACCAAGAAGGAGGTTGTTGTTCAGCCTTGGACTTTCGGGCGGTGTCTCTGAACTGTCTGCTCCACAGCATTTTGGACGGGTCTGGAAGTCAAAGGACAGTGCAGCTTTTATCTTTGGACTTGGATTTCTCTCTTTTGTCCTGTCTTTTGTTGTGTAATGAATTATGTGAAAAAGGGAGGATTGTTGAACCACATTCAAACGCTTGCCAGAAGTTTAAGTTTTAGAATAGAGGAAAGTCAAGTAAAAGATGATTTGACTGTTGAACTGTTTTGGTGGAAAATACTTCCAGCTGAGTGGATAGGATTATGTTGTTGACTCTGTACTTAATCCTCTGTGGTATCATTTTGTAAAAAAAAAAAAAAGAAAGAAAGAAAGAAAACAAAAAATGATCATAGTTTCTGATTTTCTCTGTGTTGCACTCTCTTTCTCTCTTAATCCTGCGTCGTACACCCTGACAATCCCATCACTGAGGAAGAGCAGACCTCACCTTTTGCTTTTCCTCCTGGTCTGATGTAATACTTTTACTGTGCTTGTATTTTGTATCATTTATGTTTTTTCTTTGCAAAGAAAAAGAAACATTTTTATTTACGTAAAGCGTTTTATTGATTTATGAAAACTGATGTTTTTATTCGTGGTATCTGTAGGTTTTAGTATTCATTGACACTGGCTGTTGGATGAACCTGGATTTTTTAGCATTTAAATAAAAATCACCATGTAAATTTGTATCAACAGTGGCTGAATTTAAACTCTTCTTCTTTACAGTGTGTACGATTTGCATTAACAGTTTAAGCCCCCTCAAGGAACTCTCATTTCGGGTTGCTTGTAGCAGCGCGTGCGGACAAAAGTGGTACTGCTTACTGTCATACAGGTCTTGTCCAGCACGAGCATTTGCTTTGGAAGAGTGAAAGAAACGCACCACCTTATTTGCACAATATCATTTCGGGCATAAAAAGTGTGTGAGCAGAGTGTGAAGCTTTTGGACTGAGCAAGGAGTGGGTTTTGAAACAGCTGGCTCGACTGGAGTGCTGGACCACGTTCCAAATTTGAATGAAAGGAGTGCATCGGTGTATTGGACAATAAACCCCACCCACTCACACTATTTTCTGTCTCCTGCTGGCGGCTGCAGCTCAATGCATTTCGCAAGTACTTAAAAAAGGGAACTGAGGAGTCATACAGGTTTATTATACACTTTCTGCAACAGATGACGATAATGTCGCACAAGAGAAATGGTGCAGAGCGAGTGGCGGAGCGGGGTGAAATCTGAGTTGAGTGCTGTGTGATACTGAGTGGAGCGACTGGGTGGGCTTTGAGCGACTGAGCGCCAGGAACAGACAGCTGCACGAGCGATGAGTGGAGCTTTTTACTGCTCAGCTCCACTCACATGATCTGGCCATAAGCACAAAATATTGAAAGCATCTAAAGAAAAGCTTCCAACCATAGTAAAAAGAAAGCAGCAGATTGATCAGGCTCGTAAACGGCAAATCGTCTTTTCCGGTCTGGTCTGTTTGCTGTAAAGCGTTTTGTAGTGTTTCCACTGACTGAGTGGCCCGGGCAAAAACACTGTAAAAGACGGGATAGAAATCTCCAAACTCCTCACTGATGGTCCCATTTGCCAATGTAGGCAAGAAGTGAGGCATCAGTGTTATTAATTTAAACTGCTTCATAATCAGTTGAAAGTTCCTCACAGGGACTTTAAAAGTCTTCTGCATTCTTTCCTCCAATTTTTTTTTGAAAACTTCAGTCATTAGTTTCAAAAGAAGCATCAGCTCTGCGTAATCTCCATTGTGATAAACCACTAAAACCGAAAATTTCTGACTTCCAAACTTTTATTCTGTTTTTACTTGATTTTTCTCAGGATATGGCTGTTTAACTTAACCCGTCTTGCACTGTGGCTCCCTCAGTGTCTGTTTAGCTTCTGATGCCATCCAGTTTTTGTCTCAGCCAAATTAAGAAAACCGATCTTAGTCCTGCATTCATTCATGACGCACATCTCACATTACGCACTCATGCTTCCACTTAACGGGTTCTCCTCATCCTTTTCTCCCTTATAAACATACAACCCACATCAAGATTCTTTTTAAACAATGTGTCGATCAGCATTGCTTTAACTGGACTTTACATCATTAGACGGTGGCCTACAAAGTGTTGAGGACACAATGGGACAGACAGACCATCGTTGCAAGATGCCAGATTTCTAATTCTATTTTAAACCCTGATCCCATCAGTAGAGTTTCCTCTGCTCTCTGGTCCTTCTGTGACCTTTAAAACTAAAATCTCAAGCCTTTAATTTTACAACCCGGCCAAGATGACAAGAAACACCTTATTGTAACTAAATGTGTTTTAGCTGAGCTCATCCTCATGCAACCGACAAACTTTTGTTTGTTTAGCCTGTGAGATCTTTTTCCTTTAAGATTGGCACTTTTGTGTGAAAAGGGAAAAAGACTAAAATGGTAAATTATTTTTAGTCTCAACTGCCCCATTAGGAGATTTAACTACAGATTACCATAAAAAGCCTGAGTGAAGGAATGTTGGTGTTAAAACCCTGGATGTCAGTTAGCAGTTGATGTGCAGGCATGTGTGTGTGTGGGGAAGGCTGACCTGACCGTGCATCTGTCATGTATAATAGATGAGCTCGGTATCACTGTGTTATTCTAACCCCGCAGCAGAAAGAAAGAGGGACAGAGGGATAGAGAGGAAGGAAAAACACATGAATAATTGAGCCAAATCAGTTTAGTGAGCCTCCGTCCCTTCCTCCTCTCAGTCTAATGAAGTCAGTGTGTGCCACTGGATTCTCCGAGAAACTTCTGGTCCAAAGAGTGGAAAAGACGCAACCTTGGGCATCTGAGGTAGCAGTTTTGTCAGTCCAAAGCTTAATTTCTGCTCAGCTTAGCTACAGTTTTTGGAGCAAAGAGGTTGTTGGACTCAGGATCATCATGATACGATGGTGGCCCAACTGATAGGGCTGGCCTTTGTGTTTCTACCTGCCAGCCTGGTCACCTTTACGACATATGGTGAGTCTAACGTCTTGGAATTAGTTGACACTTCAATGAGTTAAAAGTTAGTAAAAGTTTTTCTACATCACGTGACCCAAATGGCTGATGAATAAATGAAGACTCATTAAGAAAATTGCCAACAGGGCTAGAAAACTTTTAGTTGTAGAAAATCAAGATTTGCAAGATAACACAGTAAATACTTGATATTTGTGTCTGTGTTTTATATAGGCAATATTATTTATTAAAATAAAAACAGGTAACATAAACAAAAATGTTTATATTATGTTATGTTAACAAAAAAATTTATCAGCCTGGTCAATTTATCAGTCACGCTCTAATCTTTACACAAAAATCAAAGCAAGAGCCTGAGGGATGTTGTGTTTATTTGTTTGTTTTGGAACAAATCATTGCACTGAAAGTCGATTTGACAGTTTTTTTTTATATGTGATTTCACACATTATAGAATGAAGTTATGAATTTGTAAAATATTTTTGCCAATGCTGTGAAATTTATTCTACCCAGTCTTAATCTACCTTATGGTTTATGAGTCGGTAACAGAGAAAACAGAATAGCTGAGGGGAAACAAAAGATGGTTGACAAATTAAATTTGGCTGGAAATATAATTTAAGTAATTTGATTATCTGTTCTGGAATCCCTTATGAAAATATTACAGTGTGTCTGAGACTTAAAGTGTAATCAATCCTGTAACTCAACACTGGCGGGCACATGACACCACCATCTCCTTTTCCTTCACACACACACACACACACACACACGGACATGGACACAAGTTTGCTTGCACATCTGTGTATCCTCTCTCTCCTCCAGCGGTGCAGATCAACCACAACTGGGAGGTGGTGTACAGGGACACCAGTGTGTATGGTGTGCTGGGCAAAGCGGTGATCCTGGAGTGTGGAGCCACCCTACCTGACATGTACATATGGAGCTTCACTCAGCCCGGCACTGAAGCTATAAAAGCTGTGGTGTACGATTTGGGGAAAGGAACGAGAATCCAAAAGCTGGCCGAGAGGCTGGGACAGCTGACAGTCATCTCAAACAGTGCAGCTGTGAGCATCGAGAAACTGACTCTGGCTGCACACGGCCTGTTTACCTGCCAGGCCTTCTATGACATAGAACGGGAGCCCAAAGTCTACTACTACTACGTGCACCTAAATGTCAGAGGTAAGACCTCTCAAAAATAGTTTGGCAATCCATGCTGTATATGGCTGCATTTATGTGTTACAGGTTTTATGTATTGTATTTTATGGGATAAATACTGTATGTATCACTTCCAACCAATGGATAGAAAACAGACAGATCGAAAACGGGCACTGTGATAGGCTACTGCAAAATTTAAGGGAACTTTTTTGCTTTCATGCCAATTTAGATAAGAAGATTGGTACCACAGTAACAAATGAGAGGCCACAGCCAGGAGTACTTATTATTAAGGTGAAAGGGAGGAACAGCAACAGCAACAACAACAACAACAACAAAAAGACCTTGTTTACTCAATGTTAAGCAGAAATAAGAGGTTGTGGTTTTAAACCACCACCACACAGCTAGAAGACAAATTTGGTTTAGTCTGCACCGGATAAAAAACAAGTTTTCTCAACAAAATAGGATTCCAAATTGTCAGCCATTTTTTAATTTTAAGCTACAAACCCGTGTCAAAATCTAAGACTTTTTTAAGTTTAGATAAATAAATGTAAATGTTCTTCATCTGCTTCAAAAGAAAGTAAACGAAGGACCTCCCACGTGTGTGACTTTGTGTTGAATCCAGTTCCTGTCAGTAAGCCTTACCTCCTGATGAGTGATGCATCTCCAGTGGAAGGATCCACGATGTGGATGCGCTGCAATCTGGAAAATGGCACTGGGCCGATCCACTATGTGTGGCAACATGAAACCCGCAATGGCAACGTCTCAGTTGTTGCACAGGGAAACAGCAGCATCATCAACGTGACCGACGTTAACCGAAACCACACTGGTTGGTACCGCTGCGTGGCCAGCAACGCCGTCAACAGTGAGAGTTCCAACCGGTTGTGGCTGGACACCATCTGTGAGTATTTTGACAAATTTGGAGTTCGATTTAGGGTTTTGAGGGAAGACGCTAAACTTCTAATGTTCACATTTAAATTCCTTTGCTTTTCTTTAGGCATTTGAAAAACACGTTAAAGTGTAGGGGTGAGAATCAAAAACCACGTATTAAATGACGACGTGAAAACAACCTGGCAATGTGAGAGGGGTTGCCTGCAATGATGAACCCACAGATCATCTGAACTTGCAGCTCCCTTCACCTTTACTGCAGCCTGCAAATGTACTGTTTGGTTCAGTCTCATCGCTGTCATAGCCACGATTCAAGCAGGCAGCTGTTTTCAGTGAATAAAGCTATAAAATCAGGCGCTACATGCTTTGCACTGAGCAGCTGCAGCAGACAGAAGCGATTAGCTGTCGGTGAACATAGCAGAGCTTTTAGAAGCAGGTGGAGAACAAAAGAGGAGCTAAAATTAGTGACAGTTGGACTTATATTCACCAGATGACCAGAGAGACAACTGCAAATGAATGACAATTTTGCTTGTCCGTGTTCTCCCTCCTCAGTTGGCCCAGACATACCTCAGATAGACGTCACTCCGTACACTATGACAGAGCGGGGATATTCAGCACTGGAGCGAGAGACTGTGTCTTTGCTGTGTCAGGCCCAGTCCAACCCGGCCAGTCAGTACGTCTGGTTCTACAACAACTCGCAGGTCTACACGGGGCCACAGTTCACCATCACCAAGATCCTCCGCATGCACACTGGCGACTACGCCTGCTTGGCGCAGAACACCTACCTCAACACCCGCTCCAAAAAAACCATCAGCCTGACTGTCTACTGTGAGTCTGACCTCGGCCCGCCCATCAGACCTCCTGCTCTTATGTGAACCTCTCAGCTCAGTCCTAACTTGTGTTCTCAAGTCTTGTTGCTGCAAATGGCAAAGTGCGTACAATGCTGTGATAAGTTTGAATCAGCCAGATTTGACATTTATGGCACAAGGCTAATGGAACACAAACAGAATCTTAATCACCTTTGATTTTCTTTTTTGAAAATTATTATTAAAACTGAATCTCTTACTGAAATATTCTCCTGTTTTCTGCATGATGCAGAATCTCTTCTTTTCATTTCCTCTGTTTTTCACATTCTGCCTCCGTTCAGAATCACCTCTCATATTTCAAGCTCCTTTTTATGAACCTCTCTCACTTACACATCAACACACCACAGCAGAGTGTGGAAGTGCTGCAGACCTATTCTCCTGTTCGAGCCGTCTGGGAAGTTGATCGACTCTCTGGCAGGTACCTCGCTGTGATGTCACAGCCATGGCAAGTGTTGGTTTTCAAGAAGGCCGGGTGCTTGTCATTCTGCTCTTCTGTGTGGTTTTGCATTTCTGCTAATCACTCGAATCTTTTGTCTAATCTAAAATAATACATTGCTTGAAAGAGATATCGCGCATCTTTCACATGGGAAAAGACTGACTTGGCATTCCTCTGTTGCCCAACAATTGAAAGAAAACTGCCAAAGACATTTAATTAAAAGCATATTTCTTCTGCTTTAATTTGGTAAGATGATTCACACCAAACATCCTGAATGTTGTAGCCCTACAGGCATCCCGCTGACCTCATGTAACCCCCACTTTGCACATCACTGCCTTGTTATGCTGTTTCTTATTCCCACAGATCCACCCGATGGTTCCCCCTCCTGCTCTGTGGAGCCGGCTCTGAATCACACCTCTCTGAGACTGCTCTGCTCCTGGCCAGGTGGCTTCCCTTCCCCCTCCCTCCAGTGGACCGGAGACTTGAACCAAGTGGGGCACATTCAGGCCGACACAGGACAGCAAACAAATCCACTCACTAGCACTGCCATCTGGCTGTCGACTGAAGGTCTGCCTTCCAACAGCTTGTTTAAATGCATTGGCTCCCACATGGCACTCAAGCAATCAACAGTGTGCAGCACACGCTCATGTAAGACCTAGAAATGGAAAGATTTGTGTGCTAATTGTTCTCCAAACCTCACATCTCACTCAAACGACCTCTTCTCCACCAGATATTCCCCCTGCAGAGCCAGTGTGTTTTGCCTATGTAACAAGCAACAAACAGCACCTGATTCTCTCCTGCTCCTGGGAAGGAGGGGCCCCAAAAGCATTGGTGTGGTGGGAGGGCCCGGGTGGCCAGGGCAAAGGCGGGGAGGAAAACTCCAACATCTTAATCCTTCGCTATGGCACCGCCCGCAGTGGGAAACCCTACTCCTGCCATGCTAAGCACCCACTTCTTGTCCAAACCAAAACCTGCAGACTCACACTGGGTCAGTGCACATTAAGACCCCCATTACAACAAATAACAGAGATGATATGTTAATTAATTCTTTATGTATTTTCATCTGTAGAGGCTCCTGTATTGCTGACACAGCGCAGAGTTGTGTCTGTACTCGAGGGGAGTGATGTCCAGCTCACCTGCAACCTCAGAGCCAATTACCTTCCCGTCAACGAAATCACCTGGTACAACAATCAGGGTGCGGATGTCCGAGACACCTCGAAGTACACACTGCTGCGAACATCTGCATGGGCCAATCTGACTGTGAGAGACACTCATGAGACTCTAGACAGCGGCGAGTACAGGTGCTCCACTTCCAACGCAGTGGGAGGAACTGAAATCAATGTCACTTTAGTGGTCAAGAGTAAGAATTGTTTTAGTGTTTACTTATTTCTATCGTCTTCCTGTCAGAGCTTTTTGAAGTAGTAATTCAATACAGAACATGTAACCTTAATGTCTTTCTTGCTTTGAGTTAGATAAGAAGAATGATACACTCTCATATCTGCGTAGAGGCAGGAGACACTTAGTGTAGCTTAGCATGAAGTCTGCAAACCAGAGACACAGCAAGCCGCTACATGCATCAGTCTATTTATTTCCCCGGTAGTAGTGACTTTCTGAACTTTTAGCAACCAGCAAGAACTAAGGATATAATAGTTTTGGATTTTTCATAAGTTTTTATTTTTATTTTTATTTCGTTTTGACTTTTATTTATTAATTTCAGTTTTCTTTTAATTAGTTTTTAAAGCAAGATTTGTATTTTAGTTTAGTTTTTTTTTTTTTTTTTTAATGCTTAGTTATTAGCATTTAAAGTCAGTTATTAGTTCTAGTCTGTACTGCTAAAACTAGCAGTAAAGACTGAAAGCGGAGGGGGGGCATAGATCTTCAAAGACAGATTCAATATCCACCACCCAAAACTAAGCGTGTTTTCTCTAAAAATTTATTAGGGACCGAGCCCGTAAGTCTGGAGGGCAAGGACCCTATTGTAATTGCTTCGTTTCTTATTATTAAGGGCCGAGCCCGTAAGTCAAAGACTCCTCTAGCCTTGCTAGAGTGCCAAAATGTGCTCTCTAGTGCCACCTGGAAACACTAAAACGGCCGCTACAGCCCATAGGAATGTCATAGAGAGATGAAACGAAAACTCAATTGTTCGTCTCATCAGGACCTAAAAATCACCCACTGACACCCCTGACCTAAATCCAACAGGAAGTCTGCAATTTGCATTTCAAAATAAAATTT
>JAPXVT010000007.1:15137503-15150794 GCA_029823135.1 Acanthurus reversus | reverse complement strand
AAAATGTGTTTTACCCACATATTATGAAAAAGTTTAAATAATGTATAAAAATGAATTTAAATGAAGGATTTAAATAAACACTAATGTCAACAGATCTGTTGGACATGGGATAGTAATGAATGGATAAAAACGGATTAGGATTACAGCACAACATGGAGGAGGAGGCACAGTACATGACAAGTGTGTGGCAGTTACAGTGAAGCTTACCTTTGAGTGTTTTTACTGTACAATTTCATATGCAGAAGGGTTTTAAAATGAGTGAAGCTGCACAGTCAAGAAACGTGCAGAGCTGCAGGCAGTGCCCTTGTACAGGATATGATGTACATTATGCCTCATTTGTGTGGTTCAATGTCTGTCAAAAGCCAAAAGCTGTCAATTATGCGTCCTTATGCTCTTAATTGTCACTAATTACACTCTTTAAAGCAAAGAGATAGGTGTTTTTACGTGGTGACACTTCAGTATTTACTGTTGTCTGAGTGAGGGCTGACAAAGAGTGAACACACGCCACACACAGCTTTCACCATTACACTATTTTGATTTATGTACAACTGCAGCGTGTGTGCGTGTGTGTGTGTGTGTGTGTGTGTGTGTGTGTGTGTGTGCGTGAGCACCAGATGGAGGCAGAGAGGGGTGTTGGTTTCCTCCCGCTCCGCCAGCTGGTGAACCTGTTCTAAATAAGGTTAATTGGTTGATTGGTTCAGAGCAGGTTAAAGCACAGCCGGTCTTGATCACATTATATATGTATTCTTTTTTTTTAAAATCAGTGTGTATATTCGGTATATGTGTACATTGGTTGGCTGACTTTAAACATTACGGATGGTGAAAAATGGAGTGTTTCTGCAAGATGCATCTTCCTCTAATGTATTTAAGATTTTTCATTTAATTTGTTTGCCTTTGCACATTCAGTCTCCATTTAAGATGCAATGCCATAAATGAGTTTGAAAGCCATATAACCTCTTTCACTACAATTTTCAAATTTGAAATGGGTAATTTTATATGCTGCTCATGACACGATGACCTACAATCTACCCCAAGATAGGGTAACACTTTTAACTACAGGCCAGGAAATCCATTATTATGTCTTTAATCATCTCTGTAGGTAGTATTTTACCTGACAGTATCCAACAGTTACCTGGACACATAACATGCTACAACATTGAAATGTGTAACACGTTTATGATCTAGTCATAACACAGTTCGAATTCAGCCAAAACCATCAGTCTTTTTATGGAAAACAGACATCATGAAAGGTGACCTTTCCATGATGTCTATTAGTGTTTACCAGTGGACAGTTGAATGCAAATTTAAGCACGTTCACTACAAAATTGCTCATGTCAACAAGAATGTATCAGCTTGATCGATAGCAGCATAATTCACCCTGGTTAGTCAACACCGTCTCTTTAGACTAGAGGTTGGTATATTAACAACAAACAGATAAATATTCCCTCAGGCTTTGGCTTTGGGAACGTCTGGAAAATCCAGATGGGTCACATATGCATATCTTAAATATCCTCCTGAAAAGCCAATTTTAGAGGAAAGATTAGGAAAAATGCTGCTTTAATTCGCTTCAAATTAACATCCTTTCTCATCTGCTACATCCTTCGCCACCTGTCTGCCAAACTGGCTGCTGATGAAAACCCTCTCATTGCTAGATATAGTAAGCAAGACAGCTCGAGGCAAATGCATCATTTTCAGATTATGATATTGTTTGGCCAATATGGCACGTCCGGCTGTATGTGTGTGGCAACTTAACAGACAGCTTACAGAGCGACGAAATGACTAGACGGGAAAACTGATTAAAACAAGCCACCGGGCCAGTTGTCAAATAGTTTTGTTTTTTTTGTAAACAGTACATTTCATAACTGCGCATTTGAAGATCTCTGTGATATGCAGACATGCAATCCTCTCTCGCTGATCTCAAAGGTCCATGCCATCTAAAGTATGTATGTGTCACACAACCACATAGTTTGTGTGCAAGCAGTCTTACCTGGCGGGTAACGCTCAATGACTGGATTGTTGTCCACCTGGAGAGTGGCATTGCCACCGCTGCGTGTGAAGCGTACAACATGGTACTTGCCGTCATTAACTATGACAGCAGGCTCATCGATGGTGATGTCATCGGTCCCCACGTTGAAGATGACACCAATTTTCCCTTGGTCCTGCAGATGAGAAACAAGGACACGTTTAACAAATGAGAGAAGCTGTAAATGTTACATGTTTCATATTGTATTAATTAAGCAGGTAGGCAGTTTATTTTTTGTGTCTTCCATAATAAGCTTTCAGCATATTCTAATTCAGCTGGTCTGAAAGAACACTAGACTTCTGCACCTCCCCTTGGCTCTGTACTGAGGTTTTAGAAAATCAAGACAGTGACAGGCACTTTTCGGCCAATCATAGGTCATATCAGGGAGCAAGTGTTCCAACTGGCTGCTCTACACTGCGCTTCTTAGCAACAGGTGACGTTGCTATGAGCTGATTGACTGCTCAAACAAGTGATGTGCCTTATGGTCAAAAACTGGCCTCTGGCGACAACAGTGTCTGCAGGCGACACTGTCAGTCGGCTTGAATCGAGCTGAGATTGACCAGTTTATACCACTGCAACTTTCCCTGCAACAGTTTTGTCTCAACGTGAATCTTTTGTGTTAACTGGCCTTAAATAATGGGAGCCAGGAAAAAAAAACAAAAAACAGGGAGGGGTGCATGCAGCGGAGGTGCTTCCTTGGGAGTCTCATGCTATAGCTAGCTTAATTTCTAGACCTTGCCTACCCCAGCTTTAAACAAATGTGAGAATGTTTCATACTATTTTTACTCCAAAACATGCAGACTATAAATTCAGGCTCATTAACTCAGAAACCTTGTTAAAGAGGTAAAAGCATGTCTTTTGGACTTGGACAGTATGTTGATCTCTTTCTTTGGGATTCAGCAATGTTCTCCCTCAGCAGCTGGCTCACGCTTCCTGATGTCGATCACTCCTGACACGATCCTGCTGCTTCTCTTTTGGTTGACCAACTCCTCTTGCTCTCGGCCTCTGCCTGCTCCTGCCAACCTGCCTTAAAGATCGAATCCGCCTCCCAAGCCAGCCTTTGGGTGGCACTAATCAGAAACATTGGAAACAAACCGTGTGGGGTCTCTGTGCCCGTCTGGCCTTTGTACATTTGCCGCCTTGCAGTCTTTCTAAATGCAACACAAGGTCGAAGTGCTAATGTGGTTATAAGAGACCTTGTGAGAGTACAAAGAGTTGCCTTTAACTCTGCTGACTTTCTCCAAACTGATATTGGAATAACCTTTGTAGCCCTGATAGAAATACAAATAACAATTCCTACAACACAAAAGCTCATCACACCTTCAACCAGAGGGGAAGTGAACTGAGAAATCAAACTGAAATGCTGCAAACTGCATGGCACACTGTGCACAATATTTACTGGCCTTGTGCATACAGTGCTTCTTGCATTGCATTTGGTTTCCTTGGCTTCACTGTCAAAACTGACATCCACAGCTTATTTCTTGGCATGTGACATTTAATATGACTGATCGTTCCCTTTCTTTCATAACTTGTGACACTGCATTACTGACTAAAAGACCAGAAATTCAAATATGTGGATGGAAATATTTCTTTTCTTGCCTTGATGGTGGCTGCCATTGTGTGATGTAAAACCTGTCTCTGAGCTTTGCTCTCCCCCCTAATCATATGTAAAATCCTTCTAGAAACCTTTTGAATGTGAAATAATTATTCATGCTGACACAGTTGGTGTTAAGAACAGAAGTGTTTAGTGTCCTCAGAGGCCTTGAGCTTCCCATTAATAACCATTTCATATATGAAAGTCAAC
Source organism: Acanthurus reversus (assembly GCA_029823135.1). Classification (NCBI taxonomy): domain Eukaryota; kingdom Metazoa; phylum Chordata; class Actinopteri; order Acanthuriformes; family Acanthuridae; genus Acanthurus; species Acanthurus reversus. The sequence goes on along the minus strand of JAPXVT010000007.1, from coordinate 15,146,967 downwards.
TTTCGACTTATCTTCTGTGAAGGAGCGGTGATTCCAGACTGAGCTTTGTTACTTTTGATTTCTCACTTGAAAGTTGTCTTGAACCCAAGAGGAGGCGGCTGCTCAGCGACACATTAACTACAGCTAGATACTCAAATTCAAGTCAAAAAGAGGATGAAATGTCGTCATGACAAATATCCTCCCACTCACAGTTACTCACTATTAAACACTGAGTTAATTAAGGTCAGCGGTACTGTAGGTTAGTGGGGATCAGCTGAGTGTTAGACCCCACTGTAAAAGAGCTTTCAAGTCAAATTTTGATATACAAACATGTTTTCAGAAACCAAATTATCACTTTTTATATGCATAATTATATTCCTGTCATTGTCTGGAAGAAATACCTTGTTTATTTCTATTTTGTACATGCAGAGCTATTCTCAAGAAGCAAACTATTGAGTATTCATTAAACAGCTACAGCCTAATATGGCCTCAGGTCAAATTCAGCCTTCTGTTGTTCTCTGGACAACAATTAACATCTCCAGGGCCCGAGCAGTCTGCCGGGGGCTTCATATGGCTTCAACAAAGGAGCTGCTTCTATTTTTGTTAACTCATTTAACTTAGAGCCTGATTACAAAACAGCCCTAAAGCACCTTTTGGCAGCTGGCAAAGCAACACTGCTACAGCCCAGTTTTAGTAAACAAAAGCTTGGCCTTTCCAGTTCATTTTTTACTGTTTTTCCTTTTTTTTTTGTTCTTTTTCAAGCGGCTACTTAATGCCCGTGTGTTTGGGTATTAATCTAGTCAGGCATGTCCTCTTGAAAAGCTATGCAGTTTCCCACCTAGTTGTTTTGACATCAGCTCTGATTAAGAAGGCATTTGTGTAGAGTTTTTCCCGTTTACACTGGAGATTTGAATGCAGGATTTCAGCTACAGTTTCCATTGATTCATATCTGAGGAGAAGGATTGGTTATTAAAGTGACACATTATTATGAGGATTCTTTGATAAGATGAAAAAGGAAAAAAAAAGGGCCATGGTGTTGACATTTCTTCTATGATGGGACACCATTGCCACCTGAGACATATTTACACGTAGCATTGAATTGACGGATCATGATGCTTTTAAGAAGACAAGCTGTCTGTCTGTCAACAGTTGACTGTCTTTCTCTGTGTTGGAAATGTTTACCAGACTTTTGCCGGCACCTTTTCCTCAGAGGTGGGAGTTTGCATCGACACTGTTGGGAATTACAGGGTTTCTTCTCTTTCTTTTTCCCACAGGGATGATGAAGTGCTTCTTCACCACATCCAGCACAGTGATAGATGGGTTTTGGCTAACATAAAAGGAACTGACTAAACAAAAACAATTGTACAGCGCTTTTTTAATCAAAAACCTTTCAACAATGCCTGTCTTTTTAGAGAAGAGTGCTGGACAGAAATGACAGATCATTATAAATAATCAAAAAACTGCTTGACGCAAATAATGTGAGCTGTTTTCTAATTCCTTTGAACTGTTGCACATTTTGGAAATGATCAAAGGCACCTATTTTCTCTAATATGAGTTTCTTCTTGAAAATATTTGGTCATTACTGTAAAATTTATTTCCACTGTGGGAACCTGGACCTCAGAAAGAGCATTTTTTTAAAAGATATTTTGCTTAGCAACCATGGCGCATAGCTGTTAACTTGCTGTCTCATAAACCTGAAACTGAAAAGAAGAAACACCAGAAAAGGCCTGTTGAGCTCTGCCTTCCTGAAATATGAAGAGCACTTGCACATCAAAATACAGAAGAGATCAGCTTCTGAAATCGAGTCCCCCAAAACCTTCAGCCGGTTACTGCATAACTTCATCATCCGTTCTCCTATGTAGTCTGACGCTGCTCACTTGTTTAATGTTTCTAATTGTCATCATTTTGCACAATGAATCTTCTGTTTTTGTTTTATCTTTTAGTCACTCATTAAAAACTTGACCCTTTGGAAGCAGCAGGAGCCTCTCTGATGTTCTCTCTGGTGAATATGGTGATGGTTGGAGTAATTGCTCTTTGAAGCCTGAATGTGCACCATCTTCAAAGTTACAGTCGCAGTTAAGCATGTGGCTATTTTAATGGCAGCAATCGCCCATGCAAGCAAATCATGTTTATTTTGTTGTGACTAATTATCTGTGATTAAGAATCGCTGTTTTCATGAGGCATTTCAACAGTGTCAGTCAGATGCTACATTTGCTGCAATCTTAATCTTTCTAAATAACAGTGAATAGAAATCTAGTTGGAGAATAATAAGCTTCATCTTGGTCTCTCTAATGGTTAATTGAGATGGTTTTAAACACAATAAAAGTCCTCTGGGCACACACATTTATTATGACTTTTTAAGGGAGATTTTTAAGGTGAAAATGTGACCTTTTCATTGCCTGATTTACATTGTTTCACTGTAACTGTTCATCATATTGCAGTTTTGATTTGTGAGCTTGATATCTGAGGTGGATTTTAAGAAATGAAATTCTCCTCCAAGGCGCCACACCTAAAAACCCTGAGTCCCTGTAGCTCTAAAAAAACTCATATATCATTTGTTTCCTCTACTATTTTCAACTCTCCCTTGTGACCAGTTTTATTTGAACAGCTTCTCTCCGTCTTTACTTTTTTCAAAATCTTCCTCTTCTAAAATGGGCAAGCAGAGGAAGGTAAAAGATGTGCTTCATGTGATAAAATGTGGTTTTAATGAAATATGTAAATAGAATTAAAAGAAATGACAACTCAGGTCTCTACAAAAAAAAGGTGTGATGTTAAGAAGCTTAGTTAAAGAAGCCAAGAAAGACAACCTTAACACCCTCTGAACCCTTTTTATCCCCCTACGCTGAACAGTAATAAGGTGTCAAAGTAAGCAATCTGTCAGGGTGCAGTCTGATCAGCTGGCTCTGCACGCAGGCAGCAGTCTTTGCATTTACTAGCAACAGACCGAGGCCAGCAAGGTCGGATTCACACTTTTAAAAAATAGGAAATCCGAGTTAAATAAGACAGCTTTAAAAAAAAAAAAAAATAGAGGAGGACTTTTGTATCGAACATGTCTAGAAACCAGAGATGGCACAAGAACACACATTCTTTACAAAAGTAAAACACAGATATTTGTGTAAAAAGTAAAAGAAGAAGTACAAGAAGAACAACTGATTTAACAAAAGTACAAAAAGTTGCCCTATGAAGGACATTTTGGAGCCTCAGGTCATATTAATATAATCTAAAACAATTAAACTTGAATCATTCTAACTTGAAATACCATTAAAAACAATTTGCTGAGAAGAATGAGCCCTTAAGGGTCACTATGCACATTTAAAGGCCTGTAAATAAACAATGGAACAGTGCTCTTGATACAAGGAATAACAATTTCCAAGAGCTAACATGACTTCTTAGATGTACTTTAAATCCACATTTTTACATTTGCAATGTTCCAAAAGAAAAAAAGAGTGCACTGCCCATCAAGACTATATACCAAAAAAAGAAACATGGTGCACCTTTAACTTGGCTCCAATGAGCAAAAAGCTTTCCAATGTCAATAACAGAACTTGAACTGAAAAATTTCCATCTCTAGGTCACGGCAATGTAGGCTGCTTCACTTCCATCATCTTTGCTACTTGTACTTTCTCATGTCATGACAACACATTCACGAGGCGCCGCTTCTCTGCAGTCGAGCCTCCCTCTCTTGTGTTTTGTCTTTTACATTGCTTCCTTCATGTTATGTGTGTTTTGCCTGATATGCACTGATGGATACACCAAGGAACAGGCTTTCCTGTGTTATTGTATCATCCATCTTGGTTGGCAAAAAATGATGCAAAATAAAAGCAGTCAATAATTTCCGCGAATGCATTAAAACTAAAGTAGCAACCAGGTTTTGAAAATCCAAGGAGGGGATGTTGCAATATGCATTTAGTGCCTGTAATGTATAACTACATCAGCTTTAGTCTCTTTTTTTTGAGGTCACAGTTAACTATCACAAGACCTCAGCTTGAAATAGTGAACATAACGGATTGAATATTAATTACTCAATTTAACTGGAAGACACTTAATGTTGAGCATACTAAGCATGGCCACATTCAGTCTCTTAATTTAACTTGTGCTCAACATTTGAATTACAAACTGAAACACTTTAACAGGCACTGTGCTATGGAACATAAAGGGGGGACTGACGAGGAGATGGTTTTGAGTTTTTCTTTTACATTTTCTGTGTCTATGTTTTTATAATATAATGTGTTTTCTCTTATAATACAATGAATCCATGTATATTCTTTGCAAATATTTACAAAAAATTATTATACTTTTAATAACTTAAATGCCCTTAGTAGATGTGTCCAGAATACATCCTATTTGGACATAGTTATTATTTTGTCTAAGATCTTTTTTTGAAATAGCTTAATTTTTACAGCAGATTAGAAAAAAATTGATGATTATAGAAAGAAATGTTCGAGATCAAGCCTGATAACATTAAAAAAGAAAGAATGTACCAGCATGCTTAAAAACTCGTGCTTTTAAGGACATTTTTAGACGGTTAGAAAGTGTCTGCTAACGCGAGTCTAACTCCAGTTGATTTTTGTCATGCACTTTGACAACAGGTGTGATTTTAATTATCACACCGCTTGCAGACGTTTGACAGATCTCCCCTCTGGTCTTCATCACTGCACATCTGTCCTGTGGCTACGAGCTAAAAAGGCTGATTTCCCTCCAGAAAAGACACAGTTGCTGGCAGCTGCTGAGGAGTCACTTGGTTTCACCAAAAGACACACGTGTTCATCACCAGAGCACATCTCTCACTCCACCGGCTTGTGCTTCATTGCATCTCTGTCTTGTGGTCACAACATATCTACCCCTATCTCATCTCAATACTTGGACTCAGATGGTTTTAATCAGAGAATCATGCAAGCTGTGACAAACTCTGCTGGATGTTTTTGTGCCAAGTTAGAATAATGGCACAAGTTAAAACTTTAATTTAAATTAGACCATAGGAGGTTTGTCTGTATTCGTTTCTTTTGTTTGTTTTTTTTTTAATCAAGACTTTAGCATCAGTATTCTGCCAGGAAGCTTTTTATGCTAATATGAAATGGTTTGCACCTTCATCAACATATCAAAGCAGAAACTGTGATATTTTCCTCATTCTGGACAAAAAAAACTTTCTCCATAACTTTGTCACTAATATGCCCCTCCCTAGCCTAAATCGCAGCCGAGAATTCTAAATATCAACTGAAGGAAGTGATATTTTTTTAATTTTTCAGTTCTTTTTTCACCAACTTTCAAAACAAATTTCAGTTTTGGTCACTGGCTCTTTACGCACAGGAAAGCACTCTGGAGATTACTCATAATGTTGCCAGTGTTCCTGCAACCTGCCTGTTTTACGTCATCCTGGTTTACATCTGATCTTATGATTTTGTGTTTGTTTATTGACACTGATTTAGAGCATAAGATCATGCTTCTTCAGGTTCATATTCACAGAGAAATACATTAAAAGAAACAACTGAAATGAACATAAATGCCATCAAGGGTCATTTGTGTCTTTTTCTGCAGATAATGGTGTTTGCTCTTCAATCTGTCTTGTTTTTACATCTGGCAGAAATTATACAGCTAATGATATTTATTGTCTATGTTCCTATAAAGTTTGGAATTGTTAGTAATCTACTCCTTTCTGGATTTGGAGACCAGGAAGAGATATCTGCATAAACATTCTTAGGACTGACTTGGGTCATATGAATAACATATTCGATTTTCAATCTAATTTTATATTTAAAGCTCCAAACTCTGTTTTCCATCCTTACTATGTGCAGCTGAAGATAGTCTCCGAGCCCATGGGTGCTCTCCACTCGCACCAAGATGGCGTCCTTTTGCTGAGAACTGAAGCCCACTGCTAACCGGTCGGCTCGGGTGCTTGGTCGCTCATTGGGGGCCCAGGTGAAGGTGATGAGAGCGCCCCCTTTCCCAAAAATATATGTGGTCCCAGCTGGGGATGGAGACAGGAAGAGAAAAAGCAGTCAGAGACATGAAAGAGTTATTTAAACTGACAGTACTGGCGGTATTGCTTTGTACCAGCCAGATTATAGCTGGTGTTAGTTAGAGACATAGCCATCTTTAAGGACAACTATTCTTTCCTGATGTTATTTTTAGTATTTAAGTACCACTTGCAGTATGAAGATGAAATTCCTCTTAACAACCAGCTTGTCCACCCCACTCCTATGCACGCACACCACTTTCATTTTTCAAAATAATGCAGCAGGCAGCAACGAAGGAGCAAAGATTTATCAAAGATGTCCGCTTTCCTCCTAAATCACAGTTAAGTGGCCCAGTTTACAAAGTATGATGAAGCTTGGCATCCCAGATGTAAACTGATGGTAACTGTTGAGTGTCACAGCCAGAACTTTGATTTTCATCATTCCACATCACTGCAAATCCAACTGACATCCAAAGACAAGGACACAGTATTGATCTCCAACGACAGAAATAAGCTAAATAGCACATCCAGGATGGAAAATATAGATTATATCTGTTTTGTAAATGCATATGCTCAGGATTTCACTTCATACATCGTAAAAAGCACGGTTGCTTTAATGAGTCCATTTTAATGCCTCTGTGAGGGTCACATGGCCCCCCAAGAATCAAACAAGTCAAGTTTTTCCTCCTAACACCACATGTTTGAGATCTTCAACTGACTTAAGCTGGAGATACACTGGCTAAGTCACACAATCCTAGCAGATTATGAAAACGATTGGGAGTGCAGGTCGAGCCAGCTGGCTTCAGCAGATTTTTTTTCTGATGACTGAAAGACTAGGGATGACTTGATACCACTTTATCATGTTTAGACAACGCTGAGTATCAATCAATACCGATAACAATGCAATAGAGACTTTTCCTCTCTCTTAAAGAACGAAGTTATAGATAAAACATCTGTATAGTCTGTATTGTGCTGACATCTCTCTTTACAGCATTTCGCTCATGGTTTAATTGAGCATTTGTGGGAGAGTTTAGGCCAATAAATTGGATCATATTATACATTTTCCCTTCTCCGATACTCGATCCAGTGATTTTGTCCAATGTCGGACCGATACCCATACTGAACATCGGATCAGCTCATCCCTGTGAAAAATTGGGGTTCACACATTTAGCGATGGAGGATCACAGACTTCATGACTTGTCACTCCAGCTGACTGAATCACATAGGCCTACCTTTTGGTAATGTTACATACTGTTTATTGCCTATGATCCCGCCTCCTCTGTGTTCATTGGCTATTGACAGTGTGCATTCGCCATTGGTTGGTGACCGCAGCGCACTACCTGACTGCATCCATAGTCGGCTCTGAAAAATCAAACATGTCTGATACACTCAGACTCATGTCTGGAGGAGTCTGTTCTCCTTACACACTTGCCGATCTTACACTTTACAGATTTTTGAGCCAACTTGCAACTCCAGCTGGCTGCAACTAGTGACAATTGGCACAATTGCGAATCCCATATAAAATAATGCATAAAATTGTTTAGTGCATCCCCAGCTTTACTTAATCTCTAAATCAACTACAGCACTTATCGAGGCATTATGTATAAGGCTTCAAATCTTAAGTGTTCGCATGTTCTGACACTGTGCCATTGTTGCTGATACATGCAGATGCTTGTCTGGGTTTTTTACTTTGATATAGATGTTTTGCTTTTTTTTAACAGACCTCATGTGGTTAAGCATACAGATATATGGGAACCATAAAAAGTTAGCTTTTACTGTCCAATTCACTGCTCTATAAAATATGAAAAGGCATGCAATTAATGTGAAAAGCCTGTTTTAAAAATTGAAGATTTAAATCGGACTAAAATTAATCCACCTGCTCGCACAGAATCCAGCTAGAGTCTGCTTAAACTTTTATCATCGCTGCCTCCTTTAAATGAATGAGGTGTATAGGTGCTAATTCATCATTTACAAGTCCTGTTTGAATTGCTGAGATAACTGAGAAAATCCATGCAGTCTTCTGCTAAAATCCATTTGCTGATCAGCGTGTAAATCTGACACCTCTCCATAGAACAATATGATTTATTTCTGACCTGTCAAACGACTCAGATTGTTGATAAAATATAAATTTGTTTAATTCTTTCACTGATGCGAGAGGAGAAAAATCAGAGTTGTAATGTTTTTTCTATTGCCCGTGCACATTTAGGGTGAATCAAATCAAAAGGATAAGTGTTCTTTAACTGTTTGGACTGCAGGTACTGACAGCAAATAGAGAGAAAAAGCGCCAAAATATAAAAGATTAGTGTTGATTAAGATACAGGGTACAGCAGAGACTACTATTACCTTAGTAGTAAGTTACAAATACTTGTTTTTCTGTCTCGACACCTGAAACCTAAGTGTTGCTTTTACAACTGCTATTTTTCAGCTCTCAAGTGAAGCACCGAGAAACACTTGAGACAAAATTGTTGCCTGGATTTCCACCGTGTATGAAGACTTGAGTACTCTTCTGCCGGGTTTAATCGGCACTCACCACAAAGGTTTCTTATTGACAGGAACTAGCTGCTGGTTGGATTTCTTAACATTAAACACTCACTCCAAAGGCTGGAGAACACCGTGTTCTGACTTTGAATTTAATTAAAAGGGCAGGTTCTCTGACAAGTGTTTGTTTCAAACCAAATTATTTCTCGCGGAAGTAATCTTAATTAATGTCTGGGATTTGCAGTCAAATGTGAGTCAGCGACGTTAGTTACATCAAGGAGTCTGGATGAGAGGTTTTACTGCTTTCTTCCTTTGAGTGAATGTTATCTGTGTCTGGCCTCCCAGTCTTACTACTTACTATTTTTGTTCCTAACATTGTGAATATGAACAACCTAATACATTCTAATGAAACTCTGCATCAAATACGACTGGTGTTGCTGTTGCTGTATGTTGTGAGAGGTTCCAAAATAGCACTAAACCTCAAACAATCTCAACAAAAATCAGTCATTAAACATCCCAAAAGTGGCATTAGCTGAAAGGCTGTAATACTGCATTTTATTATCCAGAAGGACCCCTTATGATTTCTTTGTTTGTTCCAAAGAGACAAGCAGGCGAGCCTGATGTGGCCAATCACCATATTCTGAGACCCAATTTCACACCAGGTCTCATTTCAAATTTCACTGGGCAATATGGCCTCCAACACCAATCTAAAAGCATTCTCAGGGGACTCAGACCTCATGAACTTTTAGTACCCAATTTTGGATGCCTAGAAATTGCTCTTTGTAGATCATTAAACACATTATATCCTGCAGTGTAGTGGAAAAAAAGTCACTATTAGAAAAACTGGCTTTTTGGCCACAACTAAACAAGGCTAGGTGAAAACCTAGTATTATGGCTGGACCGCATGTGGGTAAGGTGGTAAATGTGGTTAATAGTAGCAGGTCAGCTACCATGGCAAGGTTAAGTAAGGCTAGAGTTAACCCTAACCAAAACAAAATATAATGCATTGTAAGTGTGTTCATAATGCCTCATAATGTGTTCTATATGTTCACAT
>JAPXVT010000007.1:15116189-15128195 GCA_029823135.1 Acanthurus reversus | reverse complement strand
AGGTTTAAGTGGGGCCACTGAGCTCGCTGTGGAAGAGAATCGCAAGATTCCTGTATCCTAAGTGAGTCAGTGAGTCAGTGAGTAGAAGCTCTCATGATATTACTAATCATGATTTTTTTTTTAAAGGCTGAAAAATAATCAGGCATTGTACAAATAGCAGCTTGTACCACAATATGAACACAAAGCAGAAGAGCAAACAACAAGTTAGTCATACTCTTGTAGCCTTTCAAATCATTTATGCACGAGTCTACCTATATGGTTGTTGTTTCTCACAGAAAACAAACATCTCTTTCTTAAACGTGGCCTACAAGCCTCCAGCAGGGCAAACAGACAAAAGTGTACAAGTGGAGTTCATCATTCTTAATGCCTTTGAAGAGAAAACAAGGAGACTTTACCAGAAAAACAGCTGATTGATTAAGAACACAAACTCATATAGACCAGTGAACTGTGAGCAGCTCCGCAGAATGGAGAGTTATGCAGAGATATTAAGTTTGAATTTGTCGCCTGACTTATGGCATCCGAGGCACACTCCCTTCACGGTCAATTAAATACAGCTCAGTGAAATGATGGAAATGAATAGTGCATGCTGCAGCCTGACAGCGAGGACATATGGTTTCCAATTTAAAATATGGTTTTTAAGTTAGAAAGTGGCATCATATATTTAGTGCGTCAAACACAGACTTCAGGCATCAAATCAATCAACTTGATTAAATTTGATCAATTAAAATCCACACCGAAAAAAAAAAAATCTTGTGAATTTCAATAACCCCGCATGCAGCCAGCACATACAGACCTCAGCTGTATTATGGATGATTTGCTGTTTCTGCTCCCATCAGCAAGATGTATCCAGACTGTCAGTTCTCAAATTGAACGTCTGCAGCTGGAAGCGCCTCAAACGACCCCCTTCTTCTATAATAATGTTAAGGTTTTCTCCTACTCCACTTCCAGATGGCTTGGGTCGCGGTAAAACTGCTTCGACTCAAATGCAATTCCGAAATATGGCATTAATGCTTCCACCTACTGCAAAAGTCACAAAGACACTTCTCACGAACGAACCAGAATAGCTTTTATGACAAGAAATCATTGCTGAAGGTTTCCTTGGGCATTATACTTGTGGCCTTCATTTTTACTGCTTTTCAGATTTATGTCTCAGTTTTTACACCATTATTAGAATATTACTGGAGTGCTTGCAAGGTTGTGTCAATTGTCTTTGTTTTAACAAGCTGGTGTTTCCTTACATGATCTGTGGTTGCAGCACAGCAGACTTGCACATAATTACGGCATTTGAAGTTATCCACCTTAAGATTTTCATGATATCAAGGCTGACATTTGATGCTATTTATTATGGTTAGCATTTTTTATGCAATAGCTTTTAGATGTATTAACATTCAGTGACTGGATCAATATAGTAGTTTTTATCATTAGTGGTGGAGTCTGCCATTTCTGTCCTGGATTCAAATTGGAGGAAGGAATTCACAGAGAATGATGCAGCATGTAATCCAGTGTGATTTTATCTCAACTGATATCAGCCTCATCGTTCACTGCTGGCTCTCTTAACGGCGTATCAGAGCAGTATCAAAGGGGAAATCCACCGATTTTACACATCAAAGTCTGTTTGCAGGTCTTGGGGAGCACTTCTGCACATGTGAAAAAGGTGTATAAGCCTTTTGTCGCTCCAGGGGGAGCTGCGCCAAGCCTGATAATTGCATCTGTTGGGCTGAGGACTACAAGTTTGAAAATTAAAATAAAATCTGGAGGTGTGGATTCAGAGAGAAGTGAGCTGAGCAGACTTCTGTAGCCCACTCCTTAAGACTAGCAGCTTGAGGCTACATTATCTGCTGCTAGCATAGCACACTCTGCTGCACATTAGAAACATTTAACGGGCAAAACACAGGTTGGCTTTTATTGTGAAGCAATCATGTGCAAATAGAGCAATGTGCGTTTATTTGACTGGGCTGTAAACAGATACACCAGCTGTTCTCCTGTTGTACTTCTAACAAAGAAACTGCTAAAGCAGTGTTTGCTGTGGTGTTAAACCACACCTGCTGCTGTGAAAACGTGACCACGGGTGTCGCCAAATCAACTTGGGCTGAAATTTTTATTGAATTTTAATATTTACATCTTTAAAATTAGCAAGAGCAGAAGACTTTGCACTCCATGACAACTCTAACTGCAGAGCTCCTAAAATATACATGTGACATTGCTAAATATACATGTTATGTTGCTAAAACCTTGTGCTGTTTTGTCACTGTCTTAAACCAAATTATAAAAGATTTATTTCTTTTTTTTTAACAGTTATGATCAAGTAAATGTTATTGAGTATCACAAATCATAAATTTGCCTCAAGAAGACTATGCAATCTGTACAGCACAAGTCATTCTTTATTTCTTAGTTTCTTAGTCTTTATTTCTTAAACGTTTGGAGCCCGTTGGAAGCAATACTTTTGAAAGGGGGGCGTTGAGACATTCTTGATCAACCTTTTGGGGAAGTCAGCTCATGCACATGTGATCTGAACTATGTGATTTTTAAACATATTGTAGAAATGTGTCTGTGGTTTGCAGGAACATGCAATGCAGCTGGGCTAAACTGTTATTCCAGCTGGACAAAAAACAAAAAGATTAACTCCTTGAGAACTTTAAGGACCTTCACATTTTCAGATTCAGTGATTTTACTGCACAGCCTTCAGACCTAAAGTCTGCCTTTAAAATGGTTACAAAGATTTCTTTGAAATCGCTTTGCATCAGATACAATCATTGTCAGTGATTCCACCTATTCTGGATAGAAAACCTCTGCTTTACTATTTACAAGCTAGTTAAATATTCAATCTGTTGCTCATTCCCACTCAAAGAGGGTAAGGTTTTTGAGTTTTACAAGACCTCACACATGAAGCTTGATCAGCAATATAGAGTTATGCTAATTTGCGATTTTTTTCAGCCCCATTTCATGCGTTTATCTAGTGAAACTGGCGCATTTATATTTAAAATATTCCTACTGTAGCTTTAATGTATTTCATAAAAGGGGGAACAATGAGATTACTGAGTCAAAAAATCTTATTCTCAGGATGTCTGACATGAAAGCAGAGGTTTACAATGCAATATACTGGTGGAGCCTAAGCTATAATGTACTCACTGACTTACTGAAAAAAAACATGACTCTCTGTAACAAGCTCGCACTTCTTTAAATAGACTGCCATGAACGCCCTCACTGTGCTGGTGTCCATGTATTCTTCATGCAATAAATCTCAAGTCCCTCCTTTACCGTTAATTTTCACCATATTGAAGTTTTCTTGCAGGCACTTATTCCTGTTAGAAATGTCACATATGGGCACGTTAACTAAGCTTTCCCCCACATTTGCAACTATATTGAAGGCTGTGCTGCTTAAAAAAAATGCACTGCGAGTAATTTAAGTGTTCGAAACCATCAACAAGCATTACCTTCATTTCAACTAGCTCACTGGGCTACATAAAGTGAGCATTTAAGGCTTTTATTTCCTGTGGCCTCGCTGATTATTCCATGAATATACCAGTTACAGGGGACATTTTTCTGCATAACATGTACTTAAACTTCTGTTACTTAAAAGACATTTTGCTGGTAATATTTCTGCACTTTTACAACATACATGTATTTAAAAAGGAATTAAAATGCAGGATTTTAAGTTAGAATAAAATATTTTTGCAGCATTGAATTGGTTTGTATTCTATTGCTACGAATGCAGCCCTTGCATTTCTTTTGTCTCTCAGTCTCTTTCATCCGTGAGAGCAAATTCTTTCCCTCAGTTCACATTTTTAGTCTCCTGTTTGTTCTGCTTTGCTGCAGATTTAGAGCAGAGCAGCGGCTACCTTAGTCTGATTTCTGCTCTTACACGCCATCCTTCGCCCTGTCCACTTGTCTCACCTCAGTGTCTCGGCAAGAACTCGAAATGACAGGTGCGATCGACACGTCTGTATTTATTTACAGAACAGCAACGATGATGACGATGGCATGATAGTATCAGTTCAAATTCCCTGGCAACATCTGAACAGAACATTAAAGCAATGGGAGATAATGTTATGTTTGAACTGTACATTGTACCTTTTAAATAAAATAAATAAATAAAAATAATATTTTGCTTTGCTTGTATATCCATTGGTGTAGAGTGTAAATGTATGTGTATGTGTATGCACGTCTGCTGCACTATCTTCCTGGAGCAGAATGTAATATGTGACCTGGAGGAAATTGAGTCCTCTCTGATAGCCCTTTTGATGCCCCTGTCCCTTCGCTCTCCCTTCCAGCAGCTTTTGTAGCAAGAAATTAACATTTTTCCACTGCAGAATGCAGTGAGACAATAGACAAAGCTCTTTTTTTACACAGTGATCTGAGGATAAAATGCTTTTTGTTGAATTCAGTCTTTGAATATTGAATAGTACTCAAAGATATCATCTCTTAAACAAGCTCACTAAGCCATTTCTTCCACTTGAGACATGTCTGTGGAAGCATTAGCTGCTCTTTGCTTTGCCTCAGCCAGACAGTTCTTACACCAACATGGGGACCCTAGAGAACGAAGTGCAGCAGATTTTCACTGAGTGTGTTGAATGTGCGGGTGTGTTGGGAGCATGATGAGGGGTCAGCCACAGTGCAATCTTTCTTGCATCCCAGTTGAGAGCATACAAGGTCTTTGACACAGAGGGTCACGATAGTCTCTGACAGTGGTGGTGGTCAAAAAAGCTCTGCATTAAACCTGCACTGAAACAACATCCTGTAAGAAGCCTTTCGGCAACCAGTTGAGGATGGTTCCACAAAATCAAAAAAGCCTCTGAGTTATCATGGCACTGCAGGGTTGTAATGTGAAGCGAGGAAGACAGTAAGCACGTTAGTTACATAACATGTCTCATATTGGGATTCGGCTTCCCCTGATATGAGAGATCCTTCAGTCAACATGTTAACACTCTTAATATTGTCCTTTTAGTATCTTGTGCACTCATGCAGGGTGTTTTGTACGTCACAGGGAAACATATTTTCTTATTCATAACAACCCGGACACAATGCAGTAATTGTGCAGATCAACATTACGTGAGAAGTTGCAGAGTTCAGCCTTTCAAGGCCTCATCTGAGGTTCAGTTGGACAAAAGGCGATGCAGTGTAGAAAATTAAATGCCCAATTTGAAATGAATGAATTGAATTGAAAGAATTCTGAAGTAATTACCAGGATGTATGCTGCAAGTGTAGCCATTTTCCCGTCAAACCTTCAGATACAAAAAATGTTGAGCTAAAATAAAAGTCTCAAAATAATGAAATAAAAACAGGAGCTTTTCCAACTATTATTTTTATTGTAATTATTTAATTATTATTTTATTTAAAACAAAATGTATATTTTGTTTATTATTGCAATAGTTAAGATGTCATTTTCCATATGTTGAGGAATATAAAACAAAAAAATATATACTATACTTAATTCTCAAGCAACAACTTTTCTCCACAGAGCCATAAAAAGTGTTTTGTACTTGAAGGGGAGACAATAACCATTTCTGGAAAGGTAGAGGTGGACATTTTAAAGATTTTTTAGATTTTAAAGATGCATTAGTGAGTATTGGACAATTTAATTTGCATTGTATCTGACTGTAAAATTTTCGGGCTTCAACAATTAGTTTTTTTCCCTTTGTGATTAATCCGCTGATTGTTCTCTAATTCATTGTTCAGTCTTTAAAAGATTAGAAAATAGTGAAAAATATCCATGTCAATTTTCCAGAATTTAAGGGGATATCTTCAAACTACTTGTTTGTCTGACGTACAGTCTAAAACCCCCAAAATTGTGTTTACGACAATATGAGCAAATGTTCACATCGAAAGAGATGGAACCAGAAAATGTTTGTCATTTCTGTGTAAAATTACTTTAAAATCACTTCAATTTAGGACCGAAAAGATTCCTCGAGTAATGACTGTAGATCATCGATGAAAATTCCTTGCATCAAAACTTTGTTTAATCTAACTATATACAGCACACAGTGTTTCTCACTGATGATTACTGTCACATGATTTGCCTACACTGTTGACAGGTGTTGTGAGGAAGATGTGGCTTGAAGGCGTGGATGTCAAATAAAGGACAGAGAGAAAAAAGTGAGGAGCCAGAAGAAGAGAGAGGCAAAGAAAACAAACCAAAACAAACAAACAAACCAAAAAAAACTATGGCAGAAACAGTCCAAAGTTTGGGATCATTTGAAGCTGAAACAAAGCAAAAATGCACAGTCTATCAGTTGTAAAACTCCACAATAACATGACGTCACTGCTTTAGCATTTTAGCAGAAAGAATCCGCTCTAACATTAGCATGCATCGGGTTCATGGAGCAGACCCGAAACAGCAACGTTGACGTTAGCTTTTAACGTTGTCTAAATCAATATGACGGCTTGCTAAGATGAAGGAAAGAGGGACAACTTGTGATGAAGTGTTTGGTCCAACCTTCCTCCTGCAGATGCCAAAAAGGCAGAATGTAATATGACACTTAAAAGCACTTAATGATGTAGTTTTTCCGACAATATTAATGTATGCAATTTGAGCAATAGAGATTGATTTTTCTAAAAGAAAATCAATTATTTTTAAGAATCTTGTCTCATTTTCTCTTTTGTATGTTTCCTGTTGCTCTTTTAATAGAGTGTTTTTACCCAAGTACTCGATTAATCTATAGCAAAATTGGTAGCTGTCTCATTATTAAAATAATTGATACCTTCAGCTCCTTTTTAATGACTACTAAACTTGTCAATGAATTGATTAATCATCTCTAGCTCTAAAAAGTTTGCATTCCTCACAACTTCAATCCTCTGATTTAGTAAAAATTCACTGATGCTGCTATAAAACTTGGCACATCTTCATATTCTGTGACCTGGGTGACTCTGGGTGACTCTTTACAGACAAACTCGAATCATTTGGAGCTCATTATCAGAACAAGCCTGTGTCTCTGTGTGTTTGCCACATACTGTCAGCAGAGTAGTGTAACAATAACTGCAATATAACCTGTGTTTAGGATGAGGCGTGTGAGGCATTGCAGCAGGGTAGGTGGCCTATAAATAGCCGTAGCCCAGGGGCCTCCAGAAGTCTTTGGCTAGCCTTGACACACACTCACACATATCTGATGTATTAAAGCAAGCGTCCAAAAACTCTAGTTTAGTTGGTATCATTTTGTGAAATACAGGTCACAGTTAAGAAACTAAAGTTGTTTATTTTATAGACAGTTCATGGTTCTGTGGCAACGGTTACATAACCTGTACTCTTGTGGACATTATGTAAATTAAGTAAATGTTAACCAATATCTGCGTATGATTTCTACACAGTTCATTTTAGCATTGTGGACACGACCTGTAAACCATACTTACTCTCTTTATCATTTCTGTTTCAGTAAATTGAATTTCTTGTTCTGAAGCACATACTTCAGAACAACCTACAGTACAAAATCTACAATAGAGGTAATTGAAAATTTATCAGTGAGTTCTTTGAAGTGTTTTTTTTTTTTATAGGCCAGTTTGATCACAGGCTGTGCTTTGCCTGTAAAAGCCTGGTCCAGAATGATATGGCTATAATAGTGCAGATGTAATTCATCACATTTTTTGGCCCTTTTGCGACTGACAAAACTGCTGCGGTGAAAAAGACACCACAAATCCATCAGGCCTCCTTTTATAGGGCATAAAACTGAGTCTTAGGACAGAAATTTCAAAGTGCAATATAAAAAAGGAGCAATGACCCAGGCGTCGGTGCTGTGAAGGAGATAATTTAAGTAGCATAGCCAATTTGAAGAAGATTACTGAGGATAGGTCAATACCTCATATTCCTCAGGTGAACATGTTATTCAGCCTCTCAAAAAGCTGCACAGTACAGACTATAAAGTCAGATTTTGATGTGAAGTTGTAAAAAATTGTTGCCATATTATCCTGGGCTTACCCTTCTATATCCCAAAGAAAACCAAAGAGATCCTCTATGTACATATAATCGCTTTACGTGTGTGATGACACGTCAGTAATTACAGTGTACATGCTGTAGAAATCACCTTTGACACAA
Source organism: Acanthurus reversus (assembly GCA_029823135.1). Taxonomy (NCBI): domain Eukaryota; kingdom Metazoa; phylum Chordata; class Actinopteri; order Acanthuriformes; family Acanthuridae; genus Acanthurus; species Acanthurus reversus. Next base: position 15,120,172 of record JAPXVT010000007.1, on the reverse strand, counting down.
AACCGGCTCCATTGCAGGGAGTGCATTATGCTGATTAAACAAACAAGAAGCTCACAGAAACAGATAAAGAGATTTGCGACGATGATTCACTACGCCGATGATGTGTATTTGCAGTACAACAAACAGCTCTGCTGGTGCTGGAGCATCTTAAAAAGCAGCATGGGGAAAGGGCAAACACTACTGATACTCGTGTAGATAAAGGGGGTTAAGGGTGCACGAAGGCTGCAGTAAATCTATCGTATTAAAGGATATATTACGCCACTGTTTGTCACAACTCAGCCACTAGACGTGCAACCAATTTATGGGAGCAACTCAACTCTTTTTAGCTCTTAAAAGCAAAATCTACTACACAAAGACGTTAGATAGCAAAAACATGCTCATATCAAATTCTTGTTGTGTTGCAATCAAAGCAAAGCGATGCAACAAACAGCAAGTTGGGAATGCTGGAGGGAAATGTCTTACCGTGGCCCCCTCTGGTAAGAAAAGGCATCCTGTTGATGGCAATAGGAACAGTGCCATGCTTATTGTGAAAATGGTGGACATGGTGCGTGGTGCTGAGACTAGAAGACACACGTGCTGTTCCAGTCTGGATGGGCAGTACGGTAAGCAAGGCGAACCAGAAGGCTAGTCTGGAGCAATAACTTAGGCCCATGCCTATGCTAAAGCGTGACCAGCTGCTTCTCTGTCCGGCCACAGGGGTGGCTGCAAAGAGTCTACCCATGTATATTAGATCCACATGGGCCCAGTTCAGACAACTTGGCCAAGGTTTGGCATCTGACTGTGCAACTTGAAGACCCCAGGGCATCTCAGTGGCCATCTGGGTCCATTTCTTTCATAATCCCTAAGTTTGGTTAGGGAGCGAGAAGGTGATGGAAAAATATCCTTTAAATTTGCAAGAATTTAAAGAAAGCAGTGAAGATCCAATTAATGTCCTCGCAGATGCAACTGAAAAGTGACAAACCTATATATTTTTGGTTAACATTTTGCCAGATAAAGATGTCTACTGCACTGAAAAGCCAGTGCTAAAACCTAACTGAAAAGCATCCCAGAGCACATTCTTCGGAGAGTGAGCTGAGTGTATCCAAAATTAGGAAAAGATACACATCCAAATAAAGAAAGGAAATGAATCCACCCGTAATTTCAAAAAGGCATGTCGCTCGACCATGATATTTAGACGTGAAAAGTGGCAGGACGAAGCTTCATGTGACAGGAATTCTGATAAGAGTCTCCATTGCCCACAGGTAGAGCTTGAGGGCAGCTGCGCCTGCCCACTAAGAAGAGTGCCCCTCCACCGCAGTAGAAAACACAGCACGCTTCCGTGGGAAACTGGATCATTTCATTAAGCAAAAAGGACAAGGAGATAAAAATATGCACAAGTGAAGATGCAGCGATGAAGGGTGATGCAGAAACCAGCGCTTTTGTTCCCCTTTAGCCAGGGAAAGAGAACAGAGATAGGGAGGGGGACAGAGAGAGAGAGAGAGAGAGAGAGAGAGAGGAGGGGGGGTAGAGAGAGGGAGCAGTATCTGCAGCGGCACGGTAAAAGGAGAAAATCCAGAAAATAAATAAATAATTTCTCAGTAGCTCCTCATTCAGTCTCTCACAGACGCAACGAATCCAGCAAACGGTAACTTCTGGCGTGACAGAGATCCACCAGAATGCAGCCGCAGCGCGAGGGTTCCTATTTCAAATGTGCGATGATCCTTCTCTCTCGCGCTCCACCTGCTCAGTCTCATGCAGTAAAGACTACTGCTGCATTCTCTTCTCACTGCTGCTCCTTTTTCCCATTATCCTCTCCCCGTTACCTTGTCCAGATTGTGCCGTTTTCTCACAGAGGACGGCTAATGTGACAGCTGCGTGTGTCCGTCTCCGGAGGAGGGCTGGTGATTTTTCTCAGGAGAAGGTGGCCGGATGGCAGAGACTGAGATGTTGCCTTGGACTGCTGCAGCAAAAATTATGCTAATTAAAAAGCACCGTCGTATCCTAATGAATCCCGGATGGGTGAAATTCCAGGACAGTCTGAGACCCCGGCAAAAATAACCTTGGCTTGTGGTCTAATGAACGCCAGATAAAGGAGCCCTTCTGCAGGCATACTGTAGTCAGAGGCTCTGATCCAGCGAGACACAGCATGTGCCTCTCTGTGTGTTTGTGTGCGCGGGTGTGTGTGTGTGTGTGTATGTGTGTGTGCGCGTCTGAGAAAGGGAGTCTGTGAGCAAATGAGTGAGGAGGGAGTGGTGGGGGTGGGATGGAGTTGAGGGGGGAGGAAGGGTGGGTGAGCTATAGCAGGAGGGAGGGAGAGACAGGAAGAGACAAGCGAAAGAGAAAACAGGCAGCAGCGGCGCAAACACACGGGGAAAATAGCGAGGCAAGAAAATGGGTTGTGTGAATAAATAAATGCTACAGATTCACAGCGCACTGGCTTGCAGGTCCTGGCAGTAACACGTAGGAATCATACTGCAGAGGAGGAGCCTGATTTAGGTGAGCTGTCAGAGCTGTTACAGAATGAACACAAGGGTATTGGTATGGACGTGCTCCGAACATCAGCACTCGAGAGCGCGTGAATGATGGAAACACAAATACCTGTCAACATGATATAATACCGCTCAATGCTCAATCTTTCCCCGGCGCTGCATTGCCAAACCTTTGCTGTTTTTACCCTCAAAATCAATTGTCTCCAATCCCCTCTGCCTGATGTGTTCACCTCATATTTGTATACAAGTCACCCCACTCTTAGAGAGCTCAGCAGCTCTCTGCTCTCATGCTGCTTAACCATGCAGAACTTATTCCTAGCTATGACTGATCCCAGTTCAGAGGTATTCTGACAGTTTCAGAGTCGCTTGGGGTTTTTTTTTTAAGGGAGGGGGTAAAGAAATTTGATGGTGAGATGAACTGGAATACATTGACACTTGAGAGGATGAACATATTATCAGGACCAGGAAGACAAAGCAGGGAGGAGGGTTTGGAGGTAGAGGAGCCGGAGAGAAAAGAGAGAAAGAGGATAGGCAGAGATTGCAGGGGGAGAACTGCAGCGATATCAGCTAAATCACGGTCGATAGAGATATCAGCCGGGATTGCCTAGTCGGTTGAAAGGACACGCATGGAAACAGGAGGACAGAGGCGAGCCATGCAGCACCACCTCTCACGGTGACAAGAAGTCGACGCAGGCCATTACTCAAGCAGAGGAGGGGGGCGTGGGGAGTGTGGGGGAGTGAGGCTGATTGAACAAAAAGAACAGAGGAGGGGTGAGTGCACAACACTCTGGAATGGCAAGTGCCCCAGCAGCATGTAGGCAGTCATCTGTTGGTGTTATGGACATAAATAAATTGAAACAAGGCGCAGAATTTTTTATTTTTTTTTTTCCACATCTGTCTTTCAATCTGAGTCACAGGGAGATTTAAATCCTTTATGCGCATCCTCTTCTATGTCTCTCAGTGAGTCTTAATGCTGGGCAGTGCATGCCAGATGCAGAGCACAGCCTGGCTATGACACGTAGACACATTAATAGTAATGACTATTTGGTGTGGCGACGCAATGACAAGCAGAGAATAATCTTCTGATGACGTCAGAGAAGAAATCAAAGCTTCAGCCGATCACACATGAGGGAAGTCATGACAAGTAAATGAAGTATTATCTGAAAATTCTATTATGTCCAAATAACTGGGATTTAATTTGTAGTACCTGTGTGAGGACTGGGCACAGGAAGTTGGAGAGGGATGATTTATAGCCGGCGACTTGAACTGTCAGGCTCTCCAGCATGTGAGCATCTTTCGAGGCCGTGATGATATCTTGGTGAGAGCTGTCTAGAATGAAAGGCTTGCATTTATCAATTATGTGCTCGAGGGTTGCCCAACATGATGAAAGCCTTGCTATCTGGACAACAGAAAGTGTTTGTGATGTGTGCGTGTGTGTGTGTGTGTGTGTGTGTGTGTGTGTGTGTGGGCGGGGGGCTGGGTGTTTGTAACCTTGTGTCGTCCTTGGTTATTTAA
>JAPXVT010000007.1:14961943-14972281 GCA_029823135.1 Acanthurus reversus | reverse complement strand
AAAAAGCTCACATAATGAAGGTTTTTTTTTTTCCCCCCTCCATACAAATCTATGTCATTATTCAGGTTGAGGAGGCTGATGATTGGCTGCGCTATGGCAACGCCTGGGAGAAGGCACGACCTGAGTACATGCGTCCGGTGCACTTCTATGGCAGGACTGAGCATCACCCAGACGGTGTCAAATGGGTTGACACTCAGGTGAAACTATGATGTAACATAATGAGTCTGAATAATAATAGCGATGTGTTTTTGGAGATGATATAACTATCTGTTTCTTCCTGTGATGTCTCTGGCAGGTAGTTCTGGCTCTGCCATATGACACCCCTATCCCCGGCTACAGGAACAATGTTGTCAACACCATGAGGCTTTGGTCTGCAAAGGCACCCTGCGAGTTTAACCTTAAAGACTGTACGTGTCTGTAATGGATGATCAAGTGTTTTCAGTCCTGATACAGCTGTCAAATAAGAAAGAGTAAAAAGAAGTGTTTTTTTTGTTCCCTTGCAGTCAATGTTGGTGGCTACATTCAGGCTGTTTTGGACAGAAACTTGGCTGAGAACATCTCCCGTGTGCTGTATCCCAACGACAATGTAAGAAATATGGCTATATTAGCTTTTAAATCACTGGATTTGCTCTCATAGGGTTGCCATTGACCTGTTTAGAGCAGCTGATTGTTGAGTGTTTTATTGCTCCTGAGTAACTGGAGGGCCAGTCTTAACTCAGTAAGGCTGTGGATTTCTATAATTTGAAGCCAGTGTCTTCAGCTAGAGCCACTGTGTGCTCTTTTAGCTTCCCCTGAAGCTGTCTTTTATAGCTGATGTAAGAACTGACCACCATGTACCGACTCCCTGAGAGCTCACGAAGGAAGATTTGGGAGATAACCTTCTAGCTCCAACTATAACTCATGTCAGGTCTGGTAATTTATGTCTGTGCAAGTGAGAGCAGACACAGAGGTGGACCAGATGTTTGGATTCAGTTCAGTTCACTCAGTGTTACACTTCTGTTCCATCATGCTGAGTATTTCTATTAAAAATATATTAGTGTTGAAACATTCAGTTGATTAACTGCTTAGTTCAAATGAAAAGTTTGAATGTTCACTTCTGCTTTTCACAGTTTTGCATCATTTATTTCACTGAAAACATCACATTAGGAATTGGTAACTTTGAAGTGTTTTTCCTTTATTTTGCAAACTATTTAATGTTTTTATTCAATTAGTCTGTCATAATGTTTTCTGTAATAATTCAACCGTTGAATTCAGAAATAGATCAGCAAAATGTTAAAGGAAAATCAATATCATCACATTGATACTGACAACTGATAAAAAAAAATATTGGCTTAAACACATCAGTGCTTACTTCTACTTCTTGTGGCTTAATTAATGTGAAATAAAACATACATTACATTCACAACAATATAATCTAACAACATTTGATTTAAACATTAAATTCAGCCGCCATGAATACCTCAAATAATTGTTAAAGGGAGCTGCATACATACATAATGAATGCACCAATGTTATACGCTTCCATTAGCATGCAGCTGTACACTATAGATGGTGTTTGATGTTACACTAAAATTGTCAGCTCTTGCATGATAATTATAATACAAATTCTCTTTACATGAGGCTGGGTAATTATTTTCTCAAAATAAAAAGTATTTATTTGTCCTTAAAGTCAATACCAGTCAGTAACGTGCAAAAGGCCATGTTTAAAGAATAAAAAAACTATTCATGTTTGCCTGCAGAACAGAAACAGACAAATATGTGTCTTCATCCTCAGTTCTTTGAAGGGAAGGAGCTCCGTCTGAAGCAGGAATACTTTGTGGTATCTGCCACCCTGCAAGACATCATCCGTCGTTTCAAGGTCTCTAAGTTTGGCTCCAGGGAGATTGCTCGCACAGACTTCAGCAAACTGCCTGACAAGGTGAAGCCAAAAACTCAACAAAATAGTTTCTGTCAAAAATGAAAAGGTTTCCCCTGATGTTCTCTGTGTGCCTTCGTTAAATTGCCTCTGTCAATGCGTCGAACAGGTTGTAGGTGGGTTTCTATTGTATCTTATGAGAATAGATGAAATGAACTGAATCTACAAAGCACTTTCTGGTGTATCCTAATTCTATGATGACATCTCATAATGTTCTGCATATTCAGGTTGCCATCCAGCTGAATGACACTCACCCAGCCATGGCTATCCCTGAGCTGATGAGGGTTCTGGTTGATGAAGAGAAGCTCAGCTGGGACAAGGTGAGGAAGAGGAAAAAAATGAAAGCGTGACTTTTTCCTTCCTTCCTTTATTCTTTCTTTTGTTTTTGTTTTTGCAAAGAAAAAAAAAAGCTTTAAATGTTTTATTCATAAAAGCTGTAACTTACTTTGGTGTTTTAAATACTTCTTTGTTGCTGAGTTTGCAGTGTTTTTGATAGGGGCATCATCGGTTTAGTCTAGTTAGTAAGAAATTTACCACCACAAAGGTGTGAACAAATGATGTGACATTTATAGAAGTCCTGAAGTGAGTTATTGTTTTCATAAAGTCCTCCACATTAAAATTTAAACATATTCATATTTCCTCTTGCGTGTGTAAAGGCCTGGGACATCTGTGTGCGCACCTGTGCCTACACCAACCACACTGTCCTTCCTGAAGCTCTGGAGCGCTGGCCCGTCGACCTGTTTGCTCATCTGCTGCCTCGCCACCTGGAAATTGTCTATGAGATCAACCGCCGCCACCTGGAGGTTAGTGCTGCACATTGCACCGTGTTGTCATTTATATAGTGTGTTGGATGCAGTGTATATTTATGGCTCCTCCTCACGGTCAGTGTTCTTTGCTGTTTAGCACCTTTATAGTAACAAAGTCTTCAGATGGAATTAATTTGAATTTTTGTCTACACTTTATCTGACTGGTTGAACACAAGGTGTTGGTTATGTCAAAGCTACAGTCAGTCAATTTTTTTGTATTTCCTTTTTATGCTACTTTATAATTTTACTCAATAGGTTGACTACAGTTCAGGGTAACAAATTATACTGTACCTTCACTCCACTACATTTATTTGACAGCTGTAGTTGCTTTGCAGATTATGATTAATAAAATTAAATTTCATCAACAAAAAAATGATGATGTATTATTATGGAAAAAAAGGGACTTAATGGATACTTTCTGAAATTCACAATCTTTTCCACAGTATGCATTGTATTAAATAAGCTCCACCTTAAACAGCTGCAACACTGAAGTGATGAACACGGTAAAGCATTGTAATTACAATTCAATAAAACACGTTTTATGTATTCTGCATAATTAGAACTTACGATTTTTTGTACTTTCAGTATATTTTGATTCTAACGCTCTTGAAATTTAAATCATGAAGATTTTCCACGGTTTTTACTTTTAAAAATTATTTCTGCAGTGTTATTGCTACTTTTACTTAAGTAAAAGATTTTAAAGCATCTTGTGTCACTGAATTTAGGTAAATTTTAAGTTCACAGAGCAAATTTAAACACATCAGGCTACAAAAGTTAAAAAAAACAAGACGCACAATAAATAGTATTCTGATATTTGGTGTTTTCTCTGTTTAGGAAGGGATATTTTTAGATAAGTAGCATAAGCACCGAAATGCTTTAACTTTAAAGTGAAAGAACAAGTGGAATTTATTTTCTATAAATTGCAACATCTGTCAAAATTTGAATGGTTTGGTTTTATGAAGTGTAAAATAAAAGATTTAAATATTTCTGACAAGAAGTGACAGGCAGCTTTTATGAGCTGCAGCTCAACCACGCCTGCAGTATAATACCCTGATTTTGATCATGTAGTAATGCAAATTTTCCTGTTTTTGCTCATTTACATCATGTGCTGACCTACTTTAACATGCGTGACATAGATATCTATGATTTGCTGAGAGAAATAAGGAAAAAGAGTTACTATTTGTTTTCTGTGCTTTGTAACTTTGCAGAGAGTTGCAGCAAAGTATCCTGGTGATAATGATCGTATGCGTCGTATGTCACTCATTGAGGAGGGCGGACAGAAGAGGATCAACATGGCCCATTTGTGCATTGTGGGTTCCCATGCTGTCAACGGCGTGGCCCAGATACACTCTGACATCCTCAAGGCAACTATGTATGTCCTGAAAATTAACTTGCATAAAATGGTGGTACAACGAGCAAAATACAGTTTTATGTGTTGCATCTGTACAAATATTCTATTTCTAAACCCCCTGGTAAAATAATTTCTCGCGCTGCTGCATCATCTGTGTGTTCTGATGTATTTGATGCTTCACTCTGTTTGCAGTTTCAAGGACTTCTATGAAATGGAGCCACGCAAGTTTCAGAACAAGACCAATGGCATCACTCCTCGCCGCTGGCTGGTGATGTGCAACCCCGGGCTGGCGGAGGTCATCGCCGAGGTTAGCTCTGTTACACTTCACACAAATATCACTAAAAGCTCAAATGCCTTCACTTTACCTTCTCTTTGCCTCCGTTCACAGAGAATAGGTGAGGACTTCATCCGTGACCTCGACCAGCTGCAGGCTCTTCGCGACTTTGTGAATGATGACGCTTTCATTCGTGATATTGCCAAAGTGAAGCAGGTAATTAATTGATTTTTATTCTTAGCTTTGCAGTTAATGTGTCACTTTGGGACTGAGTTAAATAGATAACCGTGAATAAATAATTAAGCATTTTTGTAATTAATTTTGTCAGTATACAGTAGCTACTGCTCAACAGCACCAAGAGGAGTGAATTCACATCATTTGTAGCTTTTGAAAATAAAACACATACTGTTCCATGGTGCATTGTGCATACAATCAGGCAACAGTTCTCAAATGTGCAGACCTTTTCCTCTGTGATCAGCCACTAACTCAATTAGTGGGTTTTACTTACGATGGTGCATGTGTTGCTCTGCCTTTTTCTCTATTATCAGGTTGTAAATTATCTTACTTTGATGTGATGAAGTCCATCTTTTGATATCGCAGGAAAACAAGTTGAAGTTTGCTGTGCACTTGGAGGAGCACTACAAGGTGAAAATCAACCCCAACTCCATGTTTGACATCCAAGTCAAAAGAATTCACGAATACAAGAGACAGCTGCTCAACTGTCTGCACATCATCACCTACTACAACCGTAAGTGGACACCTTTAAAACAAAAAAAAAAAATTCACAAAATGGTATTTGTTTACTGTAATTTCTTCGTTTCTCCACCACAGGCATCAAGAAAGAGCCTAACAAGCAGTGGACTCCAAGAACTATCATGATTGGAGGAAAGGTTTGTAGTTTAACGACACATAACTTTTAAAACAAAAACCTCACCCTCCCAGTTCCTGAAATAAAGGAATGGTTCACTAAGGTAACTAGTAAAAGAACATCCTGTGTTTGTCAGATCGTTGAAAACTAGCCAATTACAGATAATCTGTCACAAATTTAGTCCCTCAACATGGCCACTACTACACAGTTTCCAAGCACGTGATTGTCTGTGCTCCTTTGTACAGATGTTAGAGGTGTGGCTTCCTATAAAGCATGTAACCGACAGCAATGTACAAAAAGCTTAAAGATGTTTTAAACAATGCAGGTTAAACTTTTCTTACATGACATCTCTTACTGTTTCCTTCATGTAGGCTGCTCCTGGATACCACACCGCCAAGATGATCATCCGTCTGATTACAGCTATCGGCGAGGTGGTCAACAACGATCCCGTGGTCGGAGACCGTCTTAAAGTCATCTTCTTGGAGAACTACAGAGTCACACTGGCAGAGAGAGGTGCCCTGTTCTCAGACTTTTCTCTCTCTCTCTGTCCTCATGCTCATCACCCTGCTCATTTCCTCTTTTGCAGATGTCCCCAGCCAGGATTTTTTTTCAAACACGGCATAAAATACAAACTGAATGCTTATTAGAGTCCTCAACACTCTTTTTCTGTCATCTTTCAGCCATCCCCGCAGCCGACCTGTCAGAGCAGATCTCCACAGCCGGCACTGAGGCCTCTGGCACTGGCAACATGAAGTTCATGCTGAACGGCGCTCTAACCATCGGTACCATGGATGGAGCCAACGTTGAGATGGCAGAGGAGGCTGGCGAGGAAAACCTCTTCATCTTTGGCATGAGAGTGGATGACGTCGATGAGCTTGACAAGAAAGGGTATTGAATTAACTCCAATCTGTTCTATATCATTTAAGTTGACATTGACATATAACTGCCAGTCCCAAAATATTTGTGCACAAACTCAAAACTAATTTGACCTTGATGTAATCCTACAGAGGAATATCAAGGGAGCAGAGGCAAGAAAAAAAAAAGGTTCATCCTCATCTTTTTATTCGTGCCACTACAGTATATAATGTCTTTGCATATAAGAACAGTGTGCTACCTGTCAGATATATTTGGTGAAATACCTCCAAGATATTCCAACTGTCAAGGCAATTTCATATCAATGCAGTGAGCTCCATGAGTTCTGACTGTACAGCAGCTTGGCGGTCTCTCATGGAGGTTTGTGTAACGGTTACCAGATTCGAGCGTCTTCTCCAAGTTGAAGTTTTCCATCCTAAAACGGTGTCGCCTCAGGGAGCGTGCTAGTAATTCTGTTCAGGCACTGACTACTACTACAGCAACAAGCATGTGCTTCTGCTTCACTCTGAATGTGTGTCTTTTTTTTTTTTTTTTCAAATTCTGCTCAGATACCACGCTGAAACGTACTACAACCGCCTGCCCGAGCTGAAACAGGCTATCGACCAGATTGCTGGAGGCTTCTTTAGCCCAAAGCAGCCTGACCTGTTTAAAGAAATTGTCAACATGCTGATGCATCATGACAGGTAAAGACACATCTAACATTTGCAGCCTGAGGCGCTCAGACACACACATACAAATAAGAACGTGTATAAACTTGCATGATGGTACAAAAATAGGAAAGGAAAAAAACAAAACAACTTGCAGCCTTTTGCATGCACATTAACATATGAACACATAATAGATGCATGCCCTTATGTGAACACCATATGCATTCTCATTGTACAGTGTGTCTGTTATATAATTCATTTTATGACTGAGTTCATTGCATCCTTTTCTGCACAGATTTAAGGTCTTTGCTGACTATGAGGACTACATTAAATGTCAGGAGAAAGTTAATGCTCTTTACAAGGTATGTTCATTAACAGGGAATGTTCATAAAAGTGGTTTAACACATTTCGAGAAAAGCTTTAATTAGTCTCACCTCTAATGGACGGAGACTCAAAGCTAAGTGACACAATAATCACCAGTCTTATTTCTCACCCATGCATCATTTTCATCCCCACATCAGAACCCCAAGGAATGGACCAAGAAGGTGATCTACAACATTGCCGGATGTGGAAAGTTCTCCAGCGATCGCACCATCAGCGAGTACGCCCGGCAGATCTGGGGCGTGGAGCCCACGCTCGAGAAACTTCCAGCCCCTGACGACAAGCACTAAACTTTCCCCACCCGTATCACAACATCTGCACCATAAGAATCTACACGGTAGATAGTGTGCATCTGGTAAAAGCCCCCACAAACCTGCGTCCACAAGGATTAGCATCAAATGCATCCTGCATTACACTGTGTCTCACACAAACTCCTGGACTGGCTTAGTTTCCATTTTTCATACCTGCATGCTGATGGTTTGACAAAACTGTTTCAGTTATCATCAGGGATGCAGATAAAGCTATTTACAGTAGCTGCCGTAAAGTGGTTATTAATGCTTTGTGGTGGGTTTTTGAGAATTTATTGGTGATATTTTTTTTTTATTCAAAAATAGAAACTCTTCTATTTCCACTCAGACCCATTCTGAATAAAATTTGTTTGAAAAACCAGAACAGCCTGGGTGACTTTTTTCCTGGAAAAGCCAGGCAATGTTGTAAAAAAAATAGCAAATTTCCCAACATTTCCCAACACCTGCCGATGTTTGAATATTTGCTATTGACAAGGAACACTGAGAACTTTCTCTATGTGTGATGTTTACATTCGTCTCAGGTAATGACTTCATAGTCTGAACTGACCTCAGGACTGTGACTCTGCATAGGATTTCCAGATCAGATTTAAGAAACAGTGAATGGATTGTTAATTTAACAGTGCTATATTAATGACGTGTCCTGCAGTAAAACTACACAAGCTCTGTAATGGAGAAATGAAGAAACAAACCACTCACATGAAGACACGGAGTGGAAGCACTTCTCGATCCTTGTAGTTATCACATACAGGTGCTCTCTGGATACTTCATGTGTTCTGGGTTTAATCCATCTTATCAAGGGCTCATTGCATGAGGGAAGTATAGTCTCGATCAAAAAATATAAAACGCAAGCCTCCCTCATAAAGCAATCCAAGGCACACTGTAGGGTTTGTGCAAAATTAACATGCCTTTATTTTACATGGCAAAACAGATTTAAGAGACCAACATGGTGAAACTCACATTTCTTCATCATCATCTGATGAATGAGACTTGCATTTTAGATTTTTTTGATTGCGACTATACTTTATTTATGCAATGTGCCCTGCACAAGATGGGTTAACCACTGACATGATTCTGTCTGGCCTCTGTTCATTCAGTTTCCACAACGACACTTATCTGTGAAAGTGAAGGCAAGATTCACTATTGATGTTGACTCTGCATTAGTGGGTAATAAATCACTCATCTGTCGGGTTTTACAGGTTAAAAAAACACCAAAAAGCATGAACACCAAGACAGAAGATGAAGCTTTTACAACAGTGAACTGACAAAAACTTACCAAAACTGAAGGTGCAGATTGAGGGAAATCCAAGTACTAAGGGCAAACACTACAAAAACAGGATGACTTGAGGAATACAGGTACAGAACTTGACGAGACACAAGGAGCAAAATGCAGGACTGGGAAACAGACGCAGATGAATTGACAACTCATAGAGGGAGATACACTCAAAAACACCAGTGAGAGGAAAACAAACACAGGTGCAACTCATCCACAATCAAACAGGGCGGGAAAGCAAACAAAGACAGGAAGGGGAATAAGCCTCACACATGAGGCGAAAACTCACAAAATAAAACAGGAAACAGACTTAACCACAATGCAAATCATGACATGATTATTTTAAGTGAAAAAACACCATACGTAAAGGGTTAGCTTTATGTTGTTGTATGTGCTAAGGCTGTAGACAGCAGTGATCAAACTACAGATTGCAGGAGTTGAGTGTTACCTCACCTTTCACTCAGGACCTATATAACTCTCACATACTGATTAACCTAATAACAGACTTATTTGACCACAAGGACGACAGACATGTCATTATCTGTTACAGATTCTGACATCATGTGGATTCCCCTCCTCTGAAATCATATCAGCTTAGAAATGCAGGGGGCATACTGATAAAATTCAGGAAGTTAAAAGGATGAAGTTAGGGTTAAAATGATCACCAAAGGTGTTATAGATACCAACTGGGTAAGGTCAATAAAGCAAAAATAGGACAAGATTTAAGTAGAGCAAAACAAACATAAACAAATAAAAAGGCTAAGTCTGTTTGATCAGGCCAGGGCCGCATGGACTCGGGATGACAACACCGACACGAGACCAGACAGCAGCATTCAGGACTTTGGCACTGTGTCAGTGAGGCCAGCGCTCTTATCCGCTGCACAGGTGATGGGGTGCAGTCAGAGGCACTAAAGCGGGTCTGATTGCCAACTGTTATCTTGGGCTCTTCCTGATAACACACTGAATGTTTTTCACAGTAAATCCCCCCAGGGATTTACTCCCAAACTATGAAGCACAACATCACCATTAAAAAACAGCACTTGTCTAAATTCTATAGTTACTTTTTAAAAAATAAAATGTTTTAATTGTTTTTTTTAATTTTTAAGGATTCCTTGCTAGATTTATCCACAAATGAATGCAGGGATTGTGTGTCAGCCAGTTTAAGATGTTTTTGCAGCTTGGCCTACATATTTGTCCACAGATCTCCTAATGGGTTAATCGTGGCTGGCAAAATACTTTTTTTGAGATGTCACTTCAAATATCATCTAAGGTTGTTTGAATTTGCTTTTAAGGTCACATGTGAATCCTGAAATCTTGCCTGTAGCTGGAAGCCACTTGTACTCTTGTGTGCTGTGGGTAGAAAGGTATATTAGTGAAAATGAAGTTCTTTTATTGGCCTGTTGGAGGAGCTGTTGTTGCCAGAGGTGAGAGGAAGAGACAAAATGCTAACTGGACCTGGCGAGATGCATCATTTTCTGTCCTGCTATCCAGCTGTGTGCCCTGACTTCATTTTACTCTTCAGTTGTACCTTTGGTGACAATGACACGTGACTGATTTTTGTGGCACACACACACAAGATGTCGCCTTGTAATGACCAATACCTGGTGGAGAAGAAATTACTACAGCAGAAATATTGTCACAGTTC
>JAPXVT010000007.1:14923851-14934437 GCA_029823135.1 Acanthurus reversus | reverse complement strand
CACACGTTCACACTTCTCACTGTAGATCTACGTGTTTCTTTTTTTTTTTTTTGGACTAAATCCTGAGCAGAATGAAGCTTCATCTTCCCACCCTGACAACTCACTTCACAGTCAACCCTCTCCTCTCACATAATCACAAACACAACAGATGCTGTTGCTGCCTGTGCTGCAGTACAGCAGTGTGGGTGGGGGCAGGGGCCCAACAATAGTTGGACTGATATATAAAGCAACTGTATTCTCCACAACTCATTTTAAATTATAAATGATACCTTAATGGTTTGGGGCTTTAATCAAGGACAATTAGACCCTGCGAGCTGTGTAGAATAGCACCATTGCAAATGTCAGTTAGAAAGATGCTGCGTTTGTTATGATCCTCTGAGTCTATTGTTGTATTCCTTAGTTTTGATCCATTCACAATGGGGCCTACATGATCAACAATCTTATTCACCTATAGAAGTCTTCATCTGCTCAGGCATTCAGTAAGCACAATCATGAGAATTCATTTTACAGTAATTTATGTAAAAAAAACATTTGAGATGGAAAAAACATGAATCTTGACTGATGCTTTTTGCTTTTCCAGAGAAGAGCTTGTGCGAGGTTGAGGTCGACTCTTCGTGTCTGCGGGCTAAATGATGGAGCAAAGATGATGTGTGATAAATAATGTAAAAAGGAAAAAACAAAAGGGAAACGAATTTGCTAAATCTGAGGTTTCCTTCTTGCGTTCACCAGCAGCCATTTAAAATTGGCACGCCAGATTATGTCACATTTCTGACGCCATAAATAAATCATATTCTTAAATGATACTTGTGTTGGTCTTACAGCACATTGTCTTCATGGTCTAGTACTTAAATGTGCTTGTATATTTACACTCTGTAATTCTCCCGCTCTCAACCACTGAAGCACTTTTCTGGAAAAGGTAGCAGAAAACAAGAGCTAACAATGGAGAAAGATGAAAATAGCGGCAGACAGAAGAAAAACATGACTTTAGGTACTAAATATAGCATTGCATGCTCACATCACAGCATCTACTCCTTCAAGAGTAATTCAAACCAATAACACAGATACTATATTTCATAGTTCAAAGTCACATTTCTATACTAAAGATGGGATGATGCAAGAGACATGTACAAGATCACATACATGAATAAAAAGCGGTGAGATGGAATGTTAAAGGAAAAGACAGACTTTGGATTGGACAGATGGAGAGGAAGATTTAGGGAAGACATCTGGAAGCTACAAACATGATACATCATGCTTGTTACAGATGGAATGAGGAATCAAAAATCAGTCCAAAAAGGGGGGGAAAAAAAAAAACGCTACCATGAGTAAGAGGGATAGCTCTACATTTTCATTGCACATGTATGAGAGGTGATGACATCCATGTTAATGATGTTTGATGAAGGATCAGTTGCATCGACTCAGGGTTTGTCATTACAATGAGTTATGGCAGGACTGATCGACAGATCGATCGGTTAATCGAGGGACAATATGATTCACAGCGTAAAACCACAGACGGGACGGGAGCAAGTCAAACGGAGGACATCTATTTAGTAGCTATGCTAGGACTGAGAATCAAAATGGATTGTTTCATACCCATAAATTCAATCCCAAGATGCTCTGCCATTGCAGAGGGTTGACAGTTGGAAGGAAAACAAAAAAGAAACAAAAGACCAGATTATGAGAGCAGCACCTTCTGACATAAAGTCGAGCAAACAAAAATAGGCATTACAGCAACTGACACAACAAAGCAATTGTGAGAGTAACGTGGTCAGTAACGTCAAGGACAAGACACGAGGACACACTTGAAGCATGCAACACACACATTAAACCACACTTGATAAAGCTACAACTTTAATTTGATGATTTTCATGACTGAAAAATGAATGAATGAATGTTCCTCTTGTGTAAAACTGTATGTCTCAACACAGTCTGATGCTACAGGAGGTGCATACAGATGTTGAAAGAGGGTTCAGGTCTGCGGATAGTGCGATTTCATTACATAACCAAACAAAATCTCCTATTGGGAACAGGACATTTTAGGCACAGAGCCACTCTCATTACTACTGCATGGGAAAAATATGCGTCATCTGCTGAGATTACCTGAGCTCTCGGTGCTCTGCTTTCTAAAAACGCTACACTGTCATTTCCCTGAACACACCCATCACATGAACAGGCAAGTTAAAAGGAGTGTATTTGTAAAGTATCGCAGTAATCACGCTGAATGGGAAGAATTATAGTCGGACTTCATATTATACGGCAGAGTGAGGCCATGGGGAGGCTGCACCAACCAGCTGAGTTTATATCTCTGGCAGCTCCCTTGCTTTACTTGGGTTGAAGCAAGTCCCAGCTGTTCTTATGACAACAACCTCTTGTTAAACTAAGTCCTCATGGCTGAGGAGCAGAAGCCATCCTCTTCCCCTTCATTATCTCCAGGGGATGGGAGGCGCCCCTCCAGGAGATTGGTCTCTTAGCATGGAAAGGATGTGTGTGCATTCACATGTGCCTGCTCTCTGCGAGAAAAGATGATTTATTCTCCTTAATTGCGAGTGGAAAATGTAAAATATGTGAGGCTGCTAAAGCTCGCCACATCCACCACATCTATCATGTCTGGAATCAGCTTCCATATCCTGATTTCTACTTAGATTTGCCATTTTAAATGGTTAATAGCCTATGCAGAAAAATATTACATCGTACAGTTGGACTAAGTGGAGGCTAAATCTTTGATATTTGAAGGTACAGCCTTTCATTAAGTTTAAATGTGATGCCTAAAATTTGAAATTATAATTCATCTCGCAAATTCTTCCCATGAAAGTGTCACGATGGACAGAGACACTTATTTTCATAATGTATTTTACACATACGAATGCATCTGTCTCAACTCTGGTTTCATCAAATTTAATTTGTTTTTTACTATCTTCTTTCAAGCCTGCAAATACTCAGGTAATTAATTTAAACATGCAAGCATTTAAACCGAGCAATCAAAGCCTGGTCTGTGTTCATGTGGCTGGATGAGAACTGGAAATAAATGCTGTTCTTGATGCCGTCGCACAGCTGCACTGAAGTTAAACAGAATGCAGAAAAAGCGGGTGAGCGGAGGAAAAAGCGCTCCCACACACCAGCGTCTGCTGTGCCAAAAAAACAAGCAATTTCAGCACAGCGCATTACGACTTAATGTGAGGTGAAATTACTTGTAGTTAAAAAGGGGGTTTTCACATTGTACTCCGAGCCAACATACAACAAACAGTGTCTAAACGCTGCAAGTCAGACTACAGGGATGAGACTCCGTGCGCAGCATCAGGCGGCAGCAGATGCAGTCAGTCATTTTCTAACAGTAACGTTAAATTGAACTGCAACCACATGGGCTTGCAAAGACATGACACAGACAAATACGTGAGAGATTCTTAGCTATTATCCTGCATGAATTATAGACTTTGTATTTAATTCTGTATCATTATTTTACACACTCTTTTCTCAGAAAACCAAGTTCAAGCCGATGTGAAATCTGTTATTTCAGGTCACTCACGGCTTTGAATATCACTTGAGATATTTTACACATAATCCATCAACAGTGTGTAAACCAATGAAGGCTGCAAATGATAATCTAGATAAGCATGACTCCAGACCACGTGGGTGGCTTTCAAATAGAGGAACCTTAAGGGCAAGAGCGATCAAGCCGCAGTTCTTTACAAACCGTCATCTAATCTCGGTATAATTCTGCAGATGATGGATGTGTTTGCTTGATGTTGCTGTGCGGAGCGGTGCAAGGTTCTCTTACCCCGGGCGAGCAAAGCTGTTTGACACAGCACAAACTCTGTGCTGAGGACATCTGCTGTGAGAGCACCATTTTGTTGCTACTTCTAAAGCCATGCATGTTTGCAACGAACGCAATCTGGAGGAATGCTGTACTTAACAATGTTGGGTTGTTACTAGAGAGTGACTATCTGACGTCTCAAACATGCTTCGGGCTGATTTGACAGTGAAAAAGTTGTGCCTCTTTTTTCTGTCTTTTTTCTTTTCTTTTTTTTTTTTTTTTACTGCTTTGCATATCTTGAAGGAATGTGATGTCCAGCTTGTACGTGCATGTATGTTCTCCTTAAAGCAACTGTGATCCACAGAAAAAGAACACACACAATTCAGATATTGTCTGTAAATGAACCCCAAGTTATCTCCAAGATCAAACCAATTTAGTCATGAAATTACATTCAACCTGTCTGCAGTTTTGTCATGTTGGCTCATGAATTACATACATACTGATAGATTCACAGCCACATGCTGATAGATGCACAGCCATTAAAATGATTCCACAAGCATATATTTATGAAGAAATACTACTGGTGTGTTTGGAATGCAAAGCAAGGAGCCTAAAATACAAGCAGGAGAGACCAAGGCTACATTCACACTTTCACGATCTCCATTCACACTATCGGCACAGTCATACATGCAAATTCAACAGTGGCAAATATTTATTTGCATGTATGACTGGGGCAAAATGCACGCGGAGTTAAAATTTGATTTTTGCCTAAGCAAGGGATGCATCCTTGCATGAAAACCTAAAACACATGACCTTTCATGTATACTGGGCATGTGCTTTGCAAGGGGTTGGCTGCAGCAGTAACAATAGCAGCAATAAAAGGCTTCCCTCATGAGCTCCTGCACTGCACTGTTGCACCTAATTTACCTGCGCCAGTGGTTTGGTTGCATTGCTGCAGAAAATATGCTGGTGGAAGAACCGCAATGACAAAAGGCAAGACCAAAAATGTCTTTGCTTTGACAATGAAGAGGTGGAACAACATCAGCAACGCCTGTATTTTGTTATCCGTGTTGGATTAACCGCCGCATAGTCAGGATTCTAAATACACACGTAGACTGTTTGTTTTCCTCTGGAAAATGGTCACATGGCAGGGGTGTGATGAATCAGGACACGCCATGAGAGATCATATCAGGACGCAAACACAGGCTTCCAAAAGTATCTGTTTTTGCATGTTCATACTACAAACAACCAAATTTTCAGACTAAATCAGAAGCTGGGTTTCCATCAGCCTGTTTTCATGTGCATTTTTGATTTGCGCATAAAATGCCTGAATAGAAAAACAGACAATTAAAAAAAAATCTCGAAATCTCGTGAAAAAGTTTTTACGCTTGCGGAAGGCGGAAAAATTGGCGCCTCTACAAAGGGTAGATGTTCGTAAGTGCAATGGAAACAGATTAAGCGAATACAGGATGAGATTTAGAAATCATGTGACCTAAACATCACTCCGATGACAGTAGTCCTCTGCACCGGAGAAGCAATGGCGGCAGCGAGGGACGAAAACACGAGATATGTGTGGACTGGTGAAAAAACTTTGACATTTCTTGACTTCGACTGGCTCTTTGTTGTTGCATTTTCCCTCATTTTCTTTCCTTTCCGTTTGCGTTTGTCTACTTGCGCCTTTTTTTTAATAACATCATCACATTGCTTTGTCTTCTGCTGCTGTGGTAAATGACACCTGATTGGAAAATGTTGCGCCACCTACCGCTTATCTCGCTGAACTTACTCCTAACATTTGTATGACAATAGTGGATGGAAACACATATAAATGCGCATTTCAAAAAATTCAGTAAAAATTTGCAATATATTTGAATGGAAACCCAGCTAGAGTCAGCAGCATTTATAAAAGTCTGTCTTCTAGGGGTTCTAAAATGCCACAGGAATGGTCCCCAGGCATTTATGCAGCAAAAGTGCTTAAAAACACAAACATAGATGTAGCGTGTGGATGTAGCCTTAAGTCTGAGCTTGGGTTCATTAGATTCCTTCAGGTGTTGGTCCTTAACAAACATTTCCTCATCCGTAAATCCAGTGCACCACCTAACACACCTAATCATTTTTCAAGCATATTTAGTTAATGCTAATGGTTCAGCCGTGGCTTCCATCCATCAGCTCTGATGGGATCATACATGCTCGTGTTTGCAGCTCATTGCATCATTAGTAAGTGAGCTAATAGGTAAGGTTTTAGTAATTGTTTTGCCATCAGACAGTGTTGTTACATGCAGCCTTCTCTGCAAATCAACTTCCACAAAGCATCTAAATTCAGCTGCCTACTTGCTGTTTTCAAACTTACTATCAGATCGTATTCTGAGAGTGCACATGCAAGACACTGCGAGTTAAAGGGCACACAATCTCACATGCAGACCAAACACAATAACAGACTCCATGAAAACTATGCCAGCTTGCGAGTGAGTCATCAAAAGGAGGCACAGAAACAACGATTAGGTAATCTCAGGAAATTAATGCATTCTCTCGACACTCAGCATGCACGCGACACAAGGACAGTCTGACAGAGTGACAGAAGAGGAAATTGACATACGGTAGAAACTGGCCATAACGTAGGTTTGACAGCGATCACCAGTAAAGTCATTTGGACACCTGATGGAAAGAAACAAAGCCACAAAAGGAGAGAGGGAGGTGGAGGAGGAGGTGGGTGGTGGATGAGTGAGAAAGAGAAGGAAAGTATGCGTAAGAAAAAGTGAAGAGGGAGGGGTACGGGGGGAGGGAGGGGGGCAGAGAGACACAGAATTAGAACAACAGCACAACTACAGACAGCAGAAGCAGAGTGTTCCCATGGATGACACCACCATATAAATGGCGTAGTGCCCAGCTCATTGCGTGTTGACCTGAGAAGGAGAAAGAGGAGAAAGAGGAAGAGAACCGGGGGGGAGGAGTGGGGGGAGGGGGAGGGGGGCAGCAGGAGTCCACAGAGGTAATCCAGTACCAACTGTGTCTCTGTTCTCAGCTGCACACATCAGGTGAACATACTTTTGAAAGGATTGGGCATGTACAGCCGCAGAGGCTCAGTCTGTAAGCATCGAGGGCCGAAGTATCCGTCCGGACATCTGGGAAGGAGCAGACAAGTGTTATGAAAAGGAAAAACACAGGAAGTGAGGTGCACTGCAGATGTTACTGTGACTTTTAACATCACATAGTGTCACAGTCCTTAAACCTGGAAATGAGTTGGCATTGTAGCACTTCAGTCAGTGGGTTTTTCTGAACAGAGGGTTTTAGTTGATGCCTGAACTAAAGTCTGGGGTTAAAATAAGCTTAAAAGACTTTCACCTTTTGTTCTCTGATATAACACACACCAGTTAAAACACCATGATTTTTTTAACCCTTTGCATGTCCTAGAAAATGCAGTTACTAACAAGCGGCTGAATAAAACTACAGAGATTGAGCATCATCGTGACCAACATGCTAACTTATCTACTTTGTCTTCATACTTTACAGTGTTTATGCTTGCACTCCTACAAACTAACTTAAACTTTCCAGTCTGCTGACTTATCAAGTTATAATGTGTGTGTGGTATATTGTAATAGGAGGCTCGGTAGTGGCGAAGTCTTGTAACTGTGATGTAGTCTGTTATAGCATAACGTTGGACCTTCACCACTGATTATTACATTTAAGCTCCAAAAACCCTCATAGTTGTGTTTGTCGGTGAAAACTGTCTTGCTGAACAAAACATGTCAGTGTCCTAAAGCTTATTTCCTGCAATAATCCAAAATCTGAAGGAAAAATTCTGTTGGTTATTTGTTGAGGGAATCAGGGTGATGCTAAGTTCTGGGCTGACATGCAAAATTACATTATATGGCACTCTATTATCAAAGGTCACAGTGAATTCATATGAAGAGAGAAAAAAGAAAAAAACACATATTCCAAAGGTGACCCATATGTAAATGTGTTCACTGACACACCGCTCAAAAACTAGTGATGACTGTGGGCATCTGTTTTTTTTCTCCTTAGAAATAAATGACTATTGCTATCAATAATAAAAGTAACAATAATTATTATTATGTCAAGGAGAAGAGTATTGTGCTAGGATAGAAAGTGTATGAATATAATTTTAATCAAATCAACTGTTTCACCATCTATAAAATAAAGTTAAGTGAAAAAGAAAAACAACAACAACAACAACAACAGCAAAATGCTACTAAGGGACCCACAGGGCTACAAGAGATGCAAAATAATAAAAGGCAAAGTTAACAAATGATGAGAAAAAAAAAGCAATTTGGGCTTCAGGGACTCCGACAGCAGACAGCCATTCTGACCTCAGTCTGTATTTGTGCGTAGAGGGAAGCAACAGTCATGCAAAAAAAAATAAAAATAAATACAACATGCACTGCTTTGTCGTGGTCAATAAATCAATCCGAGGAAGCCTGTGCAGCAAAGCTGAAACTGGGCTAATGTGGTTTCTTCTCTTGGTGCCTTTCAGAGGCCTGATAGCTGTGTTCATAACCTGCAAATGTGACAGCTTTATAACTGATGCCATCAGACAGTGATTTATAAAGTAGTCAAGTCAAGAGGAAATAAAACCATAAATTTGAATTTCAGCCTCTGAAGGGAAATACAGAGATTTTCTCAATAAAAAAGCATGAGTGGACGACTCTTTGCTTGTGGTTTAAGTAAAGATTTTTTTTTTTTTTAACGCAGCTTCATATTTTGGTAAATGAAGACAGACTACTGTATCATCACCATCAAGTGTGTTGGGACCATATTTCCTCATTATAATCCCATTAAGAGGAGCAGTCGGTCTTTTAGGGGCACCGGCATTCCACTCCTCCCAGTCACAACCAGACCACCAATCCAACAAAGGTCACTGCCTGAGATTTACTGGTTTCTCACAACGCCTCCCAGGAGCGCCATAACATTCAGCGTTAAATTACTCATTCTGACTGATGGTGCTTAACTGGGGGATAGCACCACCTAAACCAAAGAAGCTTGGCTAAAAGATGAAAGAAATAAACTGCCGCTACATAACTTAAAAATCAGATGAGCGTGCAAAAATCCATGGCAGTGCAGCTGCAAATTCAATCAACGCTCTTTTATCTTTAGTTTAAAAAGAAGAAATAAATCTTTGTCATCAATCATTATAACTTGAGCAGAAATAAACACATAACATTAAGAGGGTAAAAAAAAAATCAAAGCTTTAGCATGTGTATTCATTTTTTAAGTCCAACACAGAAGTGCTATTATAAAAGTTTTCATCGCAGCTTCTACCACAGATAATACGGCTTTTGTCCTGTTTTTTAGAGGAAATAATTCCCTTTCAGTGGAGACAGTCTGAAACCATTATTTGTTCAACTGACTGGTTGGACATAGAAAATTAATTTGCTATTTTTAATGTGAACTTTGTGGTTGTGGTTACTGTGTCTTGCGTAACATTAAATATCTTGCGGGATTACATAGACAAAACATCTAATTTCGAATTATTACCAGGAGCTTTACACAACTGTTATATAAGGTACAGAATTTTTTTATGTGTTATGGTCATAGATTTTTTTTTTTTTACAATTAATGGATGAAAAACATCTAACTTTTGTATTTTTATGTGTCCGCTAATAAAATTCCCAAACAAACTTTATTCAGACTTTATGCATAAAACATTTTCATGTTTCAGAAAGGCAAAAAATCTTTATGTACAACTCACATTTATAGAGAAAATCATCGGAAGACTTTTGTTTCCTTTTGCGAGTTACTTACTTTGGGTCATTTATTAACCTTCCCTCTCTCTCCAAAACAAAGTTTACACCTCAAAGTGAAGGAGCTGGTCTTTAAAGTAGGGCTTGCTGTCTGCAGGACTTGTTTAGCCAGTGAGTAATACCCACTGAAGCCTGGCCTATATTGAATGAGATGGCTGTGGGGCAACAAATCCCTGCAGGCCTTCACTGCATTATCCAACTTTTCTGGACCCATGCCCCGGCCGTGAGTGAATTAGCTGCAGCAATTGAGTTATTGCTGCCTCCAATTTGTACACAGCGTATTGAACGGCTGTTGCAGCCATGTCCTTGTTGCTTGTCGAGCATTCTTCCTTGGGCCAACTGGGCACAGGAGCCTCGCCAACGTTTCAGCTCTATAATCAACCAGCCGAACAACTTATGCTCTGATGACATATGGCTGAACAGAACATGCAACATAATGTTTGACAGCCATGATAGGAGCCAGCGTCCATATTTTCTGTTTTTAAATATACTGTCACAGCTACAGTTGCAGCGGTGCTGGGCTGAATAAAACATTATGGTTTCAATTTATAAATATTTTCTTAGCTGATTAAACTAAAGATTATGTTCTTCATTAATTGATGACTCCTTAAAATTTCTGAAAATATTTGAAAAAAGCCCTCTGAAAGCAAAAGTTATCATGTTTAAAATGTTTGTTTGGTTCTTTCTTTATTTTGAAACTAAAATCTCTTCAGTTTGATTTAAGAGATAAAGAAATTGATTTTCTGATAATCAGTCATCGCTGTATCAACTCATTGCTGCAACTCTCCATCTGAAAAGTTTGTCAGTGTTCTGAAAAACAGAAATAAAAAAAACGAGAGAAAGCTATTTATTTTTAATGATAGCTCCTTCTGAACATGGTTCCAACTAATGTTTCTCGACCTCGAGTCTAATACAAACTAAAATGTAAATGTCAAAGAAGAAAAAAAGGTTGTTTCTGTGATAATGTCAACCTGTTTTCCTCTGAAAAGCGGAGATACATGGTTCCTCCAGCACACTTTACACGTGGGTCTTGATCCCCTCTGCCAAGGACCTCAAATGTAAGCAATGATTCTATTTAC
>JAPXVT010000007.1:14846897-14862035 GCA_029823135.1 Acanthurus reversus | reverse complement strand
GGTTTCAAAATTCAGAGTTTTTATTTGTTGGATAAGCAGAGAGGAAGGGTGTAAACTGCAATCGCAGAGGGAAAAATACAAAATATTACAATTTTTTTGTTACATTGCTCTTTTGTGATCTTGAAGATTTTAAATGACCCCTGTATTCATTAAAGTTTTTTTTATTATCCAAGCAAGAAGTTCAGCAGCTTTTGAAATAGTCACTAAGTTAATTCAACAGGATCTGTGTCTGAGGGCAATAATTTTCTATTTTTGTTTCAACATTCAGCACAACTTCAGACAAGTTTATGTGTATGTACACGTCCTACAAAATCCTGTAGATTAAATTTTGTGCCCATTTATCAGACTACTTTTTCCGGTAACATTTAACTTAAATCAAAGTCTTTCTCAAACCTTAGCCAATGTCAATCCAGTACATTTAATTTAACAAAGTGAAAACAGGCTTTCTTAAAACCTTAAATAAAAGTGCTTTTGTTGCACAAACCTAACCACAGCCTGGACTTGAACCCTGCATTCTGCCATCAGATTCCTTAACATGCCCACCATCCATTTCAACCACGTTCCTGCGGCTCCAATGCGGTTTAAAGTGTCTCATTCAGTCATGTTCAGTTGTGAAATGCAGTGCAGGCATGAAAGAAAAAAAAGAAAAAATCATGCCCATGCACACAAATCCTATACATTAACTACATCACCATGTCACAAACTGACACGTACGTACGTCATATAATTATCAAGGTCATCTCACATCAAAAAAGTGCCACTGACTGCTTCCCACTTGCAGGCCCACCCACTATTAATTACTTTCATATTTCTCATTTTGTTAATGTTGCTGTGGCATCACATGCAGACACCAAATGTTGGTGTCGCTGTCTAAAGTAGACTGAAAGCACAAGACAAATGCAAATGCCTCTCCACCAAACCACCAAACCCACAAGACATAAATGTGTGTGACCTCTCTGAAAATTCCAGTCTAAATAGTTTTGCTGTTCCAAGAGCTGCTTTTATCCCATTTTATGAATTCGAGCCAGAGATTAATAGAGATTATTGGTTGTGACATTATGTACTAACTGTAAGACTAATCTGCATTCACACCACCAGCAGCCGACCCAGTCCCTGCTCCTCTGTCTGATGGCTGATTTCAGCCAGCTGTTTGCAAGCTGCAGTGTCGCAGCATTATTGTGCTGTAGGTGATACACATACCAACAATTTCAGAAAAGAGGGAAAATGTGATACAGAAAACATCAGTGTGTCTGCAATTATACAAAGGAAATGGAGACTTGTCTGTCAAGTTTCTATCACTGTGAATGCATGTAGCCTTGGTTGAAAGAAGTTAGTGGAAAGAACAGACATCTCATGCATATCTCTAAATGTGCATTAATAATCATACCTTTCCCTCTTTGCTCGAGTTACTGAAACTATAAAATAATAAGTAACATGCCAAAGTTACAGAAATCTATCTATAAACAGCTAATAATAACATAATGTTAATACTGTCAGGAGATAGAAACATGTTTAAAATTCATAATGCATATTTTGCCACTGATATTAGATGTGCAGATTTTCTATAATCAGGTTCAACTGAGGAAATAAAAAATCTGTTACTGACAAGCCATTTTGCTGGTTGTTTTTTTTTCCCAAACCTCATTTAACAAACATCTTTTCTGTGCACAGCATTGAAGATTTGTTTTTCTACCCTTCTTATCCAGCTAAAGAAAGTAAGCCCATTTTTTCTTAAAAGTCTCCATGAGACAATTCTGTTTTACAGCATGGAAACATTATTATCCAAAACATGGCTTTGGTGTGTATGAGGCAACCATTTAAAACAGTGGAAAATATCTGTCACAGTAGAGTGGGTCAACCACTCATGTAGAACTAAACTCATGTTAAACCACTCATAATGGCTGGTAGTACTTTAGTTCAGTGTTGCAGCACATCAGAGCAGAATTAGAAAGTGATAACAACTCAAAGTCTTGCGTATGTCATATCCAGAGCTTTTACAAACAACCCTGTATTTCTGTAAACAGTCTTTTTTTTATCAGAGGTATATCTTCTTGCTTTGAAATGTCAGACAAGTTGCTTAGACCTTTTTTCCAGACAGACAAGGTAAGACAGGTATGCACTTTTTAATTTTATTGGTGTCATGTTGAACTACAGTCCACTGTTCTAAGCTCTTTTACACATAATAAGACTCTAAACCACTGTGATTTTAACAAGACAGAGGTCAGGTGAGATTATTTTGCGTTGGCTGTCATATAGATGAGTTGTTTGCTGCTAATTAGCTTTAGCTAATGGCAAAAGATCTTTGAATAGCAAAAGGTTTGATGCCATATTTGCATTACTGCTCCACTTTCCTCTAGCAACAAGTTCTTACTGAAAAAAAGCCAGTCCAAATAACGTACACAACCTGCCCAGAACCAAGCAGGACAGACAAATTAGCTACTAGCTGGTGACTAAATACCCACCCAGCTAATGTTAACTTAAGACCAGAACACCATATTTCTGCCACACTTTGTAAAGACCAAAACAAACAACATTAAAAGGGAAACGAAAACTGGACTCACAGAAAATGGACAGAAAAACGACTACAAATGAACGCTAATGTTGGTCCGTGTCAGCAAACTGTTAGCTAAATTTTAAAGTGCTGTGTCTAAAGCTACTGGATTTGCTTCAGATTCTTGCTTTATGACATGGAAAATTGAGAATCTTCAGAGATACTGTCTGCTAATATATAAGTTAAGCTATAAATTTGTAAAATGATATTCAGTCAGCTTTATCTGTCACCTTGTTGTTTCTTGATATTTGTAACAGTATTTGCAAATGAAGCTTTTATCACGCTGTCATGTTAGCTACAGTGGTAAAAGATCCTGTAAATAAAGAAACACACATTAGCCTAAGCCAAAGCTCTTTACTAATGATAACTGTAGGGTATTGTGCTTTAAAACAATTTAAGTGATAATATGCCTCATAATATCATAAGTTTGTGTTTAACTGGTGAGCATGACACATTATTTAGCTCACTGTTCTGAGAAAGTGTTAGCTATGCTATGCTGATAAAATAGTATTATTTTCAGAGGTGGCAAGAGTACACACATTCTTTACTTAAGCAGAATTACAGATACTTGTGTTTAAACAAGTCTCTGGTAAAAGTACAAGTACTGACTCAATTTCTCTACTAACGTAAAACAGGTTCTGAAATGTACTCAAAGTGTAAAATTAAAAAGTATCCTTCTGAAGAATATTTCTGCTGGCCATTTCCGTGCAAAGCAAAATGAACCTCGCATCATATTAATATAACCTTAAGGCTATTAAACCCAAAGGTAGAATCAGTAGGATTTGTGCAAGTTGTTCCTAAACACACTAGAAAATTAGTTAATTGTTGAGTCTCATTCCCAGAATGTCAAATACTGACATTCTGGGTTGATAAAGCATCCTGAACAAAGCCAAAAAGACAACAGCATTAAAATTAAAATAGCAAGCCTGTTTTGAAAATGTGAGGAGTAGAAAGTACAGATACTTGCGTTTAAATGTAAGGAGCACAGGTAGAAAGTTGTCAGCAAAATGAATACTCAAAAAAGGACAGGTAGATTAACAAAATTTTTATACTTTATTACTTCTAAACTCTGAATATTTTAAGCAAATGTTCCAGCAAGAACTACACTGAGCTATCAGTGGTATGTTTGCAATAAAGTCAAGAGACGTATGCATGTTATGTCATGCCAGCAAAACATTTTGATTTACAGTTTAGTGTGTTATGAGAGTGAAAGACAGCTTAACTATGCCTGTGGCTCTGTAGACTAGATCCTCTTAACAATACATGCCATGTCTTTACCCTGATTATTGCAGGCGTGTATTAACTATACAGCAGTAGTTGATGCTGCACATTTATAGTTTTGCACAGCAGGATTGCAAAGCATCTGCACATGTCTATATGTTTGTTTGAAGTAGAAAAAATCAAATTCTGCAATAATTATACTATGGTATTAAAAGTTCGGTTTAAATAAAATGATCTAGAAATGTCAAAATTGTTAGACGGACTGCCTTGACTGATGCAATTTGAAAGGACTGCCTGACGTAAAGCGCTTCAAATTAAATGCTGAGTTAGAAGACCAAAGTTAAAGCAGAGCAGGAATTAAAATATCCTCAGTCGCGTATTAGCCATCTAACCTATACAAACATACATCATTCTTAAGAGCTTCACAGTGCTTTAAAGATTAGGTGAATCAACTCCTATGGTAGTGAACTAGACAAATTGTTACCTTACACAACACATATCTGTGGCAATCACGTTTCGACGAGGAAGGAATCAATTTTACTATGAATCTTCTGTTATTTCTGTTGTACAAGGCCAATATGACTGATTATTTAAATCTTTGTTGCAAGTTCAATACACTCAACTTAAGACGGTGAAAAGAGGGGCCGGTTTTTTCTCAGTCACAGGTGCACACATGTAGCATAACACCAGGGAGCAACAATAACAAACACAACCTGATGAAGTCCACCTCATTTAATATTTTGAAAGGGTATTAAAGCCAAATGACAGAATGGCGCCAAGCGCATCGCTTATTCGTATCGTCACCTCTGCTTTGTAACAGCTGTGCCCTGCAAACAGGTATCAGCCGTGATCTGAATTAGTAAATCTCAACTCTGTCATGAAAACTGATCTAATTGTGACTTCTGTCGACACAAAAGACAGAGACACGATATGTTCACACCCTCTCTCATGATGATAGTTTGCAAAATGATGTCTTTTTGGGAATGTGGAGTGACAAATGTGGATGATTGTGAGAAAGCGTCTGAAAGGAGAGAAAAACGAAGGCCCAATTGCTGTGGCAACGCCTTTTCATACATCTTATAAATATACATCAAGCAATTAGACCCTGTGAACGTAGAAAACAGCTCCCACAAACTTATATGATAACCTCAGCCAAAACAAATCCTCACTTCCAGCTGTTCAGTGTCATCAGCCTGTGCCTCTTCTATGGGCTAGAGACACTACAGCACTAACAGTTGAAAACACTTCAATCATTCTCATCTAAACGAACACACACCCTCAACAAAACAATATGTCAAATACAGTAAAGGACCACCTATGTCACAATCAACTGTTTGTAAAAGTGCTCTTGAATGTTCTGTTATGGTATGATGACTGACCTGTAGAAGCTTGTTGATTCATACTGCCGCCAGACAAACTTGTGGGCTAAGAGCAGAACCCAGTAGCCATCAGCTGCTGTCATTCATGTGCTATGTCTAGCTCTTCTAAGGAGCTCTCACAATTCACAGGAAGATGCATAGTTTGGGGCAAAATTCTGCCTGTTTATCACCTCAAAGCAGCAGCTGCGACCTGCAGAGGGACTTCACAGAGCCAGATTAGCGATAGGGTGCGCGTTCACCACAACATTGTTACATTAATTTACTTCAGAGAAACGCGTGGGCCTAATGAGCAATAAATAAACACTCACAAGAGTGAGAATGATTTGCACATTTGTTAATTATAAATATAAAGGCGGTTTTTGAGCCACTATTGTGTTACTCCTCGACTCAGATGACCTTTTTTGGAGACAGGTGTTGCACCAGTTTGTGCTGTTTTATACTGATACAATGCTCTCACCAGTCTGCATACACCCACACACATGCAAACACAAAATGCAATTACGTAGGTCTCCTCCGTGGGGTCTATGGATAGACAAAAAGCTTGGGGCCTCGCTTCCCACATTTGTTTCATTGTACAGACTTTGGATTTTGGATTTAGACTGAGCCATGAAGGACAAAAACACTATTGTTATGCTAGTTAGTAGGAGCTAAAAAACAGATGTGACACACTTGAAATTACAGTTCTAAGTACAGCAATGTCAGACACCAATCCAACTATGAACATTTCCACTCCGATTAAGGTAGATGTCATTTGCTTTTGTCATCTCATCTCTTACCCTCAGTTGATATGAAAAGAAGTACATCATGTATAATACAGCAAAGACGGACTCATCACCATGCTAACTGATGTGACATGATATGCTAACCTTTCCAGTCTTCTGCCATAGAAAAGGACTTAGTGTCTGAATGGATTAGATTTGACTTATGACAGATGACCTCTTGTTTCGTTACTTCCATAGAAGCCTACGACACATACCGAACAAGCTTAAAGAGAGGAGTAAATGAGGGCGCGCTGAGGAATAGGTCAAAGGGTCTTTGTCATTTCAGGTGGCTGTAATTATTCTGCAGTCTTCTGCGGACTGCCTCATATCCTAGCTATGCATGTATCTGGATAAAGTCTTAGGCAAACTCAAAGAAAAAAATATTTAAACAAAATTGCTGTCAAGATACACTGTTTGACTTGGATGTTCAGTCTGTGCTAAATTCTTTTTCCTTACAGTACAATATCAGAGACTATGCTGCAGTTCCAGTCAGACACAACATGATCTGCTTGAGACCCTGGCAGCCAGTAAGAGGCACAGATTTACAGATTTTATAGCTTAACATGAGCCTCTGTTTGCATGTGTTTGTTGTAATCTTTACCAGAAGAACAATATTTTTTCATGTCTCTTTTCTTAAGCAGGAAACCCTGAGCTCCCTGCTGACTGAGTCCCGAGGAAGGGGTGCAGGTGGTAAGCGCCATAGGTAGCTCATTATTTAAGCAGCCTTTAGGAACCGGAAGATAACAACTGCATCACTTTGAGGGCTGTACAGTATGTACATTCAGAGCCCTGGCTCACACACTTGGGAGCTTGTGCATGTGCATGAGATGGATTCAAAGGAAGTTTGGGCTTGGAATCAATGTTTGGGCCCAGACAAAGCTGCTTATGCAGCAGATCAAAGTTCAAGGAATCGTAATGGCCTGTGATGTAGTGATACGGTGTAATAGAGCTTAATATGAGGGAGAGAAGCGGGTATTGTTGTTTTTAAGTCCCCACTGAATAAAGGCAGGGGCTCGAAGGGAGAAGACGATGTCAAGGGACTGACTGTTTATCTGACTGTGTGAACGGCTATGTTTAAAATGCATGGTACTGGAGGAAGCAGGGTCAGAAAAGAACCAGTGATTAGATCAATTACACACTTAATTACAATGGCGCACCAGAGCAACATCTGCTATATTGTTGGGTACTTTGAACTAAAATAAAAGCAATCTACAGAGGCCCACAAAGCGGGTGTGGCAACTCTCACAGGTAATACAGTGAGGTGGTCATGCCAGTCAGCTGACGAGCTTCTCTAAGTGGCGGAAGAATTGACAGGGGATGTTTGGGCTGCTCAAGGAACTCAAGAGGTAATAAGGTCCATTTTGTGTTGCCTCTCTAATGGGATGATGAGTTTAAAAGCCAGAGTGAGTGTGGCAAAATCAAGAAGAGAGGGGAGCATTTGTGTCTCATGAGTAGAGGCTAAGAGGATTTAAGACGGCTGCAGTGCAGGGCACACATCATGTTCTAGGCCACAACACTTGAGTGCAAATACAAAACAGATTTTTTTTTTTTATTACATATGTGCCGCATACTTTGGCTAAAAACAATCATAGAAGACGAACTGCCTCACATTTAAAAGTTGTTTTGCAGGTTTATCATAGTGGTACATTTGATGTAGATACAAGTAAAAGAAATGGCGCCATGACAAGCACTAAGAGGTCCAGTCACAGACACTGACACTACTTTAAATTAAAGCAGTGGAGACTCCTTTTACCCTGGTGAAGAGCAAGAAAGATACTGTCTGCAGCATTTGACCTGTTGGCATGTGTCTCTAGTCTAGACCCATGAAATCTCTCACCAAACAATTCACAATTTCTAATACACAGATGTATGTCTGTGCATCCTTGAACATGTGCGCATTAATACATGTACGCTTGTGTGTATGCAGCCTTCTGCATCAGTACCGGGTGCAACAGTATGCTGCATTATTGCTAGTAGAGCCCGATCGATATGGAATCTTTGGTCAATACCAATATTAGGGAGTAAGAAAATTCTGATATCCGATATTTCGGCCGATATATTCTATAACCAATATTTCAAATGTGGTTATCAAGTACATGTAACAAAGATATGTTATGGAGGTAGGAAATCCAACAAACTTTCTTTCCAAACATCAGTATACTGACTAGAAAACATTTCCCGTATTAAAAGTCAAATAATGGACCGCCCTCTGCTGGACAAACTATATGATTACACCATTTTAATTCACTAGTCCAAGCTTTTTTCCAGCCTTAAATACCAGTTTAAATATCGGCACTTATTGGAGAACATATACGCCGATATCAATATATCTGCGATGGGCCAATATCGGCCGATAATATCAGCACACCGATATATTGGTCAGGCCCTAATTGCTAGTCAATAATTTCTATATGATCAGCCATGATTTTTCGTTTATGAAATCTTACAAGTCATGTGGTTGAGAAATATGTATTTGTATGTAGATATGTAATATAATTGTATTAAATGTTTTGTACACTGCCTTGGCAATAACATCACTTATTTGTTCAGATGTACACTGAGAGAGAGAGAGAAAGACGTATTTATTGAGCAATAGCCTAAATACTGCTCAATATCATCACTGACGAAAAATATGCGAAAGATAAGCAGATAAGATGAAGAAATAATGCCTTATCGCATATAAAATATGCCTCCCTAAGGGCGACATCTACTGACAAGAGTCCACTCCTGAACTAACTGTACATGAATCTTAAAAAAAGAGAGAGAGAACGAGAAAAAAATGTTAGTTGGTAAAACTTGGTCCTCGATATATTGAACAACACCCGCAGCGATTACAGGTCAGACCTACAACACACACTGCCCTCTTCCTGCACTTACAATGCAAGTGTATACAGCACTTGGACTACGACAGGATATGCCAAAGTGGGGGTATTAAAGCATTAAAGCAGGGCGGGAGTCTAAATATAGCCTAGGAACCAATTTGCTTAGGGCAGCCGGATTTTCCACACGTGATACCGGTGACACAGGCCGCTGTCCCTGGTCCTGAAATTGTACCGGGTCCATAAAATGCATATTCTCGGTGCTCATATAAGAAACCACGATCATTCTGAACTACTCAAACCTGCATGTGAAGCCTAGAAAGTGAAAGACGGACATAAATGTGCCTATAACGCTGAAATTATAATGCGGGTTTGGAGGATGCAGATAGTTCGATACACACAAACTGCAATTCCTCAGAAGCAACAGTGCGAGGCGCATGTCTGATGCAGTTCAGGGGAAGGAGAACGGGAGAGAGAAAGAGAGAAAGAGAGTTTGATTGATCATGTGGGCTATGGGAGCCTGCGAGAGTTGTCGAAAATTGCTGCATAGACGCCCCTTAGGCACCTATCTGGTACCCACTGGCTCCAAACCATGCTGTGGCCATAATAACCACAATTCACCAAAGTGCCTGTTACCCAAAGCCCGAAGACGGGGGCTGTTAACAGACCGTTCATTCTTCCGGGTTGGACTTCACCGGTAATCCACAATACATTAACTTACCGCAGTCCTCACACAATATCTTCCCAACATCCTTTTTTAGGTTTTTTCCACTCGTGTCCAGAGGCGCAAACGATGCTTTGAAAACCAAGGGCTCGTCAGTGGGGTCCATGAAAAAAATGTACTTGTGGTTCTTCTTCACTTTGGTGCACGGAGCCTCGGATCCAAATTCCCCCACGGTGACGAGCTGTTCTCGCTCCAGACCCCCGCTGTTTAGGGGCCAAACATCCAGCACTTTGACATTCACACGGTACGGCTCCGCGGAGACGTTCACAGGCGTAGACTGCACCTTGCCCTCGATCACCACGGCGGATTTGTTAGCCTGGTCCTGCAGGGAATTCAAACTCGGGGAGTAGCAGGCGAATGAGACCCCGATGACCAGCATGGATAAATGTACTGAATCAAGCCTCATGCCGCCTGCTTTGGCTCGGTGGTCGCTGGTCGCGTTGCGGCAGGGCTCTCTCGGCTGCGGGGCGATGGCGATGGAGCTTGGTTAAATGAAGAGACAGCAAGTAGGCTCCAGTAGCACGGCAGCGCGGCAGACCTTGCATAAGTGTCCATGCCATCGGGATCCGCTGCTTTTTCGAGTGATTTTCAGTGGGTAAACAGCAGCTTCGAAACGGGAAAACCGCGGGATGACGCTGGCTTTCAAATCCAGTCACTGCTTTTTGCTAATAATAAGGCATTGTAGACAGGCTAAGCACGGATTATGCGAATTCTCCCCTCCTGAAGATGCCCCCTATGCTGCCATAGTAGCCTTAACTGCAAGACGACGCCACTCTTATCTTTGCCCAAAAATTGCAGTGGTGGGGTACCGCTATGATGGTTTTCTGTATCATCTGCAGCGTGGAAAAGGGAAAAGACGCAAAATGCTGCAGTGAACCACAAGTTTGGTTGTCCGGTCGCAAAACATAAGCAACGTTTCATTCCAAAAAATAAAACAATATTTCTGGTCGGCAGCTATAACGCTAATACGGCGCCTTCCACCGCGGCTCTCTCTCCGCCTCCCCCACTAGCCACAGACGGAGAGAAAATAATGCCGATTGCCAAGGGGCTCCGTCAACAAAAACGCAGGATTGGAGGACTGAGATTCAGGCAACCGATGGACCAAAGGGTCGATCTCCTCACTCCCAAAACCCAGTTACTGTCTGTCAATCACTCCATGGCGGTGTATCAGCGGTGATCTCACGTTATAAAGAAACAAACGAAATCCTACATCCATGACCGTCCCTCCTCAAAATCGCATCTTACTGTAGCCAAGGCATCGCTCCAGAAATGAAACGGAATCACATCTTTTTAAAAAGGAAAAAGAGAAAAGAAAAAGAAAAGGCTGCCGCATATAGTCCGGTGGGTTTAGAAAAATCATACGGCTGCGATGACTAAGGCTGCGAAAGCGTTTCAGATTCTTCAAGAGACTGTTTTGAATGAGTTTTGCGTCTCATCCCATTAAGTCATGCCCTGCATTCAGGTCACATTCGCTGCTCTGCCTTAAAAAAAAAACTGATGTTGAAGCACCGCATTAAATCCATACGTCTGAAACAGCTGCATTATTGGGTGTCCGAAGCAGCAGAAATCAACTGTGAACAGTTCTGAAGGAGGAGATTCGGTTAAAGTGTGCTCCTTTGTGTTTTTGGAATGATAACCAAATGTGTTCATGTACAACGTAATTCTGAAACTGGTGCAATTTAAAGAGAAATGGGGCCTCATTTAATATGATCACACTCACTGAATATCACCAATGACAGTGTTGAAGTCGGGTTGTCTTTGTGACGGTTTGGCTTGGTTAGATTTGGTTCGGTTCGACTTAAAAGCCAAACAGAATGCGGCTACAGGATGTTGTACCGTCAGTATTCACAAAGAGCGACATCTGCTGACCACAGTGTATTTATGAACAGTTTGACACATGGGCCTACTTGTTGTAAATGCTGTTAATCAAACAGCAAAGCTGCTAAGCTTTGAAAAGCAAGGAAGCCGACCAGATTTGAATACGTGTCCTATAAAATATTCTCACATTGCACCGAAATTACACAAACAGGCTCCAGTCACAGTTCTGTACAATTTAGAGCAATACATGTTTGTGTTATGCTCGGCTACGCTTGGGAATTAATGAGTTTCGGGACATGCTAATTTGTGTTGTGTATTTATAAAACAAACAGCCTACATCTCCATATTTCCTCTGTGCGCACGCACGCACGACCTGGACGCTCTCCGTGGTGCTGAAACTTTACAAAGTCCATAAATGGGACAAAATGTAAAACACTGTCATGAGACATGTGAAGAGAGGTCCTCTACAATAAGTACAGTTATTAATAGTGACAAAAACACATGGGCATGCCCTTTTTTTGGTAAGAATAGCACCAAAACAGAAGCTGAATATGTGTGAATGCAACAGGCTTTTCCCTGAAAGAGTCAAATCCGCTTTGAAAGTGAGACAAACAACATAACTTCCGTATAACTGGGTGATGATACTCACACAGGCCACTTCAGACACTGTCCTCCATCACAGTGGCACATGACATTGCCCTCTCTCTCTCGCCATCAGAAGGCAGAGCTGCAATTCCGCCATACCGCCGGGGGGAGGCGCGCGTTGCCTTCCACCAGTGCGTGTTGACATCAGAGGCGAAGCGTGCGGCGTTGAACTCCTGCGTGTGTCGCTCTCCCCTGCCACGACTCGACGTTTCTTGTCCATCTTGTGAAGCAAGCAGACAGTCCAGCGTTCTGTCACGGAGGCCTCCGAGCGTGTTCACATGCGTCTGTCGCTCTGTCTCGTCCCCCGCTGCTGCACGCCGTCGAGGCTTTGAGGCGCTCCCACGCCTGCAGACTGAGCGGTGTAAGGTACGTTGTGGGATCTCGCTTGGTGGATGACGCTTATTTACATGTCGCTGGTTACTGTCACGCAGCGTTTAAATGTCCTAACGCACAACCAAGCACGTGTCATCGCTTCCGCACCGTGTCCAGAAGCATTACATACAGAGCATCTAAGTGCGTCTGATCTGACATTGTAGTGGAGCTGCGTTTGGAGCAGCGCCACAGCATTCCTGTGTCGGGATAGGGCAAAACTTTGTGAGGTGATCACAGCGGCTGCGTTTTACAAACTGCGACGACACCTTTTTGAGGGTGAAATCTGCGCTGGACTTGGCCTCATCAACCGAAAAGAAGTGGTTTTATGGGTTCATATTGATAATTTAAAATTTTTTTGAAGAATAAAGCAACCCACTGATTGATGGCAGATGCTTAAATAACAGGTTGTTTATGGTCTGTCGGAGCAGCTGATAACCCAGCGCACAGAGACGAGGTATGGCTGCAGCCTTTACATTCGACATAAATGGATCATGCACCATGGGGAGATTTTGTGTCAGAAAAACCGACTGAAATTCTAAATACTGATCATTTTGGGGACAATTGAGGGCCCAGTAGGAGAGGGATTAGGCCTGTTACATTTACAGGAAACAAAACTGATATCGAGGCCTGCAAAAACAAGACCTGGTCTGAGTTTAATGTAATAAATTCTATAAGAAATACTTGACTTTTTGCATGCACACGGACGTGTTCATCAGATAGCCTTCATCTAAATGGTTGAGAAAAAATAAATAAATAGACGCCTCACAAGAGTAGGCTAATAGGCCCACAGCAAAGTCAGCCGCTTCTTTGCTTTAATAATAGAGAAAAAATGCCAAATTAAAAGCTGGGACTGAATTAAATCAGACTGCAGTGACACTGACCTGTGTTACAACAAGGACAGTCGAGGACAAACAACGCAAACGGCTGACATTTCTGCAAAAAAGGCTCCTGTAGGCCTGCATCAGACTGTACAGTAATGATACAAGTTTAACAATCATTTGCCATATTTTCTAATTAGTTTTCACAGCCTACCGTTTTGTTTGAACCCAGGCTTACGTGAACGTTTATTATTGTTAAGATCAAAAATAATTCACTTACCTGAGCCTATACTGGATTTTATGTGACAAGCGGTGAAGATTGCCGTGGATCTGATCCAGCGACCTGTGAGGCAACAGAGAATATTTATAGGATATGAGTTTATATAACAAATGTAAACATAGATCGAGTTGAAATAAGAGAGTTAGAGAAAATGAGCCAACTTCTGTGGGCCCAGGCTGACCCATTCAGGCCGTCGGCATGTTCTCCTCCCTTCAGTATAAGGAAGAGAGCAACTAAAATTAATTGTGCAGAGAAGGTTCTTTAATTTAGCCCAAATATTTTTTTTTCAAACCGCGGATTTTCTGTAAAATTATGTATAAATAAATTAAAGTGTTTTATTTCTCATCATATTTTTATAGCGTTTTACAGCTAAAGGTTTTTAAAGAATATTATCAACAATTAGTTTTAATATTTGTATCCCTCTAATAGGATAGGGGGTTAGGCTTAATACAGGCTATATTATACTTTTGATTTGGACTTATTATTATTTGGTTATTAATTTTTTTATTTTTTATTTATTTTTTTGGTATAACAATAATGAACCACAACTGCAAAATGAAAATAATTATTTGACCTTTTGCGCTTCCTCAGCAATCTAACTCAATATGACAATTTATGGTCCTCCACGTCCATTTTATGTTTTCTGCTTAGTAACTATAGGGTTTTTTTGTTTGTTTGTTTGTTTTTTTTGTTTTTGTACTCAATGAATTGTGAAAAAATTTATAATATGGAGAACAAAGCAACATTTTGTCATATAAAGACATTTTATATAATATGTATGTCTTTATTTGATTATAATTGACTGTATGACATTAATCTAAAGTCATGAGTATCTATAAATAAAAAGATATCTGATGCGTGAACATTAGTTTCTGGGTTAGACTACCTTTATTTGTTTACTAAACTTTTTTCAGGACTTCAGACTGACTTTAGGACGCCTAAATTGAGGAAATGACAACGCTGAACAGTGGATTCAGAATGATTCTTTATGATTCTGTCAATGTTATAGACTTTTTATTATTATTATTATTATTATTATTATTATTGTTATTAATATTATTATTATTAAAACTGTATGCGCAGAAAAACAACACACAATAAAATCACAATACCAGAAATAAAACTGATCACAGATCAAAGGCCTTATTTGTTCCGTGTCTCATTAGTGAAACAGGCCTATAACTGACTTTTCTTAAGCCTGAATGAAATTTTCATGACCAAAGCTCATCCTTTTAAGACGAAAATTTGTGTGAAGTGAACACAAATATTTTAATTTTTGTCCAGTTTTTTCAGTGTACAGGCTCTGCTATGTGGCTTCAGGTAGGCTGTAGGCCTACATCTTCATTTCATTTCGTTGTGCAATTCTGTGTTGGACAAGAACGAATTAATTACCTTGATAGTAAACGCTTACGCACACAAAAAGAGTTTCTGGACTACTGAGAGTTTTCTCGCCATAAAAAGAGAGAAGGAGGCATGCGTGGTTTAAAATGAGGCCCAGACAGTCACAGCCTACAGGTGCGGCCCGACACGTTTTCACAACGGCAGGCTGAAGATGTAGGCCTGCCTGAAATTCTTTTCTACTGAGACATTTTATGGCATTATCTCATAAATATTGTAGTTAGGCTTAGGTTCTCCTTTAGGTCATTCAATGAAATTACTGCACACACACACACACACACACACACACACACACAAACCGCACAATAAAACAACAGCTAAATTGGCACAGATGAATTGAGGCTTTATTTAA